>CM059224.1:24273168-24385668 GCA_030347435.1 Clarias fuscus | reverse complement strand
CGTTCAAATCTAACCGGGACTTGTGATGAAATTGCAATTGGGGAATGAAAACGTAAATGCAATTGACATTTAGAGAAGACTTTAAGCACAGTACGATGATGAGCCTCTTAGCCGCAGTAAAACATTTGAATGGTGCAAACGTTTCACACTAGGTCATACGTCCATGAACGATCATCCTGATTGCAGCATCTCGGGGCCAGCTGCAATTGTTCCTTAGAACCTTCAGTGAGTAAAAACGACTGATCCTTAAAAATCAATAGACAACTTTTCACCAATTTGTGAAGAGACAAGTCTATCTCTGGGAACTGTACAACTGTCATTCATCAACACCACATGCACATTACAGGAACACGGCTGGGAGTTACTGCCACACCCACCATACTATTTCCACATGTTTCAACAATTAAAGGTGTTGATGTTCTTACTGGTTTCTGTTCCGTTTCTGACATGTTGTATAAGTTCTTACTGCGTTCACGCAATTTTCGCTGACATACTTGGAACATGGATCATTGTGGTGCGAGGTTTCTGATGTCATTCATTCATTCATTCATTCATTCATTTAACCCCAGTAAGCATCGTTGAGCTAATCCTGGTTTGATTTTTCTCTTACTTAGTTGTCGAAAGTAGGTCAGTTCTGGTTGAAGTCAAAGTGAGACTTGTGATGAAATGTCTCAATAATGAAGGCGTAAAAGCGTTGGACATTTACAGAAGACAATGTCTTGCAATGTCAGTATGATGATGAGACTCTTAGCCGCGGTAAAAGATTTGAATGGTGCAAACATTTTAAAGAAGTCTGTACATCCGTGAATGATCATACCAGCCGAGGTAGCTCAGGACCACTGCTTCATACATGAAACAGAAAGTCCAATCATTGCTCCGGCATACTGAGAAAACTTTCAGACTTGACGGGTTCCAAGCACTAGAGACCCCCCCCCCCCCCCCCCGCCCCGTAATGTAGCTTGGGTGTATTACAACAGCTGGGATAAGTGTGTTAGTGTAGCAGGGGATTATATAGATTATATAGATTTTACTCTCATTACTGGGTTCTTACATTTAACTGAAATTCAAAATTAGAACGTTTTCACTTTTCGGTACACCTGCACTTGAAAATTTTACATATTCTCTAAACCTATGTTTCGCTCAGTGCATTTCTTATTTATTTACTTACTCATTACTTATTCATGACTTTAGCATGTATCAGCCAATTTACTGTGGTTGTGTGTCACTGGAGACCTTTCCCTGAAACTTGGGGAATTTAAAGTATTTATAGTCTACCCAGATTTCTGTTGGCTCACTTCATGTTCTTTTGGCACAGTGGTATGGAAAACATCATATATCCATCTATTTGGTCTTTCTTGCAATGTCTTCCGTTTACATGCATACAAATTATTTGAATGATACCAATCCAAGTGTGATAAATAATGTTTGGCACCTGTTGGAAGTCAGTGCAAGTATTTATGCATGGAGACGTCTCAAACATGTTACTGATCTGGCAGATATTTAGTAAGCAGTAAGCCAAAATGATATCATCACAGGATCAAGTCTTTAAGTCGTACATATATGTACATGCACTTTATCAAATGACCACTGGTTCGAGTGAGTCAATCGAGTGAGTAAATCCCCATAGAGACCCGTGTTAATATGTCCAACTTTTTTTACAATAAAAAATAAACAAAACAAAAAACAGATTTGCTCTCCATAGCCAGATTCCCGAATTCATGTCAACAGTACTGGGGTAAAATTCTATAAAACTTGCCAGTTAAAATTATAATTAAAATATAATATAATTATGGATCATTTAAGCGACAGCTGCATTGCAGGTGTCTAACCGCTAGCTATTTGCTATGCATCACTTTAGCTAACTAGCTAACTGGAATCGTTGCAGTTTAACTTACCACAAGAAATTAGTTAACATGGTACAACGTGTAGGATTGGGATGACAGGGTTCAATTAAACGCAAAAACAATGTTAGCATTTACAGTAAATTAACATTAGCCACGTTAGACGTTTAGCAAAGCTGAAGATAAGCTAGCAATCTTGTGGCACCTGAAAGAAGTAGGCATGTTTAAAATGACAGTCTCTGTTCATTCCGCACATTTGCCCAGTTATGGATTAGTCAGTTCCTGCCAGGATTGCGATGAACAGAGCTCCAACAGTTGAGCTTCAAAACCGCTCTTCAAAAAAACCACGTGTGACGTCTATGTTAGCTAAGATAAATAATTAGCTAAGTAAGTGTATTGATACAGATTAGTGTTAAAATTCGCTTAGCAGGAACACGATCCTTTCTTGATTCTTGATTGAAGTTTTGATGCAACACAATGTGCATGTGTTAAATATTTGACATTTACACTGAAACTGCTGCAAGTTATTGAAATATAAGCAAACATTCTGTATTTGACGATATGACTTAATCTGCTAGATTCAATTCCATTTTATTCTCTTTCATGCAAATACAAATTTAAATAAATATTGAGTACTTTTTCCTACTAATACAGTACAAGCCAGGACAGGATTTAAAAACTACAAAGATGAAATGAGCCATAGGCTAATCATAATGTGAGTGATGAAGTAGAATAGTATTAGTTCATTAGTTAAGCAAGTTTTTATTTGTCTTTATTTGACTTTACAAGTCTTTATTTGTCACATGTACAATACTGCCCAAATGAAATTTGCATATCCAATCGCTTATTGCATGTCTTTGCATAACTCTGGGGTCAGAGTACAGCCATGATATAGCACACCTGGAGCAGGGCCCAACAGTGGCAACCTGTTGGAGCTGGGGGGCCCTCTGAGCCACCGCTGCCCCCCAGAAATGGAGCTGTTGTCAGAAGTTAACGGTTAGCAGTCTAACTAACACCTCTTTGGTTTACATACTCCAAATCTGTACTGACTGGTACATCACCGTGTGCTTCTCCGTCAATTGAGCTCTCACAACACCCTTTTAAGGCTTGTGCTATGACCATGATAGGTCCATAACGGGTTGTGGAAGACTGCATTAATGTCATATTATGTTTCTCTGGTGTGCATGCAACAGGTTATCAGAGCTCTTTCAGAGTGTGACAAGGCCCTTAGTTAGACTTTCTAATACTTAATCGTTGACCATGAGCATTGTTGTTTGTCTTTCGGCTGCTTCCGTCAAGGGGTTGCCACAGTGGAATCAATCCGCACAACAACTTTTTGGCACAGGTTTTATGCCAGCCGACCTTTCTGAAGCAACCCTTCCATTTTACCTGGGCTTGGGACCGGCACTGCGTCCAGTGACTGGGAAGAAATGAGGTGTGGCAACCCACCAATGGCGGGGCTCGAACCCCGACCCTCAGATGCCCAAAACAGCAAACAAGAGCCTTAGCCGCTCCTTAATTTAACCAACAGGGGTTAAAACCATTTGACGGGTTTTTATAAATGTACATAGAGATATAAACCGAAGTTAGTCAAATTGCCTAGTTTTATTGCTAGCTTGCGGAATTAATAAAAGTGCTATACAAAAAAAAAAAAGCAATAAAAATACCTCCTGTGGATGAAAGAGTCTGACAACTGTGTGACTCATACTGACCAGTCGCATTGTTTTGACCACTGCTCATGAGCAGACACGTGCTCTATGAGCTCACATAAGTGAATTTCTTTCCTTACCCAGCTGCATCTGAGGATTTATATCAACTATACTGTATAATTGAGTATGATTTAACGTCTGTGTATGTGGTGGCTCCAACAAGTTGGTACTCTGGCTTATTTTAGCCCTGCATTTTCCCCCACAGATATGTGTGTTTGCATTGGGAGTGGGGGCTGATGGTCAGGCGTTGGGATAGATTTCCAGCTAGCACAGAGTCAGGCCTTGTTGTCTCTCAAAAACCTTCAGTGTCTTCACCCTCAAACTCCAGTTATGCCTATTAAACGCTCACTTAACCTTGAGCAAAGGAATTTACGTAGAGTCTAATTATGATATTCTCACAGCTCATGCACATCACGCAGAATGAGCACAGGGGTTTTACATTTTGCCATGGCTTCACAGTTTTCTCATGGAGGAATGCCTGATTGCTTTGTTCAAGTGAAGCAACGTGTATAGAGAAGGATTTTCTGCCTCCATGTATGTCTTGGTTCCACAAGGACCATTCACATGTTGATGATAGAATCTGATTTTTGAGCGTGCGTGAGACAAGTACATTACGGACTATGGTTTTATGGCGCCACGTTCTGGTTTGTAGTGTAACTGCAGATATCACAGCTGCTCAAAAACTTCAGCTGGATCTCATCTCTTACATCGTATTTCTTATATTATTATTATTATTATTATTATTACTATTATTATTATTGTTATGTAAATATTAGCTAAGATAGATAATTAGCTAAGTAAGTGTATTGATATAGATTAGTATAAAAATTCGCTTAGCAGGAACACGATCCTTTCTTGATTCTTGATTGAAGTTTTGATGCAACACAATGTGCATGTACCTCAACAGGACGTACCAATATGATTTATATATAAACCTTTTGGTCTACAAAGGTCATTTAGAAGTATGGTTGTAAACCTCAGGCTTAGACATAAACAATAAGATATCATTCAAGTGCATAATTTCAATATTTGACATTTACACTGAAACTGAAGATATTGAAATATAAGCAAACATTCTATATTTGATGATATGACTTAATCTGCTAGATTCAATTCAATATAAAAAACTAATATTTCTCATATTATTATTATGTAAAGCTGCTGTGCGATAATCATAATTGTTAAAAGTGTTATATAAATAACATTAAGTTAAAATTAATTGAATATGAATATTTATGAGTCTTAATGTACAAAAACAGGAAATATGAGGAAACCTATCAGAATTTGATACAAAGAATTTTAATACATTTCATGAAAAACAAAATGAGCAGTTTAGTTAAAAGAAAAGAAAAAAAAAACTACTTAATTTTACTCATATTTTCCAACCTGCATTATTCATCCTGCTGGTTAACATTTTAAAAAGACACTAACCATAACACAATGGATTGTACGTTTCCTTTCTTTGCAGATAGAGATTAGCACTCTAACCCCAGATGAGGACAGTGAGTCGGTATATGGTGCTTCGCTAGAGGAAGAGGAAGAGGAACTGGACAAAGAACATGAAGACAAAAATGAATTACCTATAAGACCTTCACTCATCCCATCAGGCTCTGGAGTGCCAGGCTCTGGGCCAGACACCCCAGGAGGTCTGTATTACACTAACCCAGTACACACACACACACACACACACACACACACACACACACACACACACACACAATACTGTCTTACCCGCACTTACCAATATTAGAAATGCTTAATATCCATTTAACTAGCAGTTTGATTGGTTAAATGTTTACTTCATAATTCTTTAACCCTTGCTTTTTTTTACATCACCTAAACCATTGCTCCCATCATCTCTAACCATCTAAACTGAATCATTGTCATCATGCAGTTCTAATCAATCTTTTAACACCTAATCTTGTCTCTAACAAGAGGAAGAGCTGCGTCTGACACCAACTGAAATCCTTCATATCTCAGGAGACTCTTTGGGTTCTGGGGACATGCAGAGTTCTGGAAGTTCTGGGGCTTTTGGAGCTTCAGGGATTTCTGGAAATGTTCCTGGTGCTAGAGAATACCCTTCTGGGCAGCATTTGGGTTCTGCAGGTTCTGGGGGCTCTGCAGATGTAAGCTTTGGAGATATTAGTTCTGAAGGCTCAGTAGACATTGGTTCAGAAGTATATGGAGACTTTGTTTCAGGAGAATCTGGAGAACTTGTTTCAGGAGTATCTGGTGAACCTGTTTCAGGAGTATCTGGTGGCTTTGTTTCTGGGGTCTCTGGATACTTTGTTTCTGGAACATCTGGAGACGTTATTTCTGAAATCTCTGGGGACTTTGTTTCCGAAGTATCTGGGGACATTGTTTCTGGAGCCTCTGGGGACATTGTTTCTGGAGTCTCTGGCGACATTGTTTCTGGAGTTCCTGGAGAGTTTCTCTCTGGGGCCTCTGGGGATCTTATTTCTGGGGACTTTGGGAGCCTTGTTTCTGAAGTTTCTGCAGAGTCTGGCTCTGGAGCCTCTGGGGACCTTGTCTCTGGAGTTTCTGCAGAGTCCGGTTCTGGAGCCTCTGGGGACGTTGTTTCTGGAGATTCTTTAGAGTCTGCCTCTGGAGCCTCTGGGGACCTTGTTTCTGGAGAATCTTTAGAGTCCGGCTCTGGAGCCTCTGGGGACCTTGTTTCTGGAGTTTCTTCAGAGTCTGGCTCTGGACCTTCTGGGGTTCCGGATGAAGAAATAATATTAATTCCTGGAGGTCAGTACATTTGGCTGTAGTGGAAACTGCATTCTGTACACCTGAAGCCTGTATAGTTCAGAATGCCATGTGTTTCACTATGGGTTCACTGGGTGCCTAGATGGCCGGGTGAATGTTTTCTTTCTGATTCATTTTTTTATTAGCTGTTACTGCTAAAGAGGGTCTCTAATTGATTTCTTACCACATCGCCTTGTCTTTACCAAGATAAGGACTTCGAGATTACGGTTACCAAGGGCCCTGAAGAAACCATTAAAGATGAGGAAATAGTAACAGAAATACCTCTATTCTCTGGGGAGCCTGTAACTACAGGGTCTCCTGAGGAAACTGGGGAAGGGGTAACAATCATCCCTACTACCATAAATGAAGGTTAGTATTTCACCTACCCTGTAGAGATCATATTGTAAATAATTGCAACTTGATAGCACAAAAGTCTGAAAAAGAGTCCCAGGGTCATGCAGTATGTAGCCCAATAAGCAGTACATTACACTGGATCACGTTAACAATGTAAATAATTTGCAGTGTCCTGTTTCTTCGTAATGCGAACAGGTACAATACACAGCATAGCTACAAAATACTTGATATTTTCCTCTTCTTACACACCTTTGTGCGTCATTTAACTGGCTGTAATGGGTTAAATGTGTGTTATTTGTGTTCAATTCAAGATCTTCACTGCTCACTTTATTTCTATATCAAACCCCATGCTAATCCTTCTCCTAACATCCTAACGTTGTGTGTAACAAGAGGACGAGCTGCCTCCCACCACCCAGATCTCACTCGAGGAGGGGACAGGGAGTACACAAGGTTCAGGGGTACCTGAGAGCCCTGAACCTGATGGTCAGGTCGTTGAATTTGATGGACAAGGTTAGTGTCCTACCTGTTTATTGTGCATTTAAGATCAACCAACATGAAAATTGTGGACTACAACAACCACATAGAATTGACCAGAATAAAAGAATATTTTACTAAGAGATATGAACCCTAAGGTTGGTATACTTTTGTTATAGCGAATGTTGTATGTTTTAAGTTTACATGAAATGGAGCATACTTTACAAATATTCATTATAACAGACTTGTTAAAGGATTAGCCCATGCTAAAAAGGCAATAATAGAGAACAGTAATCCAGATATTAAATATGCACATCAGTGTTTCTCTTAAACACGTCTGCATGGAGGAATTGTTTAAAATATAGGAGTAAAATCACATCACACAAATTATAACCCACCAAAAAAAAAACTTTCATTCATTAGTATCTTTTTTAAATATAGGACTAGCTTAGGGAAAATTTGTTAGCGAGTCCCACTTGGTAGACAAATCCTTCCAACACGTGCTCACCAGACATTCAGTGTTCTTGATAGTTTGTTCGATTTGATTTGTGTATTGCAATTGCATTCAAAAGAGCAAAAAGCTGAACAATCCAAGGTTCCTGAGGACCAAATTGGGAAACACTGCTTTATCGGAACTAGTGCTTTATTTGCGCTTTTTGTGAAATCATATTTATGTGTCTTTCTTTTTCTTTTCTTTTTCTGTGGACAATATTTACTAGGATCACCACATGGTATGCCCACCTGTATGCTGTGTACCTGCCTGGTGGGATCTGTGTACTGTGATGATGTGAGGTTGCAGAATGTACCGCCTCTTCCCAAAGATACCACTCACTTCTATGCCCGCTTCAACAGGATCACTAAGATCAATAAATCTGACTTCGCTAACATGAGTATGGTTATTGTACTGATATTGTGATATATTCATTTAATGATACTGTTGACCATTTACTTCAGGATTGTGGATATCCATAGGTTAAGATTAAACTGTTACCCATGTGACCTCATACATCCAGGTTCGAGGTTTCGCCTCGAAAACCCCGCCTGGGATCTGTGTGTGTGGAGTTTTCATGTTCTCCCAGTGCTTCTTGGGTTTTTTCTGGGGCCTCTGGTTATCTCCCACAGTCCAAAGACATATTAGGCTAATTGGGATTCCCAAATGTTTGTGTGTGTATGTGCATGTGTGCCCTACGGTGTATTGGCACCCTGTCCAGGATAAGCGGAATAGGCAATTAATTAATTAAATATTTTGAAAGATTCACATTTTTGAGATTATCGTTTGTAATAACATTATTCGTAGGATGGTGCTTTGCTTCCTGTTAATATCCCATGAATGCACCTTTATGTGTAGTTTCTTTCGTTTATCCAAGTGACTGCACTTACAGTATATGATCACCCACATTCATCCTTTTTGTTATTAGGCCAACTTGTGAACATTTCACAGATGCACCTTAATTTATAGTTGTTATTATTTAAAATATCTTCCTAGACATATGATCATTATGGACATAGAGTCAGTGCATGAACCAGCCATAAAATTACAACGCAACACATCAAGCCAAATGTTGTTTTTCAGAAATGCAAATATCTTGATTCTGGTCAATTTAGTATATGGAATTTCTTATTATAAGATTTAAACTAACCACATTTTGCTAGTTGTAATAATTTATTTCATGAAAGAAGCAAAATGATATGCTAATAGAATAAGATATTTGTTAAATAAATAAATAAATAAATAAATAAATATTTTGTGTATTTTATATATATATTGTCAATATAAAAAACATAAAAAATATTGTCAATATAAAAAATATATATATTTTTTATATTGACAATATATTTTTACACCTTTATATCAAATATGAAACATGTTTGCCATTAGTTCAATACACGCTTGGATTTATTTGAATGCTATATAGAGACTAATCTAAATGTTGTGTGTGTATTTTTCTTTGCTCTCCGTCACAAAGACAAACTGAAGAGGATCGATCTGACAAGTAACTCCATCTCAAAGATAGAAGACGGCGCGTTCTTCGGCTTGCCCGCATTAGAGGAACTGGTAATACGAGAAAACAGTGTGGCTCAACTTCCAGCCCTGCCAGCTACCATGACTCTTGTTGATGCCAGTCACAACCACCTGGGCAGAACTAGCATCCAGAATGAAGCCTTCAAGGTAAGAGATAAATAAAAACAAAGCATTATTCAAGTAGTTATGGGTGAAGGTGAAAGTACTGTTTACTTCAGCTGTTCCTTATGTATTGTTCAATGTATGGCCTAATAGTCTATACATTACTGTTTCTATAGTAATAGCTTAGACAGGGTCTTGTTTATTCCTTATGTGATATGATGTACATATGTATCCGTGATGTACATGTGTAAGCCGTTTCTGTGTTGTAGGACATGACAAGACTGCTTTACCTCTACCTGACAGACAATAGCCTCGATCACATCCCTGTTCCTCTGCCTGAAAGTCTGCGCTCTCTGCACCTACAGGTACCGGCACTCCCACCTCAGTGCTGCCCCCATGTGTTCACTCCATGTATTAGGACATTGTTAGCATTGTGTTGTATTACTGTAACTACTTTTAACTATATATATATATATATATATCCCGTTACATCACATCCATCACAAGAAAACTAATTGTCATGTTCAAGATGATTTTAGCTTTGTCACATGGTGTGTTATCCTGTGGTCTTAAAGTTCAGCAACAATACTCAAGTATGACTGTTGCATTTAAACGACATTCAATTGGTACAAGGGGGCCCAAAGTGTGCCAACAAAATCTCTCCCACACCATTCATGGATCCATGCTTTCCATGTCGTTTATGCCAAATTGTGACCTTACAATCTGAACAGCAGAAATACAGACTCCATCAGACTAGGCAATTTTTTTTTCCCAATCTTCTATTGTCCAGTTTTGGTAAACCCCACAGTCACAGAACACTGAAGTACACATATACAGTATACAGTTGCAGTCAGACTTTTACAGACACTCATCATGAACATGCATGTCATGGCAATATTCAGTCTTTCAATGATTTCTTTGAATGTAGAACACAGTTTTAATAAAAAGACAAGAAGAAGAAGACTATGGAGCATAGGGATTCATTTATTCTTGAAGGGGAGTCAAAAAGTATACATACACCCATTTGGATTATTAATTTGGTCAAGCTGAAAGCCCCCAAAAAACTTTGCTTATATTTGCCGGGTCAAAGGTTTCTCATTTTCCTGTTAGTGATTATGATGACCACCAGCTGGTAACTTCTCTGTGCAACATGAAAAGGCTCTATTTGACCACACTCATCAGATTGACCAACACATAGTATAATGTGAATGTTCAAGGAGCTCAGTGCAGGTCTGAGAAAAATGACCGTAGACGTACACAAGTCCGGAACGTCCCTCAGAACAACTGGTGTCCAAACAACTGTATGTAGTACGCACACATTATTAGGAGGTGTAGTCACTTTACCAAGGTTTGGGAAAAGACGCAAACTCTTCCCCTCACCTGAGAGGAAGTGCGATGGGATGGTCAGGAACCGCCAAGACACAGCCTGCCATAAACTGTAAGCTGCTGGAACATCAGTGTCGCTATCTACAGTCAAGTGAGTCTTACGTCACCATGGACTTTAAGAAAGAAGCCCGTGCTCCAAAATCCACTCCTTCAAGCTCGACTGAAGTCTGCAGCTCAACACAAAGACTTTCTAAAGAAAAGGTTCGACCAGAGGAGTGGAGTTTGGAGGACAAAAGGTAAGGAACTCAACCCCAAGGATAGCATAGCTGTTAAGCATGGTAGTGGTGTTGGTGGTGGTGGCATCATGCTTTAGGGCTGTTTAGCTACTGAGCATCCAAAGCAGATGGAGAACTACTACCTCAGAATTCTTAGCAGAACCTCAAAGTATCAGCTAGACATTTAGACTCGGATGAATGAAAGACATTGGCCCTTAAGACACATCAGAAGAGGTGGAAATTTGTGGACCATGCTTAAAAGTCAAATATGTGACAAGAAAAGCAACACATTTATATGAACACCACTAGTTCCGGTCAAATACCCAACGAGGAGTCTGCCAGAAGCAACCGATGTTAATGGCAATCAAAAGCATCTGCTGAAGCCGACACTTGCTAATGGACATTCAACCAAATTTTTGGAGTGTTGTGTGTATAATTTTGGCCATGTGTTGATTCCTGAAAACCCAATAGAACTAAAAAGTTGTGTACCAATCTCCACTCTTGGGGGTTCAAGTCAAACCTGGACTTTTGACTTTTCAGAATAACAGAACACAGTTCTGAGAGTGAAACCTCCCTTTATTTCTCTATATAATGCACTAATGCCCTTATCCCAGTGTTTCACAAGTGCTTGGATACCATCAAGGTAGAACGTTTTCTCAGTACACCACAGACATGATCGGACTGCCTGTTTCACGCCTGAAATGCTGGCCTCCCAGGAACTCCTTTAATGATGCAATCGTGGAAATGTCTTGGAGTGAGGTCAGGACTGTACTGGGGATGTGGCAGTAACTCCCAGCTAAGTTCCTGTAATGTGTAAGTGGCATTGGTGAACGATTGTGTGTACAGTTCACACAGATATGTCTCTTCTATAAATTGACAAGCTATTCGTCAATGTCTCAAGGATCAGGCGCTTCACTCACTGAATTTTCTCGGGAGCGACTGCAGTGGGCTCCAAGCCATCCCTCAGACGGGATCGACATTCACATACGTACGGCTTTCTTTAAACATTTGAACCATTCAGATGTTATAGTGCGGCTACGAGTCTCATCACCGGACTGTGTTTAAAGACTCCTGTAAACATCCATCACTTTTGCGCCTTCATTCACCAGAAAAGTCCCAGTTTAGGATAATCATTCTGATTCAGAAAAGGACTAGTTAAAAAAAACTTTTAATAACAGGGTGAATTTTAGAGTGGGATTCCTGTTCATGATGAGTGTGTACAAAAACCCTGTATTAGGAAAAAGGTCATTAATGCAAACCTGTGATTTTGTTGTGGAAGTTATTGATATGAAAAATGTGATGGCAGAACAGGAAGATGAACATTTCTTTCTTGTCCCCAGAACAACAACATCCAGATGATACACGAAGACACGTTCTGCAAACAGAACGACATGAACTACGTCCGGATGGCGCTGGAGGACATTCGCCTGGACGGCAACCCCATCAACCTCAGCAACACTCCACAGGCTTATGTGTGTTTGCCACGTATTCCTGTTGGCGCTCTTATTTAAACACACACACACACACACATTTCTACAGACACACACCAAAACCCCTGAGAGTTTCCAACTTTTTTTTAACTTTCGGCTGGAGTAAACACTCATATGAATGGCTGTCTTATACAAGAGGTTTCAGGCACACACACACAGACAGACAGACAGACACACATTCTAAACACACACACACCATGTGCAATAAACACACATTATACAACATGTTTAAATGTTAAATATGACAAATTAACATGATGTGCATGTGAAAATGAAATAGTGAAAAACAATCCGGCTTCATTAAATATGGAAAAATAATCAGGAAAAAAAATGAAGGGGGTAAAATAATGAACAAATAGAAGATGCATATGCAAACAATATGCAAAAAAAAAGGAGACGACTAACCTATTAACAAATCCTACTTCTTTTTTTTTTTTGACTGACAAGTGAAATATATTTTGTAAAGAAATTAATAATAAATAAATAATAAATAACATGACGTTATTATTCATAGAATTGTTTTGGAAATATGTTTATCATAAATCATTCACAATTGGCGCTCAGTGAACTTTGAAAGGTAAAATTTATTATCTAATGCAATAAAAGAAGCATCAACATAAACAATTATTTCGTTGTAAAGTCTGTATTGTAATATAAAAAGGCCGTAAATCATGATATTTTCCACATGAACTGCAATATTTGGTATATAATTAATCAAAAGATTTTTTTTTTCTTATTGGTTCGTTTTTGGGCAATAGGCTTGGAGTTAACCCTTCAGAGATGTTGTATTGTGTGAGGGCGAGAGATGCTGAACCAGGTTCATATGTTCTTTGTATGGAAAATACCACATGATGATGATGATGATGAATAAAGCTTGTTTGGATGACCTCTCCAGAATAGAGGTGGCTTAAAGTTTTTCATTGACAGCCTAACTGAGGAGAACTCTAACTCAGAACCTGAACATGTTCACATCAGTAGGATAGCACAAGAACTAAAAATCAACCTTCAACCATGGCAAAACATACAGAAAAAAAAAAGAAAAAAAATTACACTCAGAATATGAAGAAGAAGCCAATTCTTTCCTCTTCAAAAATTGTTCAAAAGTTTTCAATCAGCTTCTCGAATAAATCGAGGAATTTCTGTCTCCTCTGTATGGACGCCAGCTCAATTTCCTCCTCCGCCGCCGCTTTCTCGGGTCCCTCCTGACTCTCGGTCGCATCCCCTCCGATGCCTCCCATGCCTGCTTTCTGTCTCTCCAGTGCTGCTCTGTCTCGCTCCAGCCTCGCTCTCTCTCTGTCCATCTCAGCCCTTTTCTTCTCCAGCTGAGCGCGCTCGTGCTCCACGGAGGCTCTGTCACGCTCCACCGCCGCTTTCTCCCTTTCCAAAGACGCACGGTCCCGGTCCAGTGCCGCGAGCTCCCTCTCCAGGCCGGCTCTCTCCCTGTCCAGGACCATCTTCTCTCGCTCCAGGACCATCCTCTCGCTCTCGAGAGCTGACCGGTCGCTGTCGATCAGCGCCCTGTCGTGATCGTTGTCGTCTCGGTCACTGCCCAGATCTCGCCCGGTGTCGCCCGAGAGCCCCGTGTCTTCTCCGTCGACGAGGAGCTCAATGTCGCTGCGGAACGTGTCGCGGCCTCGTCTCCTGGGTCTGTCCGGGCGATAGTCGCTGTCCTCACCTAGAGACATGGTGGACACCATGGCCTCGCTGTCTCTGAGCCTGCCCTCCATGGCGTCCTCCATCAGAGAGAACCACTGCCAGTTGGTTGGGTTCACCGTGATGCCTGGTGGAGGGTTCTTCATTTCCTGTCAGGGAAACAACAGCAGCTGGTCTGATAACGTCACTCACACTACAGATACATTAACGCTGCACTAGCCAGGCATCAAGCGTCTTTCTCCAATGTTACACTAACATGAAAACTGATACTCTGATCGCAACATCTCACCCTCTTAATACAGGTGAAGATTCAGAAACTCTAAAGTAATCCAGAAGCCCAGGTGCTTCCACTTTGTCTCTTCATTCACTCACAGTTGTCTAACAGGGAGGTATGATCAACCAACACAGAAAAGGAAACAAACAAACAAAAAAACTCTCATCAAAAAGCGACCTAAATGTCAGGCTTGAAAATATGCATTTTTTGAACATTATTATGCAAGATTACAAAACTCTAATCTTTCAATTCTGCACTCAGGACCTGAACTGTAAATGGGAACTCTAAACGCAAGCAGGAACTAAAAACAGAAAACTGGAATACGTGCTTCCCTCTCTCATTAAACGTGTATTCAGAAAAATAACGCTAGAAGGAAGAAGCAGAGATCGATGGTGCATCCGATAAGACAAAGATTTTAGTACAGTTACAGCAATTCCCACAAAAAACAACAGCAGCTGTTTTAATACAGCCACCAAAAATATGTGTAATCTGCTAGAGTTAGGACGACACATCCGATCTGACTCTAATCCTGTATACGATCGCGTCTTCGGGCTCACCTGGAATGTAATAACGCTGTAATACGCAACTTAACATGCTAATGCATAATACATATACTAAGCTAATACATAAATGTTAACGTGTTACTGTTTACTTTTAAACGCAAATTGATCACATGGTCAAGTTTGATCCTAATCTCTTCCCATAATCGAAGCTCTGTCACCCGACTGTGTGATACAACATTTAACACGAATACACAAACCTGTATGAAACTGAAAAGGCTGTGAAAGTGAGGCAGTTGGCTGAAGCTACTTTTACTGCACATACTGGAGACCGCCAGACATCGGTACGTATTAAAGATGGGAATCACCGGTCACCACCTGATACAATATCATGATACCTCGGTGCTGATTTGATTAAAATTGCAATTCTATAAGTATCACGATATTATAAATAACTTGATTTTATATTACAATCAGGTTTACAATGTTAAACTTTTAGAAAAAGTTGAATGGGTAATTAAATACAGATTTTAAATTTAACTTATGTTAAATGTTATTTTGCAATAAATACATAAAACTATAATCTGTTTCCTCTAACCAGTTTGTCATGCACTTCTATATTTCAACATTACTCAGAATTATTTGTATTATAAACATGTATTTTACAAGTTGTGATTAATCACACTATATGGCTGCTTAATTAGACTAAACTTTTGAATCGACTCACAGCACTAATATTTATAAATTATATGATATTAAGCAACAGAGGAACATAATGCCTGGTGTTACTGGATATTTAAAGGACATATTTATATGGATTAGAATGGTATTATAAAATATATATACCTTATATTTCTTTTTGAGGTTTTCCCACTTCTTTCTCGCCTGACTGGTCGACATCTTTCTGTGGATCCCCATCTCTTTCAGGATGGCCCTGTAACACAAAGCGCATACACACACACACACACAGCTTATAATACAGCTACACGATGATGATGAAGAATAACTACGCACCAGGGTTAGTGATACATTTCTGTGGGAGAAAAAGCTGGTGTTATAATGACATTGTTATTACCTCCAAGCAATGACGGATGTATTCCTCTTTCCAGTGAAGAGCGCATCGTTGGCGGCACGTAACCTCACGAACTTCACCAGCTCGGCTTCAGACACTTGTGGAAAAGGAGCATAGGATTTTAAAATGTAATACTTTAAAAGGCTATTAATATATTCTTATGTCTGTACACAGAGCTGTACATGGTAAGGTTGCCATAGTAACCTGCTTCTTTTCATTAAAAAATAAATAAATAAAAAAAAAACTCACATTTTATGTAGTCTGGGGTTTAAAAAAAAAACAAACGTGCAGAAGTCCGAGGACAGATTCACATCCCTCTTCATAAATGCCGCAAATGTACGCTTACATGTGATCACATCACCGTGTGGGAGGACCTTGTTTACATGACCTGCTGTCTTTGAAATGGTTTTATGGTTAATATTTTAATCTGCCCAAATCAAATCACAGAATTCATTATTCAATTTTTCTATTCCCTTGAAAGATAAAAAGATGTTTATGAGGCCAGAGTTTCTCGAAATGTGGGGAAACCACCTGCAAACCTCACTGTGGGTGTAAGGGTACTGCAGGAGGGCCTTGGGAAAGTGACTTAATTTTGAGCTTTTTTAATTAGATTTCACATCAAATATTTGATTATATATTTAGATTTAAAAAGTAACCAGAAATAATAAAACACAGCCATGGGATTTAAAGTATGTGCTATTCTTCATTTATCCTCACCTCGTGTGTTGACCAGTGTTGTGTGTGATTAAAGGTTTGGGTGGGCCGAAGGAGAGTTTCATCTCTCAGATTGTTAAATTTGAGAGTGGCTGGTATCATTTCTCTTAATTACCTCAAAGTCTTTTGTGAGTCAGATTTGTGAGTCGGGAAAAGATTTGAGAGTCAGATACGCATAAACAGTGTCAAAGCTAAGCCTGTGTATAATAAAAAATATATATATATTTAACATTAAAATAATCCACTTTTAATGTGTGAATTCAGCTATGCATCAGTAAAGTCTAGTCAATGTCTCTAATAACACACAGCTATCTGGGGACACCTGAGCGTTTTTAGAGGATGTGTATGTGCTTTGAAACATTTCATGAAATCACTATCAGGAACAACAACTTAAAGCAAGCTTTCATTAATAATGCACATTAACTATACAGATCTGGCAACCTGGGACTCCATTTCTCTGTCCATATCTCTATAAACACTCACCATGTTTAAAACAAACACTGTCCATTTACACCATAAACAACTCATCATTAAAACCAACAGTTCTTTTCCAAAAGTTTCTTGAACTACATTTATGAAGTAAGAATGTTTCTCAGATAGCGTTCCATGCAAGATTAAGATGATTTTTATTTTTTTTTATGGCAAGTTTGCAACACAAACGGAAATCTAAAACAAACAAAAAAAAAACAATAACATTTTTGTAGCCTTTTCTGGAAGTTCTACTTTTGGATTTTAGAAATATTTTGTATCTACTTTAGTCAAAACGATTAAATGAACGAAATCTGTTTACTTCACTAAAATAAACAATGTTAATATTTTTTTAAAATATAATGTTACATTTTTTTTACCTTATAATCCCATGTAATTACAAATATTTTCATTTGTATAAATATAAATTTATTATTATAGATTTATAGATATATTTTTAAATCCATTACATTCAGTCTATTTTTGTAATCTTTTCTATAAGACTTCTACTTTGAGATTTTAGACTGGATGAAAAGTGCTGTATGAAGAAAGATTTTATTTTGCCTTTTTAATAAATGAAGGAAATCTGATTATTATTGAACTAAAATAAACCAATTCATAAAGAATAACTCTTGATAATATCCAGACACACAGGTTGGACAGGTTTCTTGTGCATGTTCCCCACTATAGTATTAATTTAACCTATTTTTGAAACTTTTTAAAAACTACATTTAGTCATATTTCGTGGTAATATTTTACTGAAATCATGTGAGAGTTTGTTGTGAGGAAGCGCCTCAGTGTCAATGCACACGTTTTAATGTAAATAGTTTCAAAATGTAACTAAATCAACTTGCAGACGGGTACACCCTGTGTGTTTGCGGTATTGATTAAGAACCGATGTAATAAATAAGATAATAAATAAACGCGAATGTGTGAGTGTGTGTGAGTGTGTGTGTGTAAGTGGATCAGACTGAGCCGCTCCGCTGAGGTACCATGAAGCTTTAGTGCGCGAGCGCCGGAGTCTACTTGCTAGCTAGGCAACATGGCCGCCCACGAGAGCGCGCGCGCACGCGCGCTCAATAAGAAACAGGTATTAAACATAAACCAGGGGATATCCGTGGAGAAAACGGCGATTTTCGATCTACTCACTCTTATACGTGAAGTCCGGGCTTATCGTGGGATCTTCCGGTGGCGACTGCACCACATAAAACGGCGTGATCCATGCCTGTAAAGTTGTGTTTCCTGCCGGCGCGGAGTGCTCTAGTGTCCGACACGAAGGGGACTTCGAACAAAATGGCGGCCGCTCCCTCCCGCCTTTTCACACGCGCGCGCTCGTTTCTCTCTTCCAGCGGCGCCCTGAGGAGAGGCACCGCTTCCGGTTACACAGGATTATGGGTAAAAAAATAATTTTAAAAAAACACATACTGTACAGTACATGAATACGCTCTTAAGTCGAAATTTCGTATTGAGATGTAAATGCAGATAATCTGTTCCAGCCACCCAAAAATATTACCAATATTACCAATTTCCAACACTATAATCATACAACCCCAAATCAGAAAAGGTTGGAACAGTATTGAAAACGCAAATAAAAAAAGAAAGTAGTGATTTCTAAATTTACTTTGACTTGTATTTCATTGCAGACAATATGAACACACAAATATTTCATGTTTTGTCGGGTCAACTTTATTTCATTTGTAAATATACATCCTTTCCTTCAGACCTGCAACACGTTCCAAAAAAGGTTGGAACAGGAGCAATTTAGGGCTAGTAATCAGGTGAATTGGTTAAATAATGATGTGATTTCAAACAGGTGATTGTAATTATGATTTGGTACAAAAGCAGCACCCACGAAAAGTCTAGTCCTTTAGGAGCAAAAATGGGCAGAGGATCGCCAGTTTGCCAACAAATATGCGACAAAATTATTGAAATGTTTAAAAACAATGTTCCTCAAAGAAAGATAGGAAGTCATTTGGATATTTCACATTCAACAGTGGCATTTCATGAAGAATCATCATTCATCTATAAGCAATATCACCACACATGCTCAGAACTACTTGGGCAAACCTGTGTCAAGTACCACAATACGTAGTTACATCCACAAATGGCAGTTAAAACTGTAGTGTGCCCTATGTTAACAGTGTCCAGAAGTGCCATTGACTTCTCTGGGCTCAGAGGCATCTGGGATGAACCATCACACAGTGGAAACGTGTACTGTGGTCAGATGAATCAGTATTTCAGGTATTTTTTGTGCGAAATGGACGCTGTGTGCCCCGGGCCAAAGAAGAAAAGGATCATCCAGACTGTTACCAGCAACAAGTCCAAAAGCCAGTGTCTGTCGTAGTATGGGGTGGTGTCCGTGCCCTTGGCAAAGGTAACTTGCCAACCGCTATCAGACTGTACAACTCTGACCACACATACACAAGCAAATGTACAAACGAACAAACACATACATCAAATACACCAAGGAAGCTATGTGCAATATAATGATGGGTCATATTCAATTTTTCTAGTTATATGCAATATCTCTACTCATGTGCAATACTATGGTGGAACGTGCAATTTTCTTTCTGTCCTGGGGAACCACAATAATTGGGCAAAGTGTGCAATTAAAAACATTGAAAACATCATTGTAATTGACTGACTATGTATCTGTATGTATACGTATACTCATTGTGTACAGACACATCACTTAGTCAACTTTGCTTAATAATAGTCTAATAATATATTTAGGTAAATATTTTACTATACAGATGTACATCCTTTTATATTGTTAGTACTTTTTTTTTTTATATATTATTTTTACTTTCTGTTGTTTCCCAATTTTTTACTTTGTACTGTCCACTTGTGGCTGTGGCAAAAGAAATTTCCCACAAATAAAGGTTTCTTATCTTATTTATTCCTTCAGGATATTTAAAAATCATGATAATTGGAGAATCTCAATTGTAATCAAATCAAGGTATCATGATACTATCATATCGGGAGGTGATTGGTGATTCTCGTGCCTAGTAGGATTACTACTACTAATAATACTCTTAAATGTCTATTTCTCACCACGTACTTTTTACCCAGTTAAGACTGTCTCATGACACGTTAATTCTCGTGACAAGTGAATGAATTATATTAAAAATAACTAAGAGAAAATTAAGTAAATTTAAATATTTTTAAAAATAAAATATAACAATTTTAATTATTGTTACTCCGACTACGGAGATGATCGGCCACTAGCTGGCGATATAGGTCAAACACAAACAAATGCGCCGAAGAAGATGAAGTCGCAACTGATTGGCTGAGTTGATATGATCGTCACTTCCGCGTGGTTCCAACGTTAACTGTAACGCAACAGATGTGGCTAAACAGAAACGTTGAGAAGACGAACAGATAAGGAGTCTAGTCCGGTCTGCTTCTGGAGCTTACACTGGCAGTTACATTACAGTTTGGCGAGTTAATTTATCGCTCTCCTTAAAACGAAACAGTTTTTCCCCCCTTTTTATTTACACTTTTCGTACTTTTTTTCTTTCTTTCATTTAACCGCGCGCGTTGATATGTGTATTGACACCATGGCGACAGAAGGAAGAAAGCCATGCGAGCGCCGGCCGAACTGTTTCTGGAGGAGGAAGGCGGTGTTCACGGGGGCTGCGGGAGAAGCCGATGTTCGGAGATACGCCAGGAAATTGCTGAAGAAGTCGGGACGCCGCTCCCGCAATCGGGCCTGGGAGAAGGACAGATCCACACACGCCTTTCCGACAGGTGCGATGGCTCCGAGAAACACAACGCAGTACTTAATGGAGCTAATCTACAGCGACCTGAACATCACAGCCCAATCATCTGGACCAACCCACTATCTACACCCTCACTACGCTGATGATGAGGACAGCATGAACTTTGAGCACCGGGACTTCGAGAGCGTTTTCTTTCACACTGAGAGCGGAGCCGACGCCATTTTCGAGGCCGCCATCTTGGAAACTGAGCCGCTGAACACGTTTAAAATTAATGTGAGCGATGATACTGTATCTCGGGTTCATCTCACATAGTGTCTTAATGTTGAAAAAAAGAGAGAGAGAGAGAGATGTTAAATTGTGTTATTTAAAAATCCAAGTGGTCTGTTTTGCTGACTCATTGTGTATGAACAAGGCCTTATCTGTCGGCTCTCCTTGTCTCACAGCGACGCGCATGCGCAGCGGGAGGCTCGTGGCTCTGCGTCATGTGTCGCCGCCCAGAGTGTAAGCCCCGCCCACGCCTACTCAGACACTTGAGTGCACAGGTAAACCTGCTCCACTTAAGGTGTGTGTTGTGCTGTATATGTTGTGTTCTGTGTGTGAGAGTTTTGCAGGTCTGCTGCTCCACCGCTGTGACTCTCAGCTGAGCTTTTCTGAGCAGCGGAGCTCAGAAGGACACAAGGCCGAAAGGCTCCCAGTCTTCAGACCCGGGGTAACTTTCTCTTCTTCTCCTCATCAGACTCGTGTTCTTCTCTAATGCACTATTTCACTTCACTTTGGAGATGTTTGTAAAGACAAATATAAAATCAATGTGTATGTAAATCTTGTGTAAAAAAAAAATATATATATATGCATATTAAACTTTTGTTAACAGTTCTTGGGTTGTTTTTTTGATTCACTGTTTAGGAAAATCCAGTAGAAATGCGATCATTTAGTGCACCAATATGCATGATTAAAACAAAGTGTGTGCTTTTTTATATCAGTAAAAACTATTTTTTTTTGACATGTGGTGAAAATAAACATGTCATAAACAAAATAGATAGAAAAGAGAAATTGTACAAGTGCTAGTGTAGATCAAATTGATAAAGGTTAACTGGTTCTAATAGAAAGAAGTCAGAACAAACAGGTCATCACTGTTACAGTGAATTTTAAAATTCACTTTATATAAAGTTTGCATAGAGCTGTGACTCCTAGATGGATTCTGGATTTGATTCTTGGGCGAAGGTAATTGCCTTAAACTCATATGGACATTGTGCAATTACCTAATTGCAAAAGGCCTCCGTTTCTTGCAGATAATATACACATGGTCAAGATTTCTGCAGCTTGTCAATAATTTAGGCATTAGTATGTCTTTAACTTTTAGGTTCTACATTAATATTGTCAAACATCATTTTAATGAGTGATCATTTGTGCCATTATTTTTGCTTGTAGGCTGAATAAAAACATTTAAGTACAAGATGGTACATTTAATAGTTTAAATCTCAGTAACAATGTCAATCACAATTCAACATATTTTTATATTTCAATTTGGTGAACCGTTCAACCCTAGATTTGTCTCAAGCTGCTATATTCCTTACATGTTTTAAAGTATTTAAAATGCTTCCTAAAGTATTTCATAAATGTTTCAATGCTTGTGTATTTTGTTGATTTTATGCGAAAGATTTTAACAAATTAGGAGAGAGAAAAAACACCCGCCTTCTGCTTCACTCACCAGTCCTGTCGATTTCATTATTGCACTGTTCAACTGCCCATACAGTCACAAGTTTAGGACGCCCTATGCTTGCAAAACAGGAGTATTTTATGGAGAGAATGCAAGTGGTTTGTATTTTCATGAGTCGAAAAACCCAGTGTTGAATCAAACGTAACGAAAATGGGATTAAATTACTGAATTTTATTTCACCCTGTAACCTTGCCACTAGCTGGCGCCATTTGCACATTCTTTTAGACACGAGATAAAAAGACTGGTACAAATTGATACAAGATTATTCTGACATGTTATCACGTCATAACTAACTAACAACTAACTAATTATGGCCGTGGTTTCTTATAGGATGATCCTGCCCTCAGTCGCAGGCCACAGCGGCTCACAATATGGTTTGATGTAGGTTGTGTGTGCTCTGGTCTTTACATTAATAACATCCTCTAGGTAGTCTAACATGTTGGAGCAGCATTTTAGAATTCTTTATGCCTTAAAAAAAATGTAATCAACTGAAAAATGTTTGCAGCTCCAATGCAGATGTGTAGAATCTATAAATAGGAGCTCTGAAACTGCCCTGGTGGCTCACCATGGTTAACACATTTGGTCATACCAGTCAGTAGTCTTAACTTGATTTACTTCGACTGTGTGTAGGTTCATGTTGGTTTTATGGGACACTAATTAAGCGTGTCTACAAAAATCCATTAATCGTCTCAGTAGATGGCATGCCGCTATCCACGGATCATCAAATTTGCTTTAGTCTTGTCTGTACGTGACCAATTTCCCTTCAGGAACACTGTGTTCTTGACCTCACCCTGAGGACGGTCCCTTGATCTCGGCATGATGTTCTTTGTAACAGGTGCAGACTCCTACCCCTAGTCTGGCCACCGTGAGGCACTGTAGTGCTGCGGTCTTCGAGGGCAGCAGGATGTTCTTTCATTTCTTGGTGTCTGAGGACTCACGAGAGCAAGGTGTTGATTAATCCAGTGCCACATTTAGATTATAGCATGCGGCATCTGTCTAAGAGGGGCATGTGGGTTTTAAAGTGAAGCGAGGGGAGGGAGTGTCGACAGCCCAGGACAAACTGCTCCGATTACAGACAGCGAGGACGTGCACTTCCTGTTTTGCTAACTTGGTCTCTGTGACTTTGATCAGCCTGAATTGGCCTGTCGCTTCCTCCGCTCTATGCACTGAAGCAGAGATAACACAGTTTTCTCTCTACCCTCCCCACTACCCATGTTAGAGCTTCCCTAGAGCCAGTTAATCGTGCCAGGCGGTACGCTTGTCCCCGTGCTCCATCTGCCAAGAATAATAGACAGCTCAGGCTCGTCCGCGATGCTGTCAGTGAGACGGAGGCTGAGGACGAGGCGTTCGATGCTGATTGATGGGTGAGCGTCTGGCTCAAGGCGGTTCTGCCACTCTATTGATTGGTCACCAGGCTGCTCTCAGGAGGAGCTACGCCCTCGCACCATTCATCAAACGAGATTTTCCGCAGCTGGACAGCCAGGTAGTGAGCCGCATTAAAGCAGTTAGCACAGTGGCCTTCAGGGGACTTCATTTTCACTCAGATGTGACATCCTGAGTTTGATAGCGTGAGATTTGCGCGTTCATTTGAATAATTGCACATCACAGCACGGAGCTGCTAAACTCTCAAATCTGTGCTCGTTCTAACACACTATTGTTTCCATGGGAACAACTTACACAGGGATTTATATGGAAAAGCTTTCCATAACTCCAAGACCAATAATAAATGGGTGCAAATGTTTTTGAATGAAAAAAATTATAGTTGCTTAGGTAACATTTAAGGAAGGAGTCTCCGCTGTCAGAAGAGTAACAGTCCAAGCTACTGTAGTTTGTCAACAGGAGGCAAATCTTCATGCGGATCTTTTTGTGTCAAATTGGCCACCTTTTGTAGTTATTTTTAGACATCAAGTTGGGTCCTTTATGTACAAATATAAAATGCATTTCCTATTTTTTTAAATATAATTTTATATAAATATAATTTTTCCAAGTAGGTTTCCCCCCATCGTGACCTCATCATTTAGTTTGAAGTATGAAATGATTAAATGCCTGAGGGGATTTCAGCTGGAGTGTTAGCACAGTTGGATTGTGTTCAGAGATACCTTATTAAAGAAATTTGGGACTGTTGAAAGAAAGATGAGAGCGAATGGGAGGCCGGCGAGGGAACAGCTGTTTATAGCTAAACCCCTGCCTGGCCAAAAAGAAAGGGAAAAAAATTGCAATTTCAAGAGTCAAACGGGGCTGCATGAAGCAAAGGAAACAACTAAGGAGATTTGATATACTGGAACTGGGTTAAGTAATCTTCAACACATTATCAAAACCTGGAAGAATAGTGCTGAACCGTCAAATGTGTGGTTGAAATATGGTCAGAATTTTTTATTTTTTTTTAAAACTAGAAATCACTTAAAACACGGTGATCGTGCATGGTAAAAAATTTGAAGTAAGAGCATTTCCATTTATGGACAATGTTATAAGAACTCGCTGGATTTTTTAAAAGCCTTCAAAAAGTTTGCTAGGAAGCATAAAGATCTGATGAGTCCATGAAATTTGAAATGACTTGAAATTTGAGTCCAGACTAACCCTATTCCAGAGTGATGGAAGTGTCAGGGTAAGAAGGGACGCGCATGAAGCGATGCATGCATCATGTACAAGCCTCTGGAGACAGTGTTATGATCTGGGGTTGCTTCAGTTGCTCAGGTCTAGGCTCAGCAACGTTATGTGGCAATAAAATAAAGTCAGCTGACGACTTGAATGTACTGAATGACCAGATTATCACATATATGGAGGTTTTCTTTCCTAACTGCACAGCCATATTCCCAGACTCAGATTGTGATCTAGTGGGTCTGGGAGCACTGCCCAGGCAGTGTATAACAAGTAAGAACACAAGCTAATATGTTTTAAGGACGGCCAGCAGTGTGAATTTGATCAAAAGTATGACAGCTTTGATAGAAGCATGTCCTGTTTAATCATTAATAGATCAAGGTGAGTGTATTTATAGTACACTGATGCTTTGAAAAAAGTGCATGAAAGTGAAACATGATTGCCTTTGCTTGAGTCATGTACGGATATGAAAATGAATTTTAGATATACAGATTTTTTTTCCATAAGAAATCATTTTCTCAATGATATTAAAATAGGATGTTAGGACATGAGTATCGGTCTGAGCGCCTGCCTAAAGCACAGGAGCTATTAATATACAGTACAATATGGATGTGTTCAAAGACCAGCTGCGTCCCTGGCCACTTTGACGTCATTGCCAAAATGATTTTGTGCCTCTGATCAAATGTAATAGCAGAAAATCTTAGCCAGATCTTTAACAACTTATGTTTTTGCTTTGCATGTGATTAAATGAGAGCCCTGATGGCAAACCTATTACACTTATATCATTAAAGAATCATTTTAAAGAATTGGGGATCCGTGGCCAAGCTCTGCACCACACCATCAAAGAGACTTCAGAGGCTGCTGAGCGCAGTAGTCAATGGCTATGGATTAGGAGGAAAGATCACAGCCGGGCCCCAAGACATTAGGGACACACACCCAGGTCCGATCAGCCTGGGTGGGCCTGCCTTAGCAGAGGGTGTATTGTGAGTAAAAGGCAGAAACACCCGATGATGCTTTGGAACACAACTGACGATGTGCCCCTAACGTCTGTTGGTGGCCTGGCATAACATCATCATTCTTGTATGAAGGACCTTAAAGGGACTATTTCCATCTTGTCCTATAACTGGAAATAGGATGTTAAAGACTATCAGTCTGCACACACTTAATCTGTATTTAAAATAATAAACAGATCCAGATCATTTTATCTCATTCAAAAATGAGTAACATGGAAATACCAAAAAGTGCAGTTACTTGAATGACTGCTAGGCTCATGGTGACAGCTGGCTCCAAAGGTGAGTCAGTCTCCATAGAGCCCCATGTCATACCACTTACAACATGTTTGCAGCCAGGTTAAAAAAAAAAAAACGTTTTGGAATCCATTGGTCATTTATACAAGGTCACAGGGAGACTTCATGTCATGAGACTTCGGGTACACCCTGGATGGGGCAATTTGGAAACACCAGTTAGCCTAATCTGCATGTCACAGACCCAAGTCGGAAATCGAACCTGGACTCTGAGTGTGCAAGGTGACAGTGCTAACCGCTCCTTGCCACCTTTCATTAAGCTCATCAATGTATTAAGAAATGTAGGAGTTGACACAGGATGACATATAGGGAGTGGATGACTGAGTTCAGTCAAATGAAAGTAACATTAACTAAGGGGCTAAGTGGGCATGTTCTAACCAAGAGCCAGACTATGGTTCTGCCAATTTTCCCGTTTATGTAATAACCAGCGTTAAGGTGGAGTCGGCTCCTGCCATGGTGGCAACAACCAGATCTCCCCCAGTTGAGCTTCAAAACCACTTTTCAGAAAATCCATGGCTGATGTCACGGAGGGTTTGTCCAGTTTTTATACAGTCGATGGTACAGACCACATTTAGCTGTTAGTGTTTTTAATAAAAATGAGTTCCTGGAAGGCACAACATCGATCGGTCGAATGGGTTGGTACGCCGTGTCCAGTGTGCTTTCCAAACAAGCATTTCAATGAAATCATTCCTAAAGTGCATCTCTTTATTATGAATCAAACATTCCAAGATAGGAGCATCAAGACAGGGAGGGGAGGGGATGTGAGACAGCTGAGTGTACAGATGCCATTAATGCTTTGACCTTCTAGACGGGAAGTGACAGGTCCCTGTGGCATTTGGAGGAGCAGTGGGTGTGTGAACACTGGAGCTGCCAGGGTTGGGGAAAGGTCACTTTGTAAAGTCTTTATGTTTGATGAGCTGTGATAAAAGCAGTACTTTTTTTTTGTTTCGTTTCTTGCTGTGCTCACGTTACATGAATCCATTTACTTGATGTCATGTCATGTTGAATCAATGCTGCAAACCATATTGGTTTCCATTTGATCTATTATTTTGTGTGTGTGTGTGTGTGGAATAAAAATCAAGTACATCAGCCATAAAGAGTGAGCATATCAAGTGCTTATTACCTGGTGTTTCTGAGGTTGAGATTTTTTTTTCCGGATCTCAGACAAATGTTGTGCAGACTCTGTTTCAAACTCAGTATTTTGCCATGACCTAATTGAGGCTGGCTAGCTCAGGGATTTTAATGTCACTCAGCACAGGAACTGGGGCACAGACTTGTCCCTGTGTATGTGTGTGCCCATGCATACCCCTGGGAAAATTCCCCCCAACTTCAGCGTCGCCTCATTAGTCTAGCCACTCTGTGGCTATTGCACTGCCTATGTCACTTTTATTTCTGTCCGCCATCCTCCAAGGTGCTCCGTCAAACTTTTACTTCTTGCTTACCTCCTAGGACGAGGGGGTAATTCGACTGCCTGGTGGGTCAGCACAACGAGTAGGACGTAGGATCAGAGTGGGTTGTGCATCGTATGTGTTTCAAGGAGACTTGCAGTCAGGTCTGGTTCAGCATGCCAGTAAAGTGCCTGCTGTTGAATTTTGCATTCTGATTGGTCAGCAGGTTTTGATGATTAAATTTTCTATAACAGCAGTTCTGACAGTAAGCCATCAGCAAATTACAGATTCATAACCAAGAGCCAGACACAGAACTCATTGGAATTCAAAATTTCTGTTAAACATGTTGGAAATCTCATTGGACACCGGTGGCTCGGCGGTAGTACCTAACCGTAAGATATATGCATAAAATGGTAGAGTTGCACTAAGAAAGGCAATCAGTGGAAAAACTGTTCTAAAGGTAAAATGTGTGGATTGGATGATCAGCTGAGGTGCCTTCTAATGAGAGTAACCAAATGAGCAACATATCGTATTTAGTTATAAATGTTCACTGGTATTATGCAGCCAAAAGCTGAGGAGAATAAACCATGGAGGTGGTGGATAGTCCTGCAAATCACAAGTTCCTTTTTATATTTCCGCTTATTCCACTTTGGAATATTAGCTCTGTTAACTTGTGGGTTCTGTGGTTAAATCCCAAATAGCAGTAAATGTAAAGCTAATGCGCTATGTGAGGTTTACAATCCATTGTTCAGCATACCAAGTAGTGCCCTTAATTAGGAGTTACAGAGGTACTGTATATTTGATTTAACATCCTGGTGCTGTTCAATCTCGAAAGCCACTGTCCAATTAGCTTATTCAGCTGGAGTTAAGTGTTATGAGGGCGTTTTCATATTAGGGCTGATGCCCGCGAAAGAGGTGGTCTCGAGAATGACACAGCATACTCGGGCACGGATCTAATCAGACATAGAACCAATCATACCTGAGAACTGCTGATTAGATGTGATGTAATTAATGCCATATGTCGCCTATGAAATCTCTGTCCAATTTCATCCTGTGACCTACACAGCCATAGATTGTAAAGTAGGAAGGCATGTGGGAGCATTACCCTGCGTTCACACCGAATGCGGCGAGAGCGTCAAAATGGCCGGCGGTGAGAGCGGCGAAGGGAGTTGAAATCAGCTCAACTTTATGGTAATGAGCTATGACGCGGTTGAGCGGCAACCAATAAAAAAGTAGAATTCCTCCGCTAGAGCAGATTCCGCGGAACGCAGTCCTGTAAACTTTTGTTCCGGCGACATTAGTTCCCAAGCAAAATGGAGGAGAAGTTAATTATTGCGGTAGCAGGTTTCCCGGTTATTTATGACATGTCCCTGTTTGTGTACAGGGACATTAATACAAAAAAAAATTATGCATGGACAAAGGTGTCTGAAATTGTTGGTGTTTAAATATAATATAATTTAAAAAAAAATTAAATTAGACTAGCAATTCACAATGAACAGAAGCCACACCATACAAATGCCTTATAATTTGTTTATTTCTACAATACAGTTCTTTCTATCAATCAATTTCTTGTTTTCTTCCACATTTTGGTCAGTCTCCATAAGATCAAGCTTGATTGCTTTGCGGCCCCTTTAAATACAAGAAAGGCATTCGGTCTACGTCAGAGCGGCGAAGCGCGGCGACGAGCGGAAACAGGCAGGGCGGCGAGAGCGAACTTTGACGCTCTCGCCGCGTTCGGTGTGAACGCAGGGTTACTCTTTGACATTTTTTCCAAAGTATCAATAAAAAACAGCAATTGTAAAAGCATCCATAATGGATAGATGACCCATATCTTCACAAACCAAAACTGCAAGTGTAACAGCATAGACTACACTCCTCGAGCAACAGGTAAGGCAAAAACATTCAAAGGTCCATTTCTGTAGAAAAGACAGTGTGTACTGCGTCCGTTTGGCAGAAAAGTAGAAAAGCTGGTAAAAAGTTGAATTTTTTATTTGTCTAGATTGTAATTCATAGTGAGAGAGAATATGAAAGAAGATGACATAAACTGAACATGCAGCCCAAATCCTAGCTTTTGCGTTTCATACCAAACCACTAACCCCCCCGCCCCTCATAGACAGCGACAAGTGTCATGAATACCAGCAGGTTTGTCTTCCTGTCTTTTTTTTTTTCCTCTCCTGAGCTGTATTCATCTCTCCCACAAGCTGACCCGGCTCCGGTTCCCTTCCTGGAACCAGAAACACACCCCCCACTCTTCCCAGAATAGAGCCATCACGCTCTGAACAGGAGTTTCCATACGAGTTAAAGAGAGAGAGACGGTGACTGTCGAGGAAGGGCTAAAAACAGCCAGTTGTTGAGATGCAGACCAAGTCCTTGTGTTGTAACCCTGATCGTGATCTCTAGCGCTGAAGATTTGTTCACGCTCACCAAGAGCTGCCTTCCCAGACCTTGTAATTAATGTTGGGTCGCTTCAGAGTCAGTGATGCTTGCAGTGAAAGGGATGTATCAGAGAGACGTGTATAAGATGTCTTTTCGCCTGACATCCATTAGCCGGTGTAATGACAGTGTTAGAGTTTTGTGTTTATAATATGTGATGGGAAAGGAAAAGAACAAAAAGTAGCATGAAATGGCAATAGAGTGGGAGAGTTTCATGACTGGCCCTGGGGTGACCATGCGTTAATGCGCACTGTATGAATCATGCAGACGCTTTCATGCCTAAAGAAACCATTCGCTTTAAAAATGCTGCTCAAGGGAGGAAACAAACCCTAAAACAAAACGAGAATGATTTGTCTCTCATTGTATGAGGTTGAAGTCTGACTCTCATCCCATTAGAAATCTGGTTTGCAAGCCCAAAATATCTCTGATCCAGCTTTATTGCTTTAGTTGATTTAGTTTAATATAATGGACCATATAACTGTACATGTCCTGATAACAGGTTGCCTACAAAATAATCAGTTTAATGCAATGATACATTGATGGCTTCTTTAAAGTGTTAACCTATCAGAATTTTTCCAAAAGGTGCAGTCTAGATACCTGATGCATTATGGGAAAAAGGTGAGCCGGCAGAGGCTGTATGACGCCCTGGGCACTGTTCTGCTGGGAAACCTCGGTTCCTGCCATTCATGTGGATGATTTTGACACGTACCACCTACCTAAACACTTCTGCAGACCAAGTACACCCCTTCATAGGTATTCCTTAAAAGCAGTGATGTTTTTCAGCAGGAGAATGTGCAAACGTTCAGGAATGATTTGAGGGATACAAGGTGTTGACTTGGCCTCCAAATTCTCCAGATCCCAATCCAATCACATATATGTTGGGTGTGCTGAGCAAATGAGTCCGATTCATGAACCACCCACCTCACAACTTAACAGGATTTAAAGTGTGCTGCTAACATTTTGGTGGCAGATACCACAGCACACCTTAGTATAACAGGTTACCTCCAAATAACAGTTGAACAGTTGCAAAATAATTACCCCATTGGTGCGAAATGTATAAATGTTCTTATATAGAAATAGCCATGGTTTAAAGCTTTCTACTCATGAGCACATAGTGGCCGAATTTATGGCCCTGAGTGATACCCTATTTTGCTTCCTAGTGGGGTAATGATGTCAATGCTATGCCATAGCCTTACCCAATCTCACAATTTCAACTCAATTAAGCAGCCATGGGAGATTTTGGAGTGGCTTGTTAAACAGCACTTAACATCACCACCATCACACCACCACCTGAGGAAACATCTTTCAGAAGAATATTGTTCATGGCTCCAGTACATTTCCAGATACATGGCAAATTTGTAACAAGTAGAAATGAAGTGCTTATCGTGACCTGTGGTGGCCCAAACACCTTACTAACACGCTTGTTGTTTTCTTCTCTCACATTAAATTTGTCCCCCCATCTGTAGAAACACTTTGTCGGGATATAATTACAGCAGTTTGTCAGCCTGTTACCCCATCTATTAGAACCCATGGTTTAGCGGTTACTTTGAAGGTGTGGATCAATCTCAGTACACCAGGGACTTTGACATATTAATGTGTGTTGACCTGGTATAAATGACTCACTATATTGGACTGAGGAGTAGTCCACTAACCAACAAGTACATTATAAATAATAATAGTAGAAATCCAGCCATAAGCAGCTTTCTGGTCAGAAACGCTGTGTCTAGGTTATAGATGTTTCACCTGCTCTCTCTGTCATTCTCTAGAGTTCTTATCCTTACACGGTTGATAATCTAGATAATCTGTTTAAAACAAATGGAATGAAAAATAAAGCTGTTGATATAAATATTGCTCATCTATCTCATCAGTTAAAATGGGGCTAGTAAATACTGAGGATCACCTAAATTTCAAGTGCGCCCTGTTGTCGTGTGTCATGTTAAATGAGATTACATAAGGAGCTACGGAGAAATATGATGCAAAACATTACCTGGTATTACATTTGTAAAAACTTAAATTCTTAGCACCATTATTGTTTATTAATATCTCTATTTGAAAGAATTATAGATACATTCGCGTGTATTTATGCTAGTTACTAAGGTAGATACTAAAGTTAATAATTGGTTTAAAGAACACTTTGATATTAACACTAATTCCAGTTTTAGAATAATTACAAACTACTTAAAATATGCAATCATATTTAAAACATTGAAACGTTTTGTAACCTTTGTTATTGAATGTTTTAATTCCATTTCTTATACAAGTGCATTTTTTCCCCTGCCAATCTTTTCCATACTCCAGTCCAATAGGTGAAACAATTGTAGAAACCACATATAAATTAAAAAGAAGAAGAATCAATACTCTTGCAGAAAATAGAAACAATTTACAACAGAAAATGCTCACATCTTGCAAAAGTAGTGGTATATTTTTAAGGAATTCTTCAAATTTATAATTAGTTACAAATATATTTATTTGTAAAAAAAATTATTTAATTAACACACTTGTTTAAAATGTATCATTTATATACATCTAGCGTAAATTGTTACATGTGACCAGGTGACACCAAATGAATACTATCTGCAAATCAAAGCAGTTTTAAAAGTTTTGTTTTCTGTGAAAATATGAAGAAGAAACTACCCACCAACTTCCTACATTAGCTGTGAACTCATGCTTTTTAAACTCGAAAACTAGTATATTAGCTCTAAAAATAAGTGCATGGTGTCAGAAATCATGTAAATGCAAAATGTATTCCCAAGCATGGAGCATTAAAGCAAGCGTCCAAAGAAATTAGAAAATATTAACGGAGCACTTCATTCCAGTCAGCACTGAGACACCCACACTTCCTTCCCTCTCATTAGTCAAGATTGCAAGCATGTGGTCATTTTAATAACCTCACTTTCTTGTGTTGCTGTGTATTAAACGTATACGGCATATACACCAAAACGCAGAAGCATTGACGGTTTTTCCAGTATTTTATAAATGTTGAATTTATGTGTTGCTAGGAAACACATAAGGGGTCACTCATAGACAAGGTGTATTACACAGGAAGTGAATCCTGAACAGGGAGCAGTATATGAGGTCTTTATTAAAGGTGGTATATAGCAAGTATATTGAGTAATTGTAAAGCTGCTAGGTTAGACACTTTATCAGTGTGTCTGAATAAGTGTGTGTGTGTGTGCGTGCCGTTTTGTCACTTCTACGCTTAATTGCATTTTCAGGAGGTGGAGAGAGGAGAAGAGTAATTGGCTTCTGTCAGTGGAGACTTGTGTATTTTGGCAGCAGCTAAACGAAATGGGAAAGCGATTGATGCTGACAGCGAGCACCAAGAATAGAGCATCTCTCTCTCCCTCTTGATCCTAACCTATTTTTTTCCCTCTCTAGCACATCATCTCTCCTTGGGCACAATCGCAATTCTGACATTTTTAACATGCAGAGTAAACAGTTCCCTCGAAAATTTGTCAGGAAGAAGCCAGATCTTTCCAGAGGAAACAGATTCATACGAAGATACAGCGCCTAAATCTGATTTTGACCTCAGTCAAGATTAATAGTGTGATTAACTATCAACACTTTTTTTTTTTTTAAATCACTTTTCTACAAGCTTCTGTCAAATCACATTACAGGTTATAGGGGCAGTAGTGGCACAGGCGATTAAGGCTTAACGCAAAGCAGCTTTACACAATCAAAAGAAAGTTTGTATGAGAAGTGAACGTGTATGAATCAAAATGATAAGACTGTCCCTGATGAGCAAGCCGAGGACGATGGCGACGGTGGCAAGGAAAAACTCCCTGAGATGGTAATAGGAAGAAACCCTGAGAGGAACCGGACTCAACAGGGAACCCATCCTCATCTGGGTAAAACGGATAGCAGGAATTGATCTGCATCATACTGTGTGAGATTGGAAGTTCAGTATAACAGGAGATGTGTTTGTTATTGGAGACTCAGGTAGACTGTAGGAAACTCCAGTCCTGAACTATCGAGTGACTGAAGTCACAAGTCCTCAGAGAACAGCTGTCTGCATCAGCCGAGGACAAGATCGTCTTCGTGGAAAAGTGGAACCGTCCCCAATCACCACACGCATCCTAGGTAGACCACAAGGGGCATCCATGTGACGAGATCTCCAACCAGAAGCAGGACTCCAGGACGAGTCAGACAGGTCCAGAGGGCAGAGGGGTCTGGATCACTGGCAGCTCAGGAGCGACATGTATAGCTCGACAGAGAGAGGGAAAGAGAGAGAGAGGAGAAGAGAAGGAGAGATGGCAGTTAGGTCTGGTCACAGTCAAACAATGTATAAAGTGAATGTATATTTAGTGCAGGGTGCAAGCAGGGACTCTGGCAGGACTAGCTATAACAGCATAACTAAAAGGGAGCGCCAGAAGGAAACACAGACATGAGGGCTCCCTGAGATGTAAAGCAACCAATCACTTCACCGTCAATCAGATGGGTTTAAATTCAGAGCGCCACCAAGCTGCCGTTCCTGGACCCTTGAGCAAGGTCCTTAACCCTCAGTGTGTGTTATTTTCATGTGACAGATAAAGACTTCTTTAAAAAAATAATAAGAATAATTAATTTTTTTGTGCGGAGACATTTGTTTAACAGTTTAATTGGGTCAGCAGAGTCTCGGAAAATTTTCTGTAGGTCTGTCCAGTCAGATTTTGTCACAGCATCACACAAAACTGGCTGGACAGAATTTAATGGAATTTAATGGGCAGCAACCTGAAATAATAATAATATCACTGATCACATTAAAGATCAGCAGATTATCTTTAACGTTAAATATTTCTAGAAACTCTTTTCCGGTCAACAATGGGTGCTAACGCTAGTCAAAGATAAAGCTGGAACTTTAAGTTAAATCTACAGATACAACAGGAATTAAAAGCTCATTTTGAGCTTTTAGCACAGCGGGGTGGTGGAAATGATACAGAGCGCTCTATCTTGGACTTGGACTATCTTGGCCAGGGTTCTTCCCTACCCATCTGCGTCTCACCTGCAGCTGATTCACTTGAGTGAGTCTCGGGATGAGCCAAACCAGGCTGCCGGCTGCATCCTCAGATACCATTCTAATTAAGCGAATGAAAATTACGTGAATGCCGCAGCAGATGTTGCAAAAACAAAAGCCACGTGTCCTCTGTGGCCATGTTCTCCCATGTTCTCCCATGTTCTCCACATGCCTTCGTAGGTCAATTTGTGAGCGGGCTTCAGGGACTTACTTTCCATTTTTCGTTCCAGAAAAAGGTCATGTCTAATAAAAGCAATTGAGCAGCGCTGGCAGGAGGATATGGGCCGTTTTTTTTTTTGTTGTTGTTTTGTTTTTTTGCTGTTGTCTTATTGGAAGACAATTGAAAAAGGAACATAGAAGAGCAAAACCAGTGTGTGTTGCTAGAGGGATACTGCCTTGTGGTGCGTATTTGCTATCCTTGCAAACATGGTTCTCTCCATGGCCAGAATGAGAACAGAAGGAGCTCTCAGTGAGGGCACTGTGCCGGTTGAGTAAGCGTGTGTGTGTATGTGTTTCTGAAGCTTGCTTTCATCAGGTTGTTTGTTTGTTTTAAAGGGGACGTATTATGCAAAATTAATTTTTTAGACATTTTTATGCATTTTTAAATATTCAGATGATTCTTCAGTGTGTGTATGCACCGAATTTATTTTTTTTCTCTTATTTTTATTTTTTATTTTTGTATTTGTCAGGGTTTAAACAAGCCAAGTTGTTTTTCCCTCAACTGTGACCTCATATAAGACGAGGCCCCTCCCCCCAGCTGGTTGCTCAGCTCTGCAGATCCGTGAAGGGGTGTGGCTCATCTGAAGCTCATTTACATAGACACTGAAACAGGGGGTTCGGAAGGGGAGTGAAACAGAGTGAAATTGAGGATTATTTTAGCTGGAGTATTAACACACCCACAGTTTGGCTGAGCTCTGAGTCATGTATTAATGTGTAAAAGTAATAATGCATGCATATGGGACCTGTAATTATAATTTCTACTTTTCTGGGATCCTATGATATTCTGTGTTTGTATTTTAAACAAATAATTTAAAAAAGAAGACGACGACGAAGGGGCTTAAAGACAGATATAGTGAGTGGACAAAAACATTTAACTGTTGAGGAATATTTTTTATTACCATTTAAGAGAAGACACCAATCCTTAATTCTAATTTTAAAAAATGCCCATATACTGTTTACGAATACCATGTCTACCATTGTCTTGCTGCCATGCTCTGACCAACCTGTCCCTGTCTCACCCCTCATGATGATTTGCTGCGGTCTCTAGCTCCTCCATCTCTTGTTGCGCTCTGCCTAAAAATAAAACACCCCCACTGCTGCAGCAGGTAAATGGCAGAACCCAGATGAGGCACTCACCTCTCACATTTCCACACCGCCCGCTTCTCACTACGCACACGCACCGTCGGCTACGGCTGCAGAGCCTCCTGAGATCCTTTCTCCCTAATCCTACGTCAGAGTTCTTTCTGCTCGTATCCCAGTACGACATCACGCGCTTCCGTCTTTTAACCTTCACACACTTGTTCTCACACTCGAGCACTGTGCTATTTTCAGCTCATCACATTCCAGCCTGCCTTCTACCTTGTGCTCATCTCTGGAGTGATGAGATTATTTCCCTCTATCCGCAGCAGAGACGCAACACTCGATGTAAAGCCTGTCATGTTTCCCAAACCTCTAAATGAACAGTGTTATAGAACAGTGTGTTTGAATTCTCAATTCTGATTGGTTGAGCGGGTGCTGATGGATTTTTCAATAATCATTTTTTTTGTAGCTTATTATAATATTTTAGCAGTCTGATTCAGGGTTTTAGTTGCTATTATGCTTATGCCTATGGCGCTCACAACATAACATAAAATCTGATGATTATGCCGCCTACTGGTACATCAAATTGTGACATAAAGATGATGACAATGCAGCCTACTGTAACTTTAAGTGGAAACGCCTGTGACGGTGCTCCAGTGTTTCCGACAGTATGACATAAAAGCTGATAATCACAAACACCAAAAACCACTGCTCACTGCCCAAAGATACAGAATTTCTGGGTTTATAACCCATATATATATATATATATATATATATATATATATGTTTTTCCATAGTAACAAACAGTAAAAACTGTGTCTTTGTCATTGTAAGGAAGGAGTCTTCAGTCTTATTTAGTCCCATGTAGCAGCCAGAGGTAAAGCTTAAATTTTAATTTTCACCTCTTTACATCTTTAATATTAAAAGAGTTCAGACGTTGTTGTTTCTTGCTACGAGAGAGGAAAAAAAGAGAAACTGCTGTCTATGGCTGCTATAATTTATTCCACAACGTTAAATGTAACTTATACGTTGGTAAAAAAAAAAAAAAAAAAAAAGACTTTATTCTTTATACAATACCAATTTGTAATCATGCTGTACAATCTAAAAAAAATACACTCCAGGATGTAGTCTTGTTGGTCTTTCCGCTGCTCCTGCCAAGGGGTCGCAACAGCAGACTATGCGGTCTGCATATACAAGCTTGGCACAGGTTTTTATGCCGGATGCCCTTCTCGACGCAGTTTTATCCAGGTTTTGGACCGGCACTGCATCTGCACTGCAGTGGCTGGGGTTTTGGCATTGGCTGGGAATCGAACCCGGGCTTTCCGCATGGGAGGCGAAACACCCACCACTGAGCCACTGTTATAGGGAGATAATTAATTAATTAATTTGGGATTGGTAACATTAAATCTGCCATTGATAATTTATTTTTTTTTTTTGGATTTTTCCCCGATTTTCTCCCTAATTTAGTCATGCTCACAGACGTCCCACATTAATACGTGATTAATGTGGGAGCACTAAGTACCTCTCATCCCTCCCCTCTGAGAGAGTTCGGCCAATCAGCTCTCTCTAGACCTCCGGCTGCGAGAGGTTACAGCACCACCCGGGATTCGAACTAGCGATCTCCGGATGATAGGGCGAGCGCTTTAACCACTGCGCCACTCGGAGGCCCCTGCCATTGATAATTTTCCAATAACAGCACACTGTGAGAGTATTAATTACAGCTCATACAGGCTGTTTAACGGAACAAGTCCCAGGGAGGGCTGATTAGTTTGTTAATACATAGTGCTGCATTGGTGTTGTAAAAAGTGCAAGATGGATGGATGAGGTGATATTATCACTTTCATTTAGTTACTGCAGCACCTGCTTCATCCACGCTAATTAGGAGAACCTCAGCCCCCTGATGAGGCCGCAGAATAACTGATCACACACGGCCTGCTGGAGCACCGTCTCTTCCAACCTGTAAATACAATCGCTTTACATCAGTGAAGACCTTCAGGTTACATGCTCTGTGACTGCAGGAGGTGAGGGAAAAGCCTGTTCGTGTGAACCAATTAGCTCTAATAACTACAATCCTTAGCATTGTCACTTCACATCTCCAGGGTTAGGGGTTCGAGTCTCACCTCCAGTCTCTGTGTTCTGAGTTTGTACCTTCACTACATGCTTGGTGGGTTTCCTCCAGGTACTCCAGTTTCCTTCTACAGTCCAAAGACATGGTGTTTAACTGATTTCCAAATTGCTTGTGCTGTGTGAGTGTGTGTGTGTGTGTGTGTTTGCTTGTGCCGTGCAAAATGTTGGCATCCCATCCGCCTTGTGTCTTGGGATGGGCTCTAGGACCTCTGTGATGGACAAATATGACATGACTTGTGCCTTTTGTGAGGGTCTTAAAACCGTCATGGAAGGAGTTTCCAGTTTCAGTGTTTTTGTAAAAGTCTGGGAAGTCCACAGAGCTGGTGTGTTCAGTTCAATTAAATTTTATTTTATTTGTATAGCGCTTTTAACAATTGTCATTGTTGCAAAGCAGCTTTACATTATCAAAATAATTATTTAAGTGTGTGTGTTTATTTCTTAATGGTTTAAAGGGAATGCTGGTGAGAAAAGAATTACCGCTATAACGTTCTACAACATCTGACGTAACTATAAATGGATAAAATCAACATTGTTCAATTTGTACAGTGGTAAACTGCTGTGCTTGGCATTACAAGGCTTTATAGGAAAATTATCAACTTTTGGTCGTAAGCCGAATAATCGAATAATAAACTGCATTTTAATTGTGATCTCATGATTAAAACAGTCGTAGTGATGAGTATTATAATCCTGTGGGAATGTATCCATGAGAAATCGGATGCTCTCCCACACAGGAGCTAAAGAAAGAAAGAGAGAAAAAAAAAAGTACGAGTTAAACTTGCTGGAAAATATCTCTCGGAAAATATCACAGCAGGGGTTTGAGACCCTGTCTCATGCCTGCACTCAGAGTGCCATATAAAATAAAACCCGCTATAATCAGCAGAGGCTCTTGTGCTGTATAAAGGGGGAAAAGGTCAAGAGCTTAAGGTCTCCTCTGTGTAAGTGCAAATTATTCAGACACCACTAAATTCGTTAAGACTATTGTTCTTCCATCGACAATTAAATTTAAATCTGTACAATAGAGCAATGAACGCATGATGCTTAAATCCACACCTACTCGTGGGGTGATGATGAGTTTCAGTTGGATTAACATTGTGAATGAAGCTGTTTGAGTTAAACAATTCATTATTCCATATTGTACCACAATTCTCGAGTCAGAGTCTGCGGATTAAATTTCTGTGAATCTGTAGTAAGCTAAATCAAAACACTTTATTTAATGGTTTTATTGTTTCTATAGTAATAATCTAAGGCTAATACTAAGTAAAAAAAAAAATTCTTAACGATATAGTACTAATGTTTACTGTCTAATTTGTTTCAAGCGGCAAAAGTTTTCTATAGGTTTTGAAGTATTAAATATATTTAGTAAATGTTGAAATGCTCTAGGCGGCACAGTGGTGTAGTGATTAGCACTGTGGCCTAACACCTCCAGGGTCGAGGGTTCGTTTCCTGCCTCGGGTCTGTGTGCATGGTGTGTGCATGTTTTCCCATGCTGGGTACATGATCCAAATGATCCAAGCAGATTAGGTTAATGGGTGTTCCCAAAGTTGACCATAGTGTGTGTGTGTGTGTGTGTGTACCCTGCGATGGATTGGCACCAACCTGTCCAGGGTGCCCTAAGTCTCCTGGGATATGCTCCAGGCCCCTCCCTAACCCCATATACAAAACAAGTGGTATAGAAGATGAATAAATTAAATGCTGTGCATCTTCTGTTCTTGATGGTTTATATATTATATCTTATACAAAACATTCAATTTATTAAATTATCTGTATAGCTCTTTCAACAGTGGACTTTGTCACGAAGCAGCTTTAGCACTAACCACCCATGAACTCATAAGAAGGAAAAAGAAGAAGCGATAGTCTTAAAAAATAAGAGTATTTTCCAACTAATTTGCAGGAGATTGTCATGCACACTCACACCGCAACCAGCACGAGGACCCGGAAGTAAGACGGTCGCGCTTTCAGGAAGCATAAAAGGAAACAAGATGGCGCTTCACATCGCTCAGTCATTGAGTTCATCTATGCCTTCGCTTTCGCTTCGCCGACTATTTCGTGAGTACTCACCTATTCAGGTTGCTTCCTTGATTGTGTGTTGCTAGAACGCGGGTTTATTTGTGTACGTCCTTGCTCTTTGTGTAAGAGAATTTTAAGAGTAAACGCGCTACTTCCGCGTTTGGGTTTACCATCCACGCAACACGGGCTAACTGCTAAGGCTGTTGTATTCGTCCCTCGGTTGCTCGTGACAGAATGACTGAGCCTAAAGCAGTAAACCCAGCGGAGTTTGCTCGCCTCTGCACTGTGGTTGACCAGCATGCCGAGCTGATCAGTGAGCTCCGTGGTGAAGTCGCGTCTCTCCGAAAGGAGCTCCAAGATGTCACGGTTTTGCGCCACAAGGTGGCGAAGCTACGGCAGGAGAACGCGACCCTCCGCGGGGCGGCTGTAGCCTTACCAGATAAGTGGGATGGCACAGATGGGTAGTGCAGTGTGTTTTTAACAGCATTAGATCTTGTGTTTGAGTTTAATTCCACCAGGTACTCCACAGACCTGACTGCGTGTTGCACTCCTCGTCTCGTTGCTATCTGGGCAGGCAGCTGACTTTTGAACATCCTGCTGCCGAAGTGAAGACCGACTCCAAGTTGTATCATCTGTGGCAGGGAGGCTTGTCCGTGAGCCGCTACACGACTGATTTCCGAACCCTCGCTGTTCAGACCGACTGGGGAGACTCCGCCCTCCGGACAGCCTACTACGAGGGACTGGCAGCACGCATTAAGGACGAGCTCGCCGGATGTGAACTCCCAGCCACATTGGAGGGCTCAATTCAACTCGCCCTCTGAATCGACCAGCCTTTTCCGGAAGCTCGCCCCTCATTCACTACTGCACCTACGGGATCAGTCGGTTCTCCACCTCCCGCCGTGGTTGACACGGGAACCGGGGAACCCATGCAACAAGGACGTGCCTCCTTGACTGCTGCAGAATGGGAACGATGCTTTAGAGAAGGGCTCTGTGCCTACTGTGGGTCAGCGGCGCACCACAGGGCCATCTGTCTATTTCGCCCGGGAAACGCTCCGGCCCGTTGAGCAGAAGGGGCAGTTCACCGGGCCCCCTCCACCTCTCGGTCACGACACCCGATAAATCCCGCCTCACGGTTCAAGTACACCTCCGGTTTGGCCACAAACGGGTCGGAAGTACTGCGTTCATCGATTCCGGTGCCGCAGGTAACTTTATTGACTCTTCTTTTGCCAAAAAGCTGGGAGTGGAACTTGAGGCGTTATCCCAGCACGTTCGTATCACATCTGTCGACGGTTGGCCCTCTTTCCTCCAGCCCCATCACCACTCAGACTTAGCCTCTCACCCTTGTCATCGGCCAACATCATGAACAGATCCAGTTCCATCTCACCTCCATTTCATCGCCACCCATCATCCTCGGACACCCCTGTCTGCTCCAAAATGACCCCCTCATCTCCTGGAAACAAAACCGGATCCTGCAGTTGGAGCCGACCTGCACCGAACTCTGCCTACGGGCTTCGGCTGGGATGTGTTGCAGGGAGTCCGAGGCACCCGATGTCGACACCAACGCCATCCCCGTCGCCTACCGAGACCTGGCTGAAGTGTTCTGCAAAAGACGAGCCACACATCTTCCTCCTCATCGTCCCTATGATCTGGCGATCAAACTTCAGCCGGGCTCGGTCCCCCCGCGGCCATTTTTACTCCCTCTCCGCCGCCAAGATGCAGGCAATGGAGAGATATGTTTCGGACGCCCTTCGTCATGGCACCATCCGGCCCTCCTCCTCGTCTGCCGCCGCGGGGTTATTCTTTGTGAAGAAGAAAGGGGGCGACTTACGACCTTGTGTTGATTATCGGGGGCTTAATAACATCACCATCAAGAACAGAACCCGTTGCCTCTTACCAACTCAGCCCTGGACGCCCTCTCTGGCGCCACCATTTTCACAAAGTTGGACCTCCAGAGCGCCTATAACTTGGTGCGCATCAGAGAGGGCGATGAGTGGAGGACGGCTTTCATCACCCCTACTGGACACTATGATAGCTTGGTCATCCCATTCGGACTCTGCAACGCACCCGCCACCTTCCAACAGTTCATCAACGATGTCCTCAGGGACATGCTAGGGCGGTGGGTGTTTACGTTTACCTGGACGATATGCTAGTTTATTCACGCACAGCCGAGGAACACACCCAGCACGTCAGAGCGGTCCTTAAGAGATTACTCGCCCACCAACTGTACTGTAAGTTGGAAAAATGTGCCTTTCACGAGCGCTCCACCACGTTCCTGGGTTTTGTCATCTCGCCCCAGGGTGTGGGCGAGATGTGGCCAGCAGAAACTGGAAGTTGTGCGTCATTGGCCCCTACCCAAGATCCTCAAGCAACTTCAACGGTTTCTCAGGTTTGCAAACTTTTATCGTCGCTTTATCCGGGACTACAGTACGGTTGCCGCCCCTTTAACCGCTCTGACTCGACCCTCTTCTCATCGCTTCAGCCTCAATCCCGCAGCCATCACCGCCTTTCATGACCTATGCCACCGATTCACAAACGCCCCAATTCTACTGCACCCCGACGCAAGTAAACCATTCGTTGTGGAGGTGGACACTTCGGATGTGAGCGCCGGGGCCATTCTCTCCCAACGAGGTCCAGACCAGAAGCTACATCCCTGTAGTTTCTTTTCCAAAAAATTTGACCCCACTCAGCAGCGATACGGGGTAGGGGACCGCGAGCTGCTGGCCATAAAGTAGGCTTTGGAAGAATGGCCAGAGAGCCGTTCATCGTCTTGACCGACCATCAGAACCTGATCACCAATCGCAACTTAAAACAGCTCAATCCGAGACAGGCGCGGTGGGCACTGTTCTTCGAACATTACAACTTCCATCTATCCTACCACCCGGGGTCCAAGAACACCAAAGCTGACACCCTCTCCGGACAACATGAAGAGGACGCCCCCCGGGTGGACCCCGCGCCTGTCATCACACCCACCAAGATCATTGCACCACTTCACTGGGACCTAGAAACGAGGGTTTGCCGTGCACAGGCGATGGAGACCGCGCCGGCAGGTGTGCCGCCTCGGCGACTCTACGAACCGAGGTGTTGCGATGGGGTCATTCCTTGTCCTTATCTGGACATCCCGGCGCCAACCACACCCTCCAATTTATTAGACGCGCCTTCTGGTGGCCATCTATGGCGAGGGATGTAAAGGAGTACGTCCAGGTGTGCCCAGTGTGCGCCAGAGCTAAGAATACCTATCAACCGACACTGGGGGAACTCCAACCACTCCCCGTTCCCCGTCGGCCCTGGACGCACATTGCCGTCGATTTCATCACTGGCCTGCCGGTCTCCGAAGAGAAGAACACCATCTTAACTATCGTCGACCGGTTCTCCAAAGCCGTGCACCTGGTGGCCCTCACCGGACTCCTGTCAGCCAAAAGAACAGCAGAGCTGATTTTGGAACACGTAGTCCAACTGCATGGGTTCCCAAAAGACATCTTCTCGGACAGGGGGCCCCAGTTCACCGCCCGGTTTTGGAATGCCTTCTGCCGTCTGATCAATTCCACCTGTAGTCTATCCTCTGGTTATCATCCCCAGACTAACTGTCAGACGGAGCGGACCAACCAACAACTGGAGTGCTACCTGAGATGCTTTGTTGCTGATCGCCAGCGCTCCTGGGCCCGCTACCTCCTATGGGCTGAGTTATCTCATAATCTCCACGTCTCTTCAGCCACCAATCTCAGTCCGTTTGAGGTATGCCACGGTTTCCAACCTTTGATGTTCGATCATCAAGAACCGGAGGTTGAGGTGCCGTCGGCCCAACAGTTGGTTCGTCGGTGTTGATGGCTGTGGAGCCAGGCGAACGCCGCCATCCAACAGGCCAACAACCGCTACGCCATTCAACATCACCGTCGACACCCGCCGGGACGTTTGTACAATTTAGGTGACAGAGTATGGCTTTCAACCAAAAACCTTCACCTTCACACAGAATCCAAGAAGCTATCACCCAGGTTCATCGGTCCATACCGCATCACCCTCCGTATCAATCCTGTCACCTACCGGCTCCAGCTGCCTGCGGCGCTCCGAATCCATCCAGTATTCCACACCTCCCAGCTCAAACCCTTCATCACGTCACCAATGGTAAAACCCACCCACCCTACTCCCCCTCCCCGAATCATCGAGGGTATTCCCGCCTATACTGTACGCTGGATCCTCGACTCACGTCCTCGGGGCAGAGGTGTGCAGTACCTAGTTGACTGGGAGGGCTATGGCCCCGAGGAACGGTCTTGGATTCCGGCCCGGTTCATCCTTGACCCCGAGCTCATACGGGACTACCATCGTCGGCTAACCTCCACCCCAGGACCGTCGAGAGTTGGCCCTGGACAGGGGGGTACTGTCATGCACACTCGCACCGCGGTCGCGCTTTCAGAAATCATAAAAGGAAACAAGATGGCGCTTCACATCGCTCAGTCATTGAGTTCATCTATGCCTTCGCTTTCGCTTCGCCGACTATTTCGTGAGTACTCACCTATTCAGGTTGCCTCCTTGTTTGAGTGTGTGTTGCTAGAAGGCGGGTTTATTTGTGTAGATCCTTGCTCTTTGTGTAAGAGAGTTCTAAGAGTAAACGCGTGGTTATCCTGCTTACTCGCGCTACTTCCGCGTTTGGGTTTACCATCCACGCAAGACGGGCTAACTGCTAAGGCTGTTGTGTTTGTCCCTCGGTTGCTCGTGACAGAGATGCCAGAGATTTTAATTTCTTTCTTTTTTTTTTTTTTTACAACCTTTGGCTATTGTTAGCCATTTAGACCATTCAAACTTTTGTTTTAATTTAATTTAAACTTTAAACTGTTAAGTTTACCTAAATAATTCGTAATGTGCGCATTGAGTTTGAATCTAAAACTGACTCAGTGGTTCAATGAGTCAAATCAACCAACATAGTAATATTTAAACTGGTTTAATCTCACAGCTTTATTTTTCTTGTCATGGAAAAATAATTAAAGACACAATTTATTTATTTATTTGCTTTACGTTTTGTTCTAATTTCCAAAGAGACATAATATTGTCATAATAAGGTACAGCAATGGTTATATATGTATAAAGTAAGTGATAACAGGAGTGCTTTGTGATTGCAAAATTTTACAAAAATTAAATATGTAGCCATGGTATACGTGGAAAAAAACACTTTGTGTGATGATAAATTGAACAAATAACCCTCTTCAGGCAGTTAACTCTATGTTGCATCAGGCTTATTTTCCTATTCACGCATATCTTTGTTATTCTCTACATAAAATGGTTACGTAATAAGGTTGTCTCAGTCCTGTGGCACCGTATTGATATTTCTGCCACACAGTCAGCACTGAGAAAGCCATCGAGAACCCAGTCACACATCCACACACGCCCTGGGGATTTTCCAGACACTCTGATTAACATCAGCACAGGGAAGACGGGAGGGAATGCAAAGCAATTTAGTGAAACAGTGGTCCAGACACATGCATCACTGGCGCTCCCGCTCACAATATTAGCGTTATTACTATGTCACAGCAATGTGCTCACGTGAGCATGTTTAATGGGATTTTTTAAATCTGTGTTTACTCAGCATTGTGAAAGCCAGCTCAGTGGGAAATCAATAGGCGATTCTTTCAGTGGTGTAGAGCAGAGGCAGACAGCGGTGGTTTAGAGAGACAGAACGAAACGATGGCGCCAGGACTCTCTTACAGCAGGTGCTCGGTGGTGGAAGGAAGAAGAAAAAAGGAAGGAGATGCTAATTGGTGAGGCTGATAATCAGGTATCGCCAAACTACGAACGCTATCTGGAGTTTCTGATTTATTTTATATTTATTAGAGTCACAGAATCATTTAATGAACGGGGCAGGAATTGAAAAGCAGTAGTTTCCCCTTCGTCTCTGTTTCATTCCCCCCACAAACTTTCCCCCCAAACTTTAACAGATCTGTGCCAGCAATACAGCATAGGTCAATGACAATACAAGAAAAACTAAATGTGCTCATATGGAAGTGTTAATGAAGACGCTTCAGACTTCAGATTTGAAGATATTGAAGTATTCAGATTGTGTTTTTGGGTTTTCAGATATGTCCGGTAGAAAAAAAAGTAACGTATAAATTTGAACACTACTGAAATATGGGAATGATGGCGCAAAGATTTAGAACTTTTAATATTATTATTATTCGGTTTTAGAAACAGCCGAAAATAACCATAAAAACACATACTCGTGTGTGTATATGTGCTATTTCTTTGCCTATGTGACAAATATATATATTTTTTGCCTAGTCATATTTGTATAGTTGGTTAGAATGAACTGAAATTCAGTTCATCATATCACCTATTTTGTGCTGAAATAAAAAACATATAGTTACTCTATATCCTTAGCCCTATATATTTATTTATTAAAAATCCTTTAATGGCTATGGAAAATAACTCTTTAACCTTTACAGGATGAACTTGAGGAAGCATTATTAAAATTATATAAACCACAAGACTATTGGGTTTAAACATCAGGTTAGTCATGAGGTTTATTTTACATTTGAATTGATTACATTTACAAGGGGTGTTCAAGTGATGACATTTCTGGTAAATAAAAGTGATTGACATTTACAGAAGACTTGAAGCACGGTACTTGTGCTCGTGATGAGAACATTCCTGTGAACATCAATGGATAAGTTAAATATCCATTATATAGTACATTTATTTCAACTTCCCTTTATTTCATGAGCTGGCTCATGAACGAAGCCCCTCAAGGGATCTGCACAGCTGAGCAACAAACCAGGCTTTTTATATGAGGTCATGTTAGGGGGAAAATCAAATTAGCTTGTTTAAACCCTGAACAATAATGTATGGAAAATGATTTTTAAAAAAACATGACAAACTGTTTGACATGTGAACAAATGACAAGTGAAATTTGTATACATGTCCCCTTTACTGTGCTGTTTCATTACTTTTTTTTTTATAACAGCTCGTTTATGCTCCATGTAAGCTGAAGCTGGGAATAAATAAAGAAGTAAAAAAAAAATTTAAAAAACGCGTCATTTAAATGAGAATATTGTTTTCTGTAAGGGCATATGTTTAACATTTAGCATTTATGGAAGGAGTCTCCAGTGCCAGCACTTTGCATTAATCGCTTCCTTCTATCTATTACTCTAAATGTCTATCCGTGTAGTTTATTTTGGTTGAACCCTAATGCATTTTACAAAACCGTTCGAGTACAGTCAGGTCAGGAAGATCAATCATCCATAAGACCTGTGTAAACCCTTCTTCTAAAACTGTAATACCTGGAGATGTGCTTCTCATGTAGCATCTCAATGGCACTTAATGGAAAGGCAAATTACAGGTATTTATTTATTTATTTATTCATTCATTCCTTTTCAGTAACAGATGATCTTGGTTGAGGGTTACAGAGGATCTTGGAAATATCAAACAGAAAGTAGGTGAATTTACCCATAATGGCAGTGCGTGCACACATTCACACCTGGCATAGCCAATTCATCTACCAACTACCCATATTTTTCAACAGAGAACCTGAAGGACACCAACATGTACACAGAGAGAACATGTGAAACTTCACACAGACAGTAACTCAAGCTGTGACGCTGCAACACTACCTGCTGTAACACCATCCCGTCCTTTATTATCATTACAATGCTGTTAGAGTCATAGTAGTGGGTTATTTATTTTTACTTCATTTAACTGACCAGCTAATTATTACATTACCTGGTTTGGGTGAGGTGCAGAAATAATAAGGAAATTAATTTATGTTATATTATTTTTAAGCAAGTAGACCTGGATCATTTAATCATTCGCTTATTTCTAAGTGATAACAGCACTAGTACGTCCACTACTGGCATAGCTATTAGAAATGTCGCCTTGGACCTCTTGGTTCCGGATCCAATTCTCGTCTTATGGTCTATGTGCAGGGAGTTTGCATGTTCTCCCCGGTTTCCTCCCACAGTCCAAAGACGTTTACACACTATGGGCAATTGGCCTAATTTGCATATGTATGTGTGCGTGAACTGTGATGGATTAGCACCCTGTCCACGGTGTACCCTGCCTCGTGCCGTGAGTCTCCAGGGATAGGCTCCAGGACCCCTCGACCCTGAATACAGGATAAAGTGGTATAGATGACAATAGCAAGCATAATAGCAGGATCACCTAAATCACATTTGGAAATAAACTAAATAACAACTGCCACACGTTATCTCATCATAACCAGTATATCTGTCAAAATGAATATACTGTACCTGGTCAATAAAATGTGAGTAAGTGTGTTACCAGACATGTAAAACACATGGATGTGAAAGCCACATGGTTGAATGAGTGACACTAGGTGGCTCTGTAGGCCAGGCCCACTGTCAGGGCAGATAGTGTGTGTAACTGCTGTCACCTGCCCTGTTCTTACCACACCACAAATGTTTCCTGTATCCTATTGATAGGCCAGTGGATTGTGCTGTCTGAATGTCAAACCATCTGTCCTGGCATGTTTCAGTGTTTGTGTGTGTGTTTGTGAATATTTCATGAGTTACAGCTACACCGGCTCAGACCGGGCCAAGGCATGCAACCCCCCGCCCACACACACACCCACAAATACTCACATTCATATCCATTCATACACTGTAACACAGCCATGCTGTCTTTCATATCACACACACACACACAAATACTCACATTCATATCCATTCATACACTGTAACACAGCCACGCTGTCCTTCATCACACACACACACTCATTTACATCATGATTAATATTTTCAGAAGGACCGACCAGCATTTCAAGGCTATGTAAAAATAGATATCCCATCCTGCTCAGATTGATATTTTTTTTCCAGATTTATAGTCCTCCGTATTGGATTTAAACCAATACTCATCAATCATTTCAACTGTTCTTATAATCTTTTCTAAACAGATTATCTAGCTATGAGCTATAAATAAAACCTCAGTAACTCAGACATAAGTGTCACTGTTCATTATCATGTGGTGAACCCCACAATCCTGATAACTAATAATAACCTGTGAACAATTCTAACAACAGTTATACTTGTTAAAGATTCTTCCTTTTTTTTTTTTTTTTTTTTTAAATCTGAGGTGGTATACAAAAAGTGTATACATCCTTGGAACAAAATGAAAACACTCTGATGTCTTGAACATTTATAAAAACAAGTGATAACACTGGTGAAAGCCGTATAAGAATAATACTACTATGACTAATACTTCTACTGATAATAATAATAATAATAATAATAATAATAAAGCAAAAATAAACATACCAGCATATTTGTATCATTTATGCAAATTAATATTATTAATAAAAAAATAATAATCACATTCTTATTATATAATATAGCAATACAAATATCATGGAGGGTATAAACACTTGCACTTGGCTGTATAGTGTTTTGATTGATTATAGACTACTCCCTGCTACTCAATGCTTATGTTTGTATTTTAAAAAAAGATTTCTGTTGGTTTGTTTGTCCGCAAAATGATTACATTTTGTAAATCACTAAAGTACGTATTGTCTAAATTGCTGCAAGTTTAGCAAGCTGATGATAACCTGCAGTATACTGATCATGAATATTGATAAATAGGTTTTTGTTATTAATTCATTCACGTCTTTATTATTGATTCTTCTTCATTTTATTGTTTTTAATTTTTTCGTAAGAACTCACATGGACAATAGAACTAAAAGCAAATATTGAGATGTAAAAAAAAAATTCAGTCATTTGATATTGATGCTAGTTTGTACAGTATAATACACCCTATATCCATGTGCTTCATATTTTCTATAATTTGCTGTTCATATGATGCTGTGTGTGTGTGTGTGGACTGTGAGCAACATTATGATGGTTCTGATAGCTCAGATCATTCAGGTTTAGGTGCAGTGACGGACATCCCACAGGATTTCATCAAGGGACTGGGATCATGGGTCGGAATGGTTTGTTGATGCAAAGTGAAATTCTATCATCTCAGCCATCTGATCTTCAGCTGAAAGGAAATGACAGTGATGGGGTGGGACGGGGAGGTCGTTTGTGTGTTTGTGTGTTCGTGGTGCTTAGTTCAAACTTTCAACTTTCTTGAAGTACTACCATTTTCGGGTCATAAGGCTCTTCCTGTTTTCTCCTTGCATCCCTTGTCCTCATTAGCTGAGTCAGGGCTCTTCTTGTGTATTTCTCCTGGAAAAAGATGAGATCTCTGGAACACCCCAAACAACACACTTTTTTTCCTGCTGTCCTTTAGCTGGAAGTGTAATTAGTGAACAGCCAGTAGTGCAATGCTGAACTACAGACAATCTTTAAACAGAAGTACAGTACTGTGCAAAAGTATTGAACTCCTTCATTTCTTCATATTTTGCTTCCAAAGAGGCAGACCTTCTTGTATTTTTTCTTGAGGGATTGTTCTATAGACTTTTGCACAATACTGTAAGTATCATTTCACACATCTTACCAGGTACAACAAAGTGTTTGTTTTTTTAATTATCATTTTTGTCAGATATCTTTTTTTTTTTTTTTTTTTTTTTTAAAGAAGAAGTAGACACAATCCTGGATTAATTTCTATATTAGGGTTCTGGTACATCTCTGGGATTTGAATCATGTACAAATTTCTGCTGCAACGAGGAGCTTCAAGAGTGAAGAGTGAGAGATCAGAAAGACCTTCAATGAGCTCATCCCCAGAAACTATCGAAACCAACTTGTGTATGATAATTGTTGAAGAGCAATTGTGGGGCAGAGTAGCAGGGGGGGGGTATTTAATTATATAAAACAATTCCAGTTTACAGACAGTTTAACACACACACTGGGTTAAAACTAAATAAAGATAATGGCATCATGTTCCACCACCATATGGAAGGACCAACATGTACATGGTTTAGTCTTTCAGTGCATCTCTGTGATTTGTCCCATGCAGTAATAACTATTAATGTCCTCAGGGAACATTGCTAACAGACATATGTCCAGAAATCCCTTGCTTATCAATCATTACTTGCAAGTCGTAGTCCTTGTGTCAAATAGCCATCTGTCACGTCGCCTCTCTGCTTCAAACACTGGGCCGAAGGGGAACTGTCAAAGAGCATATGGCAATTTTTTAAAATTTTATTTTTGTCCTCTCAAGCTGAAGGGGCAACACAGAGGAAAATCCCCCTATGTCCTGCTGTTAAATGATAGAGAACCCCCTTCCCCCAGCTGCTGCATGTGTAGGAGATAAGTTTGGATCCTGCTAAGTCCCAAGTTGAAACTGAACCCTGCTCATTGTTCCAGGCTGCAGGACATCTCACATGTGACACTTGATGAGAAGTGCAACATGGACGTAGGTGGCAACTTGAAGTGTTGAGTTACAGAACATAGAGAGGGAGGGGAGGGGTTGTTTTTCTTTTCCGTGATGTAATAGTAATTCATTGATAGATATACTACACAGCTGTTGACATTTTGATACATTTTGATTGGTTAAATGTGTTGATTCGTTTTCTAGAACAGCAGGTACATATGCCAGGGTTATCGTTATGCCTTAGTATAGTTTCTGTAATAACAGCTCACTCACATTAACTTAAAAAATGGATGCTTCACATTATTTATTTATTATTATTTTTTGTAAGGAGATGTTTATTCAACATTTTTGGAAGAAGTCTTCTAGGGTTGGCTTTTTCTAATGTTCATCCACCCATCCATCATCTATACCATGTAGAGAGAGACAGTCTAGTAATGATGATGGTTGGCTTTTTCTAATGTTCATCCACCCATCCATCATCTATACTATGTAGAGGGACACAGGGATCTGGAGTCTATGATGCCAACCAATCAACTAATCTCATTGTACATCTAAGCAATTGAAGAATAAGGGCCTTGCTCAAGGGCCCAATTGTGGCAACTTTTGTGGTGAAGGGGTTTGAACCTGGGACTTTCCATTCAGTAGGCCTGCTGGGGTATCTCCTTTACCCTCCTATACTATGGACAACTTGGAAATGCCAATCAACCTTCAGGAGATAACTCACCAAGCTTGGGGAGAACATCCAAACTCCATGACTGGACAGACTGAGTTAAGATTCAAACACACAAACCTGGAGATATGAGGTTACACCACTAAGTCACCAATCCACCTGCTTTCAGATGTAAAGCTGCCACTTCAAGTTTTCCGAATTGTTCGCTAAATTCACTAAATTTTAATACTAACTAATCTAGCACCAAATTACCTTACCAACATGGGTTATTGAATAAGAATTTATCAGCCACTAATGTATTTGAAAACTAGCAATTCAATTCTATTTGATAAATAGAGCAGCATTCAGGATCCAAACAGTAACACACCAGGTCTCGATACAACTACAGCTATAGACGTGTACAAACAGTTGAGTCAAAGGGATTAAAAGGAAGCAGCAGCTTCATGAGATGTGCACAGACTTGGCAGCAGTTATCACTCTGATAATATCTGTGACCACACAACATCCTTGGAAAAGCAAGCTTGCTGTAAACATGCTTGTTTTGACCCCATGGCCAAAATGTCATAATGAGTAAACTTGCCGTCTGTGCAGCTGTGTGTTGTATAGACATCTGTCCTGTGCTCACAAAACCCATGGTTTAACCAGAACATGATGATGTTGAGCTAATATAAACAGACTAATCTGTGCCTGAAGCTCATTGTCCTTAAACACAAACTGATCAGCTTAAAGTAAATTATGCACAGTAATAAAAAAATCCCTTCTTGGGCATTGTGGGACAGGGAAGCTGTTAGGAATGTCACTTTTATCTGATACAAATACAACTGCAATGCAACTAAATGCAAAAATGTATAGTATCTCTGCATGTTCTTCCCATGGCATTCATTTAAGTTACATCCATCTTTAAACAAAAACATACAGTGAAGGACTGGAGTCTTATGTACAGTATGTGTCTCACTGCTCGCAGTCTTCCCAGAATGAGTTGAAACAGTTTTACTTAGAACCCTTTCTTTAAAACTTCCTAAGAAGCATTTAAGAACCTAATAACGCACTGGTTGGCCCAAAAAATGGGCCAGGGTATGGGTGGGATTTGTGGCATTGGCATCTGTGGAGTCTTGTTTGTTAAAGGAGGCAAATAGTTAAACTGTATTATGTTGCCATGTGAAGCAGGATGTTTGAAAAGATGTGCTTGGCTGGCGTCCTGTGTCTTGAAGGAAGCACATGTCAGCTTTACCTTACCCTCCTTTCCATGTGATAGGGGAGAACTGGCAGATAGGAGGGAATCGGTAGACAGCCAAGCCTTTAATTGGTAGATGAGAAAATCGGAAAAAAGAATATACATTTTAAAATCACTTCTGTGAAATGTCATCATACACTATGTACAGATTAAACCAACAGCACATCTCTAACAGGCTGCCATCTTTCTTTACACTCACACACACACATACTGGTGGGGGGTTGATGAGTCCACCTGGACCACATGGTGTGTGTGATGAACACAGGCCTGTCTGGCAGGCTAAGTGTGTGTTTTTGGCGTTTCGAGCACACTGTGATCGTTAGATGGACAAACACACAACCTGGTGCTCTATTGTAGCCACTTCATGTAACCTGGGGTGACTTTTACAGTCTGAGGTTGAGGTGTGAGGCTACCAGTTTCAGGTTAGGAAAATGTTTTCTAGAAACAGGGATTCTAGTAACATCAAGGTTTCTGAGAGCGTTTTGCACAATCACTACAATGTTTTTGTTGTCTGTGAATACTGTGAATGTTGTTAAGAAAACTAGTATTAACACAGAAGCTCAGAATGTCCCAGTTAACCATTCTAGAATCTTTCTGATTAACAAAGCATCTGAATTTCCCATGAATGGCTTTGTATGACACTTCTATATCACTGCAGTGTTAATTTTACAGCATTACAGAAACTGGTAAATTGAGATTGGTGTAGAAAAACATTGAGATTGAATGTTGGGAATAACAGAGATCATTCTCTTATGTTAGAATAATGGAGATCGGTGATTGGTTGTTGGGAACAATCTAGATCCATAAGTAGTTGTTGGGAAATTTTTAGATTGATTGGTTGTTGGGAACAATGAAGATCAGTGATTAGTTGTTGGGAATATGGAGATCATGTGATTGGTTGATGGAAAAAATGGGGATCCATGATTGTTTGTTGGGAACACTGGAGGTCAGTGATGAGGTATGGAGTACGATCAGTGTCATTCACAAACAAATGTCATGCGTAAGGAGGTTTGTGCAGCTAGCTTATGCAGTGTAGCAGTCCAGATGAACATTGTGCAAATTATACTTCAATTATACCTGAAATTTAAGTTGATGTGATTGGTTGAAATCTGGGTAATGGCCTTTTCAAAAATAGCTCATCAAAGATGTCTGAAAAATCTACATACAATGCAAAGAGGTTAACAAATGCATAGTACAATTGTGAATCGCATGTTATTTATTTATGAATTATCGCACTGATCTGACTCCGTAACTGGGTGTTGGAAACAGTGGAGGTCAGTGATTCGTTGTTGGGAACATGGTGAAATAAAGTCACTGGAGTCTTCCTAAAAATTCAAAAGGTTTGCACCTGCTTGCATAATTTGTATTTAAAATTCTAGATTAAGTCTATTTTATTTATCAACAGGTGAATAAGGTATATCTAGCCACTTCTTGCTGATTGTCTGGCTCGTGCTTGTAAAAACTGAACTACAATCAGACCTCCTTTCCTCTGGAGTTCTCTGCCGTAGTTCTGAATTAATTTGCACATCGTCCTTGCCTGGCTTGCTCTCCATTCTCAGCAACACGTCAGACGCTCTCTTATCACTCTGCAGGAAGGAGTGTAGGAATGATGTTCTCCTTGTTTGCCTGTGGGTCTTTAAAACTGGGTTGATGTTAAGGTCAAATAAGCTGGCGCATCTCCAGGAAATGTGTCATACACAAGTGCATTGTATAAAACTGAATAAGAAAGAAGCGAGCACTGTGTGCTTGTGGGGAATAAAACCTAATGGCTTGCTTTTCTTTAGCTGGAAAAAGGGACACATGCCGGAAGTAAGAGTGTGTGTGAAGAGCATTCATTAAACTTCAAGGAAAGTCAAGGTCTAGAAGCAATGTTATTCTTATTGCTTTGTTGAAATCTTGTTGAAATTTTTTTTTTTTTTTTTTTACTCAGGAAGGTTTATGAATTGCTCACATGTTTGCTTTTGTTGTATTTGTATTAGAGATGAGTCAGTTTTAGGAGCAGTGGCTACTCGTATGACTCAAAACTGCATCATCAACATCGTCAAAGCAGGTCTTCGTCAATCACGCTCAGCCTTTTTTCTATCCTCTTTCTTATCGAATGCATTCAGAGATTTCCATGTGTACTAGTATAGGCATACTTGCATAAAGGGACGCTCGCTCTGTTGATTAGCCAAACACTGCAACAGGAAATACCATAACTATACAAATCTTGAATGATGATTCAAGATGATGTATTTGATTTTCATGTTCACAGTGTTGTGAAAAAGTGTTTGCCCCCTTAAAAATTTCTTCTTTTTTTTTTTTTTGCATGTTTGTCACACTATGTTTCAGATCATCAAACAAATTTAAGTATTAGTCAAAGATAATATTTAAATTATCTTTGACTAATTATTTAAAGACTAGTAAACACATCATGCAGTTTTTAAATGAAGGTTTTTTATTATTATTAAGGGAAAACAAAATCCAAAACTATATAGCCCTGTGTGAAAAATGTTTGCCCCCTAAACTTAACTGGTTGAGCCACCCTTACTAGCAATAACTTTAATCAATGAGTCTGTTACAGCGCTGTGGAGGAATTTTGGCCCACTCTTCTTTGCAGAATTGGTGTAATTCAGCCACATTGGAGGGTTTTGAGCATGAACCATATTTTTTAAGTCATACAATTGGATTCAGGTCAGGACTTTGACTAGGCCACTCCAAAGTCTTCATTGTTTCTCTTCAGCCATTCAGAAGTGGACTTGCTGGTGTACTTTGGATCATTGTCCTGCTGCAGAACCCAAGTTTCCTTCAGCTTGAGGTCTCAAACAGATGGCCGGACGTTCTCCTTCAGGATATTTTGGTACACAGCAGAATTCATGGTTCCATTTATCACAGCAAGTCTTCCAGGTCCTGAAGCAGCAAAACAGCCCTAGACCATCACACTACCACTACCATATTTTACTGTTGGTATGATGTTCTTTTTATGAAATGCTGTTACTTTTTACGCCACACATAATGGGGGACACACCTTCCAAAAAGTTCAGCTTTGTCTCATCACTCCACAGAGTATTTTCCCAAATATCTTGGGGATTAAGATGATTTCTGGCAAAACTGAGAAGAGCCTTTATGTTCTTTTTGCTCAGCAGTGGTTTTGGTCTTGGACCTCTGCCATGCAAACCATTTTTGCCCAGTCTCTTTCTTATGGTGGAGTCATGAACACTCACCTTAACTGAGGCAAGTGAGGCCTGCAGTTATTTGGATGTTGTTGTGGGGTCTTTTGTGACCTCTTGGGTGAGTTGTCGGTGCGTTCTTGAGGTCATTTTGGTCGGCCGGCCACTCCTGGGAAGGTTCTTCACTGTTCCATGTTTTTTTTCTTTCTCATTTGTTTTTGAATTTCTTTGGATCTCTGCATGATGTCTAGGTTTTGGTCTACTTCACTTCATCAGGCAGGTCCTATTTAAGTGATGTCTTGATTGTGAACAGTTGTGGCTGTAATCAGGCCTGGTTTTGGCTAGAGAAATTAAACTCCGGTGTGATAAACCAGAGTTAAGTTACGTTTTAAGGGGGGGGGGGGCTATGTAGTCTGTACACAGGGCTATGTAGTTTGGGATTTTGTTTTTCTTTAATAATAATGTAAAAACTGCATGATGTGTTCACTTGTTATCTTTGACTAATATTTAAATTTGTTTGATGATCTGAAACATTAAAGTGTGACAAACATGCAAAAAAAAAAAAAAAGAAATCAGTAAGGGCCAAACACTTTTTCACACCACTGTATGTACCTTCCTCCCAATGAGCAAGTAGCTTTTAATTTTCTGACTCCAGTCACCATCTGCAGCAATTTTCAAGCCCAGGTAGGTCTGACACACTTGTTCTCTGAATATTTCCCAGGAGGTGATATGACCAGGGCGGCACGGTGGTGTAGTAGTTAGCACTGTCGCCTTGCACCGCCAGGGTCCGGGTTCGATCCCCGGCCAGGCTCGATTCCTGTCTCTGTGTGCATGGAGTTTGCATTTTCTCTCCGTGCTTGGTGGGTTTCCTCAGGGTACTCCGGTTTCCTCCCACAGTCCAAAGACAGTTAAATAAGGATAAGTATGCAGCTTTGCTGTAGTCTTTTGCCAGTTTTTATCCATTATTATGTTATCCAACACATGTTACTGACTTGTTCTTAAGCACCATTGCCCCTTGTGAAGCCAGTTTGAAACTCTGGCAATTTGCTGAATTCTTGATTGGAGAATCTGGACCATCCTCTTGCTGGTTTGTGAAATGACAGTTATGGTTTGATATTGTGAATATTCTTTAGCATTGCTTTTCTTTGTAATTGGCATATGGACTGAACTTTTCCAATCCAATGGCCACTGCAGAGTTTTCCAGCTCTGCTGACATATAGAGTGCAGGACCTTAATTTTAATCTTCCATGATTTTAAGTAAATCACCTGGAATAGCAGCAACTCCGCTTGTTTTGTTGAGTTATTTTTTCTAAGGCCTACCTGATCTTACTCTCCATGAGATCCAGTTCTAGGTCAGTAATAATTGTGTCCTTGTGGTTTAAAATCTTTCCTGAATGGTTGCTCTGTGTACTCTTGCCATGTCTTCTTATTTCCTTCTGCTTCTATCATTGCCATTTTTGTCTTTTGATAACAACGACTATTTATCTCCATTTTATTTCTCTCTTATTTACCTTAGTTGGTGGGCCTTACATTCCAAGTTCCTAAATGAAACTATTTCCTTTTACAGCCACAAATTCCAAATTCACATTTTTTTTTGTCACATACACAAACATACTAGTATGATACGTGGCGAATTGCTTACATGACTGTTTGTGACCTGGGAGGCATAAATGTTAATAGGAAAGAATACAAAATATAAAATATGAAATCTACTATCTTTTGTTACAATAAAATAGAATATAATAAAGGAGAAATATGTAAAGTATGTAAAAGAAAGACTGAAAGAAGTAAGAATTGTGTAAATCGTCTTTGTCTTTCTGCTATTCCCTTTCAGGTGTTGCCACAGCGAATCATCTGTCTCCATCTAACCCTATAATCTGCATCCTCTTCTCTCACTCCAACTAACTTCATCTCCTCTTTGGTCTTCTTTTAAACCTCCTGAATGGCAGTTCCAACCTCAATATCCTTCTACCAATATGCTCACAATCTCTCCTCTGAACATGTCCAAACCACCTCCTTCTGGCCTCTCTGACTTTATCTACAAAACATCTAAGATGGGTTGTCCCTCTAATGAACTCATTCTTTATCCTATCTATCCTTCTCACACCCAAAGAGAACCTCAACATCTTCATCTCTGCTACCCCCAACTCTGCCTCCTGTCTTTTCTTCAGAGCCACTGTCTCTAAGCCGTAGAGCATCACTGGTCTCACCAGTCTTGTACACCTTTCCTTTCATTCTCGCTTCCTCTTTTATCACATAACACACCTGACACTTTTCTCCACCCGTTCCAACCTGTCTGTACATGCCTCTTAAGCTCCTTTCCACACTCTCCATTGCTCTGGACCTTTGACCCTAACTACTTAGTTAACTGTTAGGCACCTCCTTTACCACTGCTCCCTGTAGCCTTACCATTCCACTTAAGTTCCTCTCATTCACACACATGTATTCTGTCTGGCAAACCTTCATTCCTCTGCTTTCCAGAGTGTACCTCCACCTCTTATTTTTCTCTACCTGTTCCCTGCTCTCGCTACAAAGCACAAAGTCATCTGCAAACATTATTGTCAATGGAGACTCCTGTCTAACCTCATCTGTCATCCCGTCCATCACCATACCAAACAAGAAGGGGCTCAGAGCCGATCCTTGATGCAGAACCACCTCCAACTCTTCTCACACCTACAGCACATCTCACTATGGTCTTACAGCTCTCATACATGTCCTCTAACATACGTCTCTGCCACTTCAGACTTCCTCATACAATACCACAGCTCCTCTCTCGGCATCCTGTCATAAGCTTTCTCTAAATCTACAAAGACACAATGCAACTCCCTATTACATTCTCGGTACTTCTACATCTGCATCCTCAAAGCAAATATTGCATCTGTTGTACTCTTTCTAGGCATGAAACCATATTGTTGCTCAAAAATGCTCACCTTTGCCCTTAACCTAGCTTTCACTACTCTTTCCTGAAGTTTCATTGAATGGCTCATCAGCTTTATTCCTCTGAAGTTTCCACATCCCTGCACATCACCCTTATTCTTAAAGATCGGCACTAATACACTTCTCCTCCATTTCTCTGGGATCCTCTCACTTTTCAAGATCTTGTTAAACAGACTAGTCAGAAACTCTACTGCCACCCCTCTTAAGCACTTCCATACCTCCACAGGTATGTCATCAGGACCAACAGCCTTTCCACTCTTCATCCTCTTTAACGCCCTCCTCACCTCACTCTTACTGATTTTTGTTACTTCCTGCTCCACAACAGTCACCTCTTCTGTCTTCGTTCTCTTTCATTTTCTTCATTCATCAACTCTTTAAAGTACTCCTTCCATCTTCCCATCATCCTTCTGGCACCTGTCAGTAGATTTCCGTCCCAATCTTTCCCATCTCTATCTTGTTGCCTTGCCAACCTGTACAGATCCACATCTCCCTCCTTACTGTCCAACCTAGTATACAAGTCGTCATATGCTCTTTGTTTGGCTTTTGCTTTTTTTACCTTCACCTTACGCTGCATATTCCTGTATGCCTGTCTAATCTCTTCAGTCCTCTCAGTGTCCCACTTCTTCTTAGCTAACCTCTTTCTCTGTATACACTCCTGGACTTCCTCGTTCCAGCACCAAGTCCTGAGAATACACCAAGTACACTCCTACCTGTCTCCCTGATCACCTTACCTGTAGTCAGTCAACTGGAAGCACCTCCTGACAACCCAGAGCCTGTCTCAACTCCTCCCAGAAAACTGCACAATATTCTTAATTTTTTGAACTTCCACTACTTTGTCCTCTGCTCTGTCTTTGTCCTCTTCACCTTCCTGAACACCAGGGTCATTTCACACACCACCATCCTGTGTTGTCTGGCTATACGCTCCCCTACCAATACTTTGCAATCACTGATCTCCTTTAGATTACAACATTCCCACAAGATGTATTCCATCTGCCGTTCTTATGTCACCCTATGTTCCTGCCTCTTCTGGAAGTAAGTATTCACTACTGCCATTTCCATCCTCTTTGCAAAGTCCACCACCATCTGTCCTTCTGCGTTCCTGTCCTGAAGACCAAACCTGCCCATCACATTCTCATCACCTCTGTTCCCTTCCCCAACATGTCCATTAAAATCTGCACCAATCACCACTCTCTCACCTCTGGGGATGCTCTGCATCACTTCATCTAACTCACTCCAGAATTTCACCTTCTCTTCTAACTCGCATCCTACCTGTGGGGCATAACAACTAACAACATTGCACATCGCACCATCAATTGCCAGCTTCAGACTCATCAACCTATCTGATACTCTTTTCACCTCCTGAACATTCCTTACAAACGTATCTTTCAGCATAACTCCTACTCCATTTCTTTTTGTGTCCACACCATGGTAAAACACCTTAAATCCTGCTCCTACGCTTCTAGCCTTGCTACCTTTACCCTTGGTCTCCTGGACACAAAGTATATCCACCTTCCTTTTCTACATCACGTCAACCAACTCTCTTCCCTTTCCTGTCACAGTCCCAACATTTAAATTCCCTACTGTCACTCCTAAACTCTTGCCTTTCCTCTTCTGTCTTTACCTATGAACACACCTTCCTCCTCTCCTTCTTCGACCAACAGTAGCCCAATTTCCTCCAGCACCCTGTAGGTCAACAGCACTGGTGGCGGTCGTTGTTAACCCAGGCCACAACCAATCCGGTATGGAAGTCCTGTTAATGATTCGCATCATTTGATTTGGCAAAAGTTTTACATCGGATGCCCTTCCTGCCACAACCCTCTGCATTTATCCAGACTTGGGACTGGCATAAGAAGACACTGGGTTGTGCCTCCCTGTGGTTCCAACACATGTGTGAAGGTGTGAAGGAAACATTGCAAGTCCAATCAGTTGAGTTCTAAGTAGAGTTCTGATTGAGAGTCCTTATAGCCTGTAGGAAGAAGCTCCTGCTCAGTCGCTCTGTGTTGGCCTTGAGGGAGTGGAAGCGCTTTCCTCACCACATTCTCCACTGGGCACTCGTTGATGACAAGAGTCTGGTAGTTCCTCTCCTACTTTATACTAATGTCCATTATCAGCTCCTTTGTCTCAAGAGGAGGTTCCTCTGGCACCAGTTCTCCAGATTCCTAATCTCCTCCAGTTAGGCCGTCTCATTGTTGTCAGATATCTGACCCACCACGATGGTGTCGTCAGAAAACTTGATGATTGTGGTGGAGTTGGTAGTGGTCACACAGACATGAGTGTAAAATGAGTATAGCAGGGGGCTCAGAACACAACCCTGGGGGGCTCCAGTGCTGAGGGTGAGGGAAGCTGAGATGTCTGCTCATTCTTACTGCCTGTGGTCTGTCAGTTATCAGAGATCCAATGACACAGAGATGGGCTTAGTCCCAGTTGCTCCAGCTTGGTGGTGAGTGTGGAGAGAATCATGGTGTTAAATGCTGAACTGTAGTCTACAAAGAGCATTTTAACATAATTCCTTTCTAGTGTCCAGGTGGGTGAGTGATGTATGAAGGAGGTAGGAAATGGCATCATCAGTTGAGCTGTGTGGACGGTATGCAAACTATAATGGATCTAGTGTGTCGGGTAGTGAAGAGATAATGGAGTCTCACCAGCCGTTCAAAGCACCTCATCACCACTGAAGTGAGGGCTACAGGGCGGTAGTCATTGAGGGGTTTCTTTGGAACAGGAACAATGATAAACTCTTTACACCAGATGGGGATTATCGATTGGGATAAGGAGAGGTTGTGAACACAGGTGCTAGCTGGTCTGCGCAGGCTCTGAGAATTTGACCTGAGATTCTGTCTGGTCCTGCTGCTTTCCTGGTGTTCACTCTTCTAAAGGCTCTCCTTTTTCAAAACGCCTTTCCAGTGTTGGCATTTTCTTCCTGTCTGCAGCTATTGGACATGAAGAGAGAATGCTACACACTTGAGCATCCTTTCGGTTTTGGAGCAGGCACTTGGGGATACTTGTGCTGGCCCTCTGCTCTTCCCCAGTAGAATGTTGGACACCTTCTGACCTGAGGGGCTCATCTTCCGAAAGCCTTACTTGAAGTCTTGCATTACAGTTCATGGGGTTTACTTGGCAGAAATAATGGAATGTTTGCCTTTTCCATCAAGGCAAGACAGTAATTTATGCAAGGAGAACCATAGGACAAGTATTTATTTATTTTATTTATTTGCTGCCATAATTATGTACTTATGTCTTAGATTTCAACTCCACTCAGCTTACTTAACTCCTACTGTTTATTTACAATTAAATTCCTGTCCACTAAACTGACAGCCTTCAACTTAACTTTGGTAAACATAATTTTGTAATGATGTTTTGTCCATCTTTATAGTGCTATAAAAATAAAATGGGGAGGAATTAAATTAAACCATAATAAACATATATTGCTTTTTAACATTTCCGCAATAAGTCGTCATCATTACTGGTTAGCTGCAGATGCGCAGTGTGTAAATAGCCTTGCGTTTCACACTCTACTTTTCTAGCGGTCACTGCATCAGGGAGCCGTTCTATATTTTATTATTAGTGTCCTCTTTCCCCTTAAACCTCCTTGTGTAGGAACAGGGCAAATAGTCTCAAGATGCCCGCCACATATCATTGTTACTCCACTCTCTGCCCCGATGTAGGATCAGAGGCATTTCAGAACTATTTAGCTGAAAAAAAGTTTATTTCCGATTAGCATTAAAATACAGTAAGGGATCAATAAAAAAATTTTTAGGGATCAATTGACTACATTACAGTGTAGTATAGGGTGGTGTGATCAAGTGGAGTTAAAGTTCCAACCCCACAATCAGAATTGAGATTTCAGAGGCAGTATGGTTTTCTCGTTTGATCTATTATTGATCATATGATCAAAGCACTGTTACATGCTGTGAAAACATCCTATGGCACTGAGAGGTCTCTTATTTGTCTCTGAGATAGGATTATAGAAGAAGGATGCATGGTGTTACAGATGTGAAGCAGCACCACTGGTGTTCTACCAGCACCATGTCAGCAAGCATCTAGCTCAAGGTCAAAAATAAAGTTACAACCTGGGATACAGGATTGGGTCAGACTTTTTAATGGACATAATGGAGAAACACTTCACTTTCACATACGAGCCATAGTCAAAATTAATAGATCATACTTTAAAACAGATAACAGTTGCAAGGATGTGTGAATAATTTTCCTCAAGTCATCCATTATAGGTTGTGGAAAATGTTAGTTTTAGTTCATTCACTTAACCCAGTTACCTGAACACTCTTTCACTCTCACTCATTCTTTATAGCACTTGTTCTGTACAGGATCACTGGGTACATAACCGAGGCTGGACTCGTAGGTACGAGGCCACAGTGCTGCCCACTACACCATCATGCTGCTTGTTACACATTCACCTATTGAACACATTCACTCATGATAAGTCAGATGTGCAGTCCCATGTGGAAGTTGTATCAGTTAAATATCTCTGAACATGGAGGGTCTGTCATTTATTGTTGAATACAACCCCGATTATATTGTTTAATAAATTATTGTTCATTTTAAGGAAACTATTCAAAAGTAGTCAAGGCAGCTTGTTGTGTTCCTAAACATGCAATATGTTTTATCCTCCGCATTTATAAAAACAAAATAAATCATTTCCTTTTTGGGGAAAAGGGAAAAAGCACAAAGATGTTACAGGTGATCCATACATATTAGCAAGATGATTATAGATTGAGGTGGCACAGTGGCACAGTGGTTAATAATAATAATAATAATAATAATAATACATTTTATTTATAATGCACTTTATATTTGAGGCAAATCTCAAAGTGCTAAAAATTATTTCTACTCAAAAGCTCTAATAAAAAGGTAAGTTTTAAGACCAGATTTAAAATCATCAACAGTCTGTGGCATCCTCAGATACTCAGGGAGAGCATTCCACAGTCTAGGTGCCGCCGAGCAAAAAGCCCGATCTCCCATGGTATGAAGCTTGGTCTTCGGAGGTTTCAGACGATGACCTGAGACAGAGCGTAGGTTTTGTGAAGATGTATGTGAAGTGATAAGTTCTTTGAGATAGGGAGGGGCATCACCATAGATGCACTGGTGGGTAAGAAGGGCAACCTTGTATTCAATTCTGAATGAAACAGGCAGCCAATGAAGAGATTTGAGGATGGGCGTAATATGATCATATTTACGTGCCCGCATCAGGATCCTAGCAGCGCAGTTTTGAATATATTGCAGCTTTTGGAGGCTTTTTCCAGAAGTCCCAATGAGGAGAGAATTGCAGAAGTCCAGCCTGGAGGAGACAAACGCATGGACTAACTTTTCCGCATCAACAAATGTAAGTGCTGGATGCAGTTTAGCAATGTTCCTGAGGTGAAAAAAAGCTGTCTTACACAGATGTTTGATTTGGGCATCATACGTCAAATGAGAGTCCATTTTAACCCCGAGGTTAATAACAGATGTCGACAGTGGGATATGCTGACCGGAAAAGGAGATGCTAGTGATGTTGGATGTCCTAACATGGTGTGGGGTGCCTACTAAAATAGCTTCAGTCTTAGAACTGTTCAGCTGCAGGAAATTTTGCTTCATCCATGAATTTACCTCCTCCAAACAGAGAGTCAAAGTGGGTGATGGCGGAGTAGATGAGGAGGTTGAATTTATCCTGAGGTAAAGCTGAGTATCATCAGCATAGCAATGAAATAAAATTTTGTGCCGGCTGATGACACAGCCCAGAGGAAGCAAATAATAATATAAACAACATAGGACCGAGCACTGAGCCCTGAGGAACACCACAGGTAACACTGTGTGTAGCGGATTTAGTGGCTCCCAGGGCAACATGCTCCGTTCTTCTGGTGAGATAAGATGTGATCCAGTTGTAAACAGAGTCAGAGAGACCTACAGTATGACATAATCTGTGAAGAAGAATGTTGTGATCAACAGTATCAAAGGCCGAGGTTAAGTCCAATGGAATGAGGAGTGATGGAGAGCCAGCATCCGCCGACATCAGCAGGTCATTCGTTAGCACTGTCGCCTTGCACCTCCAGGGATCCGGGTTTGACTCCTGCCTCGGGTCTGTGTGCATGTTCTCTCCATGCTTGGTAATAATAATAATAATAATAATAATACATTTTATTTATAATGCACTTTATATTTGAGGCAAATCTCAAAGTGCTAAAAATTATTTCTGCTCAAAAGCTCTAATAAAAAGGTAAGTTTTAAGACCAGATTTAAAATCATCAACAGTCTGTGGCATCCTCAGATACTCAGGGAGAGCATTCCACAGTCTAGGTGCCGCCGAGCAAAAAGCCCGATCTCCCATGGTATGAAGCTTGGTCTTCGGAGGTTTCAGACGATGACCTGAGACAGAGCGGAGGTTTCGTGAAGATGTATGTGAAGTGATAAGTTCTTTGAGATAGGGAGGGGCATCACCATAGATGCACTGGTGGGTAAGAAGGGCAACCTTGTATTCAATTCTGAATGAAACAGGCAGCCAATGAAGAGATTTGAGGATGGGCGTAATATGATCATATTTACATGCCCGCATCAGGATCCTTTCGCATAAGTTTCCTCTTGGTACTACAGTTTTCTCCCACAGTCCAAAAACACGCAGATTAGGCTAATTAGCATGCCCAAATTACCTGTAGTGTGTGGGCCCTGTGATGGATTAGCACCCCGTCAAGGGTGTACTCCTCCTTGTTAGTCTACTGCGATAGGCTCCAGGCCCTCCTGTTATAGACCATGAGTTTACATTTACACTTCAGCATTTGGCAGACATTTCCATCTATCCAATGATGGAAACAACAAAGCACTTCTGTAAGTCACTCTGGATAGGAGTGTAAATGAGTGAGTGATGTTATATTAATTATGTGGAAAACAGACTTTACCATAGAATGTATCCATCACATGTGATATTTTTTTCAAAATCCATCATGTGTGCTATTTTAGGCTATTTTTTAGGCTCAGATGTAGCAGGCTAATACCACCCTTGCAGCATCCCCTGGGTTTCTCCACTAGTGATGACTACAGGCCAAACTGTACCTCCAAGCCCAAGGCAATTTCTTTCCCATCCCAAATGTGATTATAAACATCCAAATTGGGAAAGGAAGCCGCCCAATCTGGCAACACTGCAAGCGAGGTTCATGAGCAGTCTACAAAAAAACCCACAAGCACACTGTGATTTTCTCTTAATGACACCCAACAGCGCCGGCAGCCTGAGTGCTGATTGCTGTGTTCTCTGTGTCTGGGTTTCAACACACACACACACACACGCACGCACGCACGCACACACACACACACACACACACACACACACACACACACACACACACAGAGTATAGCAGTGTGACCCTATTCTGCCCGGTGAGGCCTTGAGCCATGAATGCCATGTCTCAGGATTTCAACATATGGCAAGATGGTCTGTCTTTTTAGAAGAAGTTGCCTCACACACAAACCCAAAATAAAATACTTACTAGTCCTCAGAGCCGCAGTTTGCTGGCTTTTAGCTTATACAAACACATACACTGGTCCAGCTCATCTTCCTCACCATGTTTCTGCAATTAAAACCTTACTTTGCCTAAAACACATGTTAGGAGAGGAATTAATTGCTAGTTGTGTGCAAACGAAGCCTGGGTGTCGCGCCGGTGACGACAGACAATATTACATAAGGGAGAGAAAAAAACACCCACGAAAGACGATCAGTGAATAAATAAAAGAGCGACAGGGGAGCGCCGAGACAAGAACATATGGCTCCGTGGGGATAGCATGAAAGTGAAGCTAATGGATTTATGCCGCCGCATCTGAAAGTCAGCCGGCTAAATTTAGCCTCATATACAGCGATTATGGAGAATGCAATTAGGGGGAATAAAGGTGCTCGATGGTAGTGGGGTAATTACACTGGAACAGATTTAGCGTGGTGGCAGAGGCATATGCCACACTAAGGCATGCACTCATGCAGAAAGAGAGAGAAAGAGAGAGAGAGAGAGCGATTACATGCAGGGAAACATGAGCCTAGCACCATCACCTGATGTTTCTGCCAAATACACTGTAAAGGAATATGATCAAGATCTTTTAAAAGCCGTCTAGCATTAACGTGCTTTATTTTAGTCTCTTCTGAACACAGCATCAGGTTGTTCTTTCCCTTTGTGTCCAGTTCCAGAATTGTGTTCATCAGACAGGTGTCCTGTGAAAGTTTTACAAAATGCGGTGGCTCGAAATGTCTCTCTGATGCAGAAGCACGTTGATAAACGTAAAGAAAGATAACATTTCGTTTCTGTTATTATGACCGTTTTGACATTTAAAGGTTAAAGTTAGCTAAAAAGAATTAATAGTCTGTCTGTATATACACACGTGGACAAAATTGTTGGTACCCTTCGGTCAATGAAAGAAAAACTCACAATGGTCACATAAATAACTTTAATCTGACAAAAGTAATAATTTTAAATAAATTCTATGAATGTTAACCAATGAAAGTCAAACATTGCTTTTCAACCATGCATTATTTTAAAAAATAAACTCATGGAACAGGCCTGGACAAAAATGATGGTACCCCTAGAAAATACTGAAAATAATGTGACCAAAGGGACATGTTAATTCAAGGTGTGTCCACTAATTAGCATCACAGGTGTCTACAATCTTGTAATCAGTCAGTGGGCCTATATATAGGGCTCCAGGTAGTCACTATGTTGTTTGGTGACATGGTATGTACCACACTCAACATGGACCAGAGGAAGCGAAGGAAAGAGTTGTCTCAGGAGATTCGAAAGAAAATTATAGACAAGCATGTTAAAGGTAAAGGCTATAAGACCATTTCCAAACAGCTAGATGTTCCTGTGACTACAGTTGCACATATTATTCAGAAATTTAAGATCCATGGGACTGTAGCCAACCTCCCTGGACGTGGCCGCAGGAGGAAAATTGATGACAAATCAAAGAGATGGATAATCCGAATGGTAACAAAAGAGCCGAGAAAGACTTCAAAAGAGATCCAGGGTGAACTTCATGCTCAAGGAACATCAGTGTCAGATCGCACTATCCGTCGTTGTTTGAGCCAAAGTGGACTACATGGGAGATGACCAAGGAGGACACCATTGTTGAAAACAAATCATAAAAAAGCCAGACTGGAATATGTCCAGACTGGAATATGTCTTCTGGGAGAATGTCCTATGGACAGATGAGACAAAAATGGAACTTTTTGCCAAGGCACATCAGCTCTATGTTCACAGACGGAAAAATGAAGCATATCAAGAAACGAACACTGTCCCTACTGTGAAACATGGAGGAGGCTCTGTTATGTTCTGGGGCTGCTTTGCTGCATCTGGCACAGGGTGTCTTGAATCTGTGCAGGGTACAATGAAATCTCAAGACTATCAAGGGATTCTAGAGAGAAATGTGCTGGCCAGTGTCAGAAAGCTGGGTCTCAGTCGCAGGTCATGGGTCTTGCAACAGGACAATGACCCAAGACACACAGCTGAAAACACCCAAGAATGACTAAGAGGAAAACATTGGACTATTCTAAAGTGGCCTTCTATGAGCCCTGACCTCAATCCTATTGAGCATCTTTAGAAGGAGCTGAAACATGCTGTCTGGAAAAGGCACCCTTCAAACCGCAAACAACTAGAGCAGCTTGCTCATGAGGAGTGGGCCAAAATATCTGCAGAGAGGTGCAGAAGTCTCATTGACAGTTACAGGAATCGTTTGATTGCAGTGATTGCCTCAAAAGGTTGTGCAACAAACTATTAAGTTAGGGGTACCATCATTTTTGTCCAGGCCTATTCCATGAGTTCATTTTTTTTTTTATAATTCCTTTGAAGCATGGTTGAAAAGCAATATCTGACTTTCATTGGTTAACATTCATAGAATTCTTATTTATTATTACTTTTGTCAGATTAAAGTTATTTCTGTGACCATTGTGAGTTTTTCTTTCATTGACCGAAGGGTACCAACAATTTTGTCCACGTGTGTATGTATGTCTGTTTGTGATGGATTGGCCCCCCATCAAGGGTGTGCCCCCACCCGGAAGGCTGGGTGTTCAAGCACCAAAATAAAAACACAAAGTATTCCATTTACACCAACATTAGTATCATTTCACCACTTTTTCTAGGGCGGCACGGTGGGTTAGTACTGTGCCCTCGCACCACCGGCATCCGGGCTCGATTCCCACCTCATGTCTGTGCATGGAGTTTGCATGTTCTCCCCATGCCTGGTGGGTTTCCTCCAACAGTTCATAAATATGCAGGTTAGGCAAATTTTTGACGTTTCCCAAATTGCCTGGAGTGTATGTGTGTGTGTCGTGCAATCTGCAATTCACAGTAACTTCCACGGTGCACCCCGCCTCGTGCCCTAAGTCTCCTGGGATAGGTTCGAGCCCATGACCATGTACAATGATGTAGAAGATGAATATTTCAATTAGAACTGTTTCTCAATTGAACATTATCGGGTCTAGTCCTAAAAAGCTGTTGTTCAGAAATGGTGTTCCTGTTGAAAAATCTTTTGAGAAGACATTTTTACATGAAAGAGTGAAGAGCCAATCTGATTCGAAGATTCTGAAGCCTGGGAACAGAAATGCGCATAAAAAGATGGTTTGTGGGCGGAGCATGTGGGCACACTAGGTACAATATGGCTTCGACTGTGGAAAACATGATGAGGAAGATGCAACAAACAGAAGTAGAACGCGTGTAGCTAAACTTTGTACTGTATATGTACTGTATAAAAAAAGCTAATATTAATATACTCATAACTAAAAGCTCAGACTTGTGACTGTACTCATCGGTTATTATCTCATGGCCCACTTTCCTTTTCTCTTACACAACTGTAACACAACTCTGTTGTAAGTGTGTGTTTATTACTGAGCATCAGCTGAAACTGTCTCTGTAGGTCAGGTTTCACAGAGCCGCTTTCAACAGAACGGACTCGACAGTACACTAACGCTGAGGTGAGGAGGGATGGAGTTCTGAAAACACTTCATAACAAAAGACACCCACTGTCCACATGCTGTGTGTGTGTGTGTGTGTGTGTCCACACTCTGCTTACACACCTGCTACTGACATGTCTAGCGCAGCCTTTACCACTTACAATGGCAGACGAAAAAGCTGACGAGAGACACTGAGACAGAGAAACCAGCCGTCCCCTCCATTTCCTCTGGCCTTGAGTAGCAGCTCCAACTCACACATGGACCAAAAACAGTACAGCGGGGGTTTTTTTTTTTGTGTGGTTATCACGCACACATCACTTTGCACCTGCTGTACCTGCCGCATAATGACAGATGTCTATACAAAAGCCGTGTTTCTGAGCACTAATGTGTGTTTACACTCCACCACACCCACATCAATAACACACAGGGGAGTCTGAGAGGCTGTGGTTGTACTCGAGAAGCCATTTTGATAATTACACTTTATCTGTGCTATAGCAGGAATACCATCCCTAGCATGTATGTTCAGGTTTTACTTCAGTTGGAAACATATTTCCATGTAAAAACAAAACACATACCAGAAACTATAGCAGGGCTAGCTTAGAAAGATTGGCATTAACAAGTAAACAAGCTAAGAGACCCACCATCTCATGAATTTTGATTAAAAAACAACAAAGAAATTAAAAGAAAATTCAACACTTTAAAATGTTGTTGGTCTTTTGGCTCCTCCCAAATGGCCCTTTCTGATGCCTAAGTAATAAATCTCGTTGCTCCCACAGGTGGACCAGGGCAACCACCCACCATGACAGGGACAACTACGGTGGCAAGACCAGAAATTAACTCAGTTACTGAGTAATCTTACTAGTGCTGGGGCTCAGAAAAAAAATGTTGACTACTGTATATTCGAGTACAGGACAGGAGAGGCCACCTTGTAGGCTTCCAGTGAAAACTGGGCTAGAAACAGGTCAACATTAAGTGTACGTTTAAGTTTAAGTGGACCTGTCATAGAACTAAAACTCTGGCATCTCCTGGTATTCTCAAGGGCACCTGGTAGCACCTGCAAGTCATCTTGGAAGTCAGGTGGTGGCTGTAGCAAGGTATGCGAAGGAGTAATAATTTTTGATTAGCTGATTATAGATTTGTTCTGGTTAAACTACAGTGGAACCTCGGATTGTGAGTAACTCAGTGTACGAGTGTTCTGCAAGACGAGCAAAGATTTGTAATAAAATTTTGACTTGAAAAACGAGCATGTCTTAGTTTACGAGTGCCGAGTTTTTTGACACCGACACACACACACACACACTCTCTCGCCTTTACACCCCCCCTCCCCGGCTTCACACAGACACACACACTCTGCTCTACACAGAAACTCTGCTCTGTCGCGATTATTTTCAAAGGTAAGGTGCTGGTTCATTTGTTTTTGTTTTTTTTACTTTACAGCAGTGATTCCGTTAGTCTGCGCTCACGCGAGTGTCATTAGAGAGATTTTTTTTTCTCCCGTTAAAACAGTGTTTGTTTGTTGTGAAACTTAAAAAGCGAGGTGGAGGGAGGGAGGAGGAGTTTTACTGTTTAAGACGAGGCGAGGGAAGGGGCTAATGCCACACACACACACACACACACACACACACACACACACATACACACACTAATACATGGCGCCTGCGCGCACAAACGGAAACACTTATCTGTTCGGTTTTATTTTAACTTTTTTTTTAAGTAAAGTGTTATGGTTAATAATTTGTTTTATTTCTACTTTATATATTGTATTAATTATTTTTCTGTGTTTATTTTTTTGGGCTGTGGAACGAATTATTTGAGTTTCCATTATTTCTTATGGGAAGATTTGATTTGGCTTACAAGTTTCTTGGAATATGAGCCCGCTTCTGGATCCAAGGTTCCACTGTAATATTCTTAAATAAGAGATACAACATGTCTTGAAGTTAGAAAGAAACATCGAGAATTCATTCTCTACTTCTCATTCTTTAATTTACTTTGACAAACAGTTTATTTTAACAAATATTTTGACTATAACAGAGCATTCATATATTCTAGAAGTTACGAATATCTCTTCAGTACAGTGTTACTTTATCACGTTTATTGCTTTTTACTTCATCCGTGCTGCTTTTTAAGCTTCATAAAAAAAAGACACAAAGGATTTTTTTGTTGTTCATGTAAAAAAAAAAGGAGATGAAATAATCTTCACGCTATGTGCACACACATCCACACACACTGTATTTTTAGGTCATGGAGGAGGAACAAAGCGGAGACGAATCTCCTCTGTGATAGAGCGTACAGGAGATGCGAGACAGGCGAGGAAGGAGATGACAGCTTATTTGAGGAGACTGATGGAGACGGATAGAGAGATAGGGAATTAAAGGTTGAGAGATCGGAGAGATTCTCTGACAGAGAGTTGAAAGACTGGAGAGACTGCAGCGGCTGGATGTGATTAAAATAGAGGATGAGGAAAACCTATCCATTTTATCATTTTAACCGCCGTCTCTCTCTCAAAAACACACACATGATTACAATAAGGATATACACAGATGACAGGGCAGTCAGGATTGGAGTACAAATATGCAGTGAGGTTAATGAAGATATCCCTAGGTCTAATGTCACACCCTGTTAAATGACTCCTGTAGCTCTCGGTTTGGGAATCTGTTAATCATATCCTAGAATATTATTCACTAACCTCAATAAACAAATCAATGTATGGATAAAAAACAATTGACTTTTTATGTCATTGGAGTGGACGAAAAAAAAACTCCTAGCAAATCATCCAATCACTTTTTACCTTTTACATGTTGCACGGTCAACTTTGGCCAAAAAATTTAAATCATCAGGCTTCCAAAGACCACCATGTAAACACACATAGTCACACCCACACCCACATTAGGAGTGATTTAGGTTCATTAGTCCACCAAGAAACATCTATTAAGGGAGAAAGGAAACCGGAGAACCCAGCGGAGGATATATTGACACGGATCAATCATTCAAGCTAAGTATTGAACCGGCTGCTCCAACACCATTTTGCAGCTTGGTAACTTTTTTAACCAGCTCAGTTTGAGCTTCACTGGTGGTTTTTGCTTAAGAACTGAGATTTTGCAATAAATTTGTCTTGACATACATAGCATTTTTGGCATAGCGACCAAACCAAGCCAAACCAAATGCCAGTAGACATTTTTTTGGTAGCAAAAAGAAAAGGAGGCCACTGTTTTGAGGAATCATAAATTAAGGTTAAGTGAGTGTTAATGTCTATTTATTTCATACTTTACTTACTTTAAGTGTCTTTTCTAAGTTTTGTGATTGTTTGTATATGCAGAATTGTGACTATAGTGTTGGAAATTGGTAATATTGATAATATTTTTGGGTGTCTGGAACAGATTATCTGCATTTACATTATTTCCTATGAGAAAATACGTTTCACAATGTGAAATTTTGCTTTAATAATTCGCCTCCAGAAAAGATTTAATTTATATGACTCTGTACCTCTGTAATATTAAAAAAAGTAAAAATGTACATGTACAGTATATGCCTTTATGTAAGTCCGACCAAAAACAAAAAATAACAAGCTTTTAAATTAATTGTAGACTTGTTAGTCGACTTTGAATTTGAATTTGAACGTATTACAATTTAAGTCTGACGAAAGCGAGCTTTACACCGTTTAGGACTAGCACAACTAGGACTCAAGCTACTCTTGATTGGACACGGCCCTAGACACTAGATACTCTGTGCACGCTCCACAACTCCCACAACAGGCTTTGACTGAACAAAATGTGTAACAGTGGAAGAAGATGCTAACCATACGGAAATGTCATCTGTCTTAGGACAGCACTATATCCAAAAGGGATAGCGTGCCTTTCATTCATACAAAAAGCACACAACACGTACGAAAAGTATAAAGCTGTAAAGTTGTCCATGCATTTCTTTTTTATACCAGTTTTCTACTAGCTAACTTGCTTTTCAATTGTTTTGGTCTGTGACATAATAGATCACCCGGAAATTCAACACTAGCGAGCTGAAATGAAGCAGATCGGCACCTATCATAGCAGCGTTGGACGCATTTCAGTCAATAAATGGATTCTCCTGTGCTTATATAACGGGACAAGAGCAGCAGTCTAATTAAACGCTCTAGTCGAGCCCTAATCACAGCTCCGCATGTAAGTCTGCAGAATGTAAGATGACTCAGAAAAGGCGTGCAGTATTTTTTTGTGGTTTGGGAGTAAATGTGTGAGTAAGTGCTGTTCGCACTGTGCTCAGCAGTGAAATGAACACCGTCTCAGAGTGACACTTTTCACGCTCATAAACATGGTGTTGTGTAAACCCGGGTTTAACCTGACGTCGGTGTCATCTCGTGTTCCTGTAGGTTTCAGCGTGACGCTGTCATTATAGACGCTGAGGTGAGGGAAGACGCCGCCCTGCACCAGCATGTGCACAAGGGCACGCAGGGTCACTTATCACCTTCAACCCTGCCATAGCAAGGAAAAAGAAGAGATATGAGTAAGCAGCAGGGAGCTTCAACCGCAAGAGATAGAGGACAAGATGAGACAAGAGAGAGTGAGAAATAAAGAAAAACAAGTGAGATTTTACAGTTAAATTAGGTTTTTTAGTTCCTGGTGTTGTTTCGACAGGGTTGCCAGATCTCCACTTTTGATGAAATAAAATTTTTTTATTTTATTTTATTTTATTTTATTTTTTTTATCCATGCAAAAGTGTCAAACATCACCAAATTTATTTGTTTGTTTGTTTATTTCTTTATTTTCATTTATTTAATTACTTAAAAATGGATAATGATTATGACCATTAACAGTAACAGTTGAGTCAGTGTGACAAAGATACAAAAGTGTGTGTGTGTGTGGGTGTGTGTGTATGTGTGTGTGTGTGTCAAGTCAAGTCAAGTCAATTTTATTTATATAGCGCTTTTAACAATTGACATTGTCGCAAAGCAGCTTTACACAATAAAAGAAGTAAGTTTGTATGCAATGTATATGAATCAAAATGATAAGTGTGTGTGTGTGTGTGTGTGTGTGTGTGTGTGTGTGTGTGAGAGAGAGAGAGAGAGAGAGAGAGTGTTTAGGACCAAAAGGAACTAATGTCCTCTTCGCAAATAAGCACCGAGTCAAATATTTTCACCAAATATATTTATTTATTTGTTTATTTATTTATTTATTTATTTATTTATTTAAAAAGAAGAATGATTATGAACAGAACAGTAACAGCTGAGTCAGTGCAGTGTGAGGTCCTCACAAAAATACAAGTGTGTGTGTGTGTGTGTGTGTGTGTGCGTGCGTGCGTGCACGTGTGTGTGTGTGTGTGTGTGTGTGTGTGTGTGTGTGTGTGTGTGTGTGTGTGTGTGTTCTTGCTGTATAACGAGTCCCCCATGTCTCTACCCACAGCTCCAAATGTGACTTAATTACCACCCTGTGTGTTGTGTCCTCACCGCATCGTTACATTCTCTCTCTCTCTCACACACACACTCACACATGAGTGGTTACAGAGGGCGAACCTGTGCATCTGTATGTTAGTTAGTGCTACTGAGAGAAGCGCTCACAGTGTGTAGAATGCTTGAGATATCATTTCTTCCCGGGATTTTTCTTTGTTAATTCGTGTGCCCAAGACACAATTTGTTCCCACATTTTAGGTGAATTTATTCAAATGTTTTATGATTTTCTTTTAAAATTGTTTGAAGATATCAATGCAAGGATGTTGTCAGGTGAAGAAAAATCTCCCGTGTGCATGCCTCATGTGAACCTGACAGAGGGAGAGAGTTTTAAATATTTTTCTCTAGGCCATTCAATGTACAATGTTAAATGTAACTATAAACTGCTAAAAAAAAAAAAATCTGAATTGTCAATCTGGAATGAGTAAACATTAGTAAAAATTTTGCGAGCGGTGTTCAAGTCAAACCGGGACTTTTGAAGACACGTCAGGTGAATGAAGGCGTGTCCTGACTTTAATACGAGCCATTTCCACATGTTTGCGCCAGTAAAGGAGTTCCTGGGAGGCCAGCGTTTCAGACGTGAAGCAGAAGAAAAGAAAAATCTATACACGCACTAGTGAAACACTCTGATAAGTGCATTAGTGTAGCAGGGGATTATATAGAGAAATGAATGGTGTTTTTACTCTCAGAATTGTGTTCTGCTATTCTGTTCAATCAAAAGTCCCACTTTGAATTGATTTACTCTGATGGTATACAGTAGGAAATAAGGCCACTGATATTGGAAAATAATCAACACAGAGGTGATAACAGTACCACCAAGTTCATAGTTGTGGATGGAAAAGAAAGATCTTTCCAGAAAGTGTAACTGTGTGTTGTTGTGCAGTGATTTATAATTTTTAAAATATAAAATTCCTAATTAGAGTCATTCGGGGGACAAATCACTATAAATAAATGAACAAATTCTCTAGAAATAAATACATTGTGTTTTTTTTTGTTGTTGTTGTTGTTTTTTAACTAAAAGGGTCAAAAATGTTTCTGAGGTTAAGGTTAGGGATGGCACTAGGTGTAGTGTTAATTATCTGCTTTCATAATTATGTCAGTTGTAGATCTTCACAAAGATAATGAGTTAAATGTGTATCCGTGTGTGACCATTTTAGTGTGCTTGTTGTAAAGATAGGAGAATCGTAAGATTCACTTTACCCTGCAAATCATTAAAAAAAAAAAAAAAGAGAGAGAGAGAGACAGATGATATTCAACAATCCTGCTGATGGAAAAAGCGATAAAAAAGTGAAAGCATTTTTATAACTGTCTGTGTGTGTGTACTTCTCAGCTTAGATTTAGGATTTCTTTCCACTGCTCCCAAAGGAAGCACTGTGTAATGTCAGAGCAGGACACACTGCAATAAAGCATTACTCGTGCCTCGCTTGGTTATCATTCACCAGCTGATATGCGCCGAGATTGGGAGAGGGAGGGGGGAGTGAATCATGGAAATTTTTATTTATTTATATATGGAAAACTGGATACAAGTCTACTACTTGTACTATGGTGTTGATAAGAGGAACGATGAGACGATGTGCAATAAGTCAGAAATCAAACAATTTGGTGTGTGCTGTTAAAGGGAAAACTATCAACCATGGTGTGGAGTAAATGTCGCCATGGTGAGATTACTTTGATTTCTTTCCATTCGCACAGAGAGTAAGATTTATTAGACTTATCTTCACAGACATGAAGAAGTTTTATTATTAAATGTGTTACATTTCTGAACAAGCAAGTTTCAGCTATTTTACTAATTTGCTGTTTTGCCCTTTTCTTTAAACTGAACTACAAGAGGTGTTCAAGTCAAACCGGGACTTTTAAAACATAACACAGTTATGGGAGGAAAAATGTTGTGCGTTCCAGTTGGCCTGAAGTACCCTGCGAAGTACACATCACAGTCTGTTCAGCCATGTTAAGTGTGATTCCAAACCTCAGCGAGCGAAAATGTTCAGTTCAAAGGGAACCGTGAACCATGTAGGGAACGAGTGAACAACCGGTCACTGAAAAAGGGAATGAAAAAATCCCCATAAGTCATTTTGTCTTGTTTGAGCGTGAAAAAAATGGAGCTTAAAAAAACGGATTTATATGTTTATCATTATTATTGAGGATGACATCATATTAAGAGGACACACAAAAAAAATGTATTTTAATTTAATCAAGAAATCCTTAGTGTTATATATATATATATATATATATATATATATATATATATATATATATATATATATAGTATAAAAATCTCCATACATCTTTAATTGATTAATAATAATAATCATCAATAATTTATTTACAGGTTTGTATACAAGTTTTAAGAATATGTTTTATAATGGTATGAGTTTTTGTTTCGAACTTCGCTATTCAAGGCCACAGTGCTAAGCACTAAGCTACCGTGCCGAACGATAATCATACGTTTATATTACGTTTAAACCACATCCCATACATTTAGAACTATTTGAGGAAAACAAATAAACAACAAAACTAAGTTGCTAAGTAACTAGTTAACCTAGTTGTTTTTTACAGATAGAAATTTCTAACACTGCTACTGCACTCATACTGTATGTCAATTAAATATTACCTGTGTGTATATGTGGTATTTAAACAATGTAGCGTGTGGGTTTGCATTCTAATATACTTTTTGTAGGGTTTGGAGCTGTTTCACTTTTTTATCTACTTTTACTACTGGGAAGAAATCTAGTAAACATAATAAATAAATAAATAAATAAATAAATAAATGGCTCAGTGCATCGTGAATGTCACATGTCTGTCACTGTCTCACTCAACATGGCAATGCTTTGCATCATATTTGTGTGAGGTGACATGGAAAAGATCCACGAAATATTTGCTCCGTGCAGATTTTTCACTGGTGTCCCACAAGGCTCACTGCTCAGGTCTCTTTTCTTTACCTTCCCATCTAAACCATTTCCCTTGGTGATGTAATCACTTCACATGACAGCTCCTCCTGTCACCGTTATGCAGATGCCACCTATATCATCCTTTCCTCCCCAGCAGCAAAGATCCACGTTGGTACTCTGATCGCTGTAGACATCTTAAAAAGGACCTTGTATCAGAAAAAAAAAGACCGGAGTTCCCGGGAGGCCTGCGCTTCAGGCATTAAGCAAGCCTGTGTGAATTTGCTGCTGCTTTAGAAACAATAAGGTATTAGAATGAGAAAGAGATATGAAATCAATCAGCACCAATCAGGATTCATTCATGTTTGTGACATTCAACTGTCATAAAAGGTCTGACTGATTCGCATTTCTTCCCAGTTCAGTGGTTCATTCTGGCTCATGCGCAGTGCTCACTTACATACGGATAACAAAACACTTTCACTCTCAGAGCGACTGCAAGTGCCATAAATATCAGCGTTGAAAATGTATTTCATTTACATTTGCAGCACTGTTATTTATGGCACTTGCAGATGCTGCAATAAATAAAACAAGAAACATATGCACTCAAAAATATCATGCATGTTTAATGGTTTTCAACATTTCTCTCATCACCAGCACCGGTCCTGTTCACACTCAACGCAAGGAGTAAGTGTACTAACTTATTAGCAGTTTTCTCTAAGTGAAAATGAACAGTGTATTTTGATTTCATTTTTAGAGCCAACTCGTAAAATAGTTGTAATGTGCAATCTGCTACCCAGTGCCATCATAATCGGTATAACTACAATAAAACAATCGTAATTTACCTACAATATAGCAATCCTCAATACCGATAAGCAGGGTTAGGGTTCAAACATGGATACAAAAGAAATAATAAAATAAATAAATAAATAAATAAAAACACTATTGTGCAGTTTGAGATTAGATTTACAAATTATTATTAAAGAGATTACAAAGATTTGAATGTGCAGTATTGATAGTGGTGACTTTAACAGCACAGGGCTGTTGAGTTCTTAATTCTGATTGGTCAGAAGGTTTCTTTTAATGTGTTTATTTTTAATAATATATCTTTTTTTAATAGGACATTTTTATACAAGGACATGTATCCAGTGTCTGAGATTTGTACTATACAGATGCCAAGATTGAAATTCCTGGCCTTTCAAGTCTAACATCAAGCTGCTCCCATCGAGGGGTCACTGCAGCGGACCATCCGATCCGCACACCACTTGGCACAGTTTCTTTTATGCCGGATGCACTTCCTGATGCAACCCTTCCATTTCGTTCGGGCTTGCGACCGGCAACAGCATTAAACCCAGGTCTTCCACATAGCAGGTGAGAAACCTACCACTGAGCCACTAATGCCCATTTAAGTCTAACTTCAAGTGAAAGAAAATAAAAGAGAGGTGTGTGCGTGAACGACTGATTATTTATAGCTGCTGTAACACAAGTGAGAAACATTTCTACAACACTAAATGTAACATGCACGTAAAATGTTAAAACTGTTGGCATTTTGGGACGTGCTGTTATTATAGGACAAGATCTACATCACTCTGTTGTTTAGTCTGTTGTGTGTTACTGCCTTAGCTGGTGAATAAAAGAAAGCAATTGTCTAAACATCTGGCATCTGAGGTTTTTCATTTATTAGTTAAATTGCTCTCCTAGACATTTTAAATAAATGCTGATTGAAGGAAAAAATACAAGCACACACACACACACACACACACACACACACACACACACACATAGGGTCATGTCATTAGCCACTGTAGTGCACTTATTAGGAAGTACGAATCTGTTTTTTTGCCCATATCAGCATTTCTGATGCACACACACACACACACACACACACACACACACACACACACACACACACACACACACACACACACATATGCACTTGTTCAGGCCCACTGGTTTTGTCTCGGTGAATTTTGCCCTGATTTGTGATCAACATTGAGTTCAGCGGGTTCGCTGAGTGCAGTCGGTGTGTTATGATGTCGGTTTTATCATTAATAAGATAATAAAGTGTATTATAGTTACTGTACATGTAAAGGCAGTGACTGTGGACTGAGTACAGAGGTCTTTGAGTGAAAAAGTCATAAACAGGGTGGAGATTAAAACTATGAGGTGCTGATTTTTTTCCACAAACGTCAGTAAAGTTTAATGAAACCTCATGATGGTTAAAAGTCTCTCTCGCTCTCTCTCTCTCTCTCTCTCTCTCTCTCTCTCTCTCTCTAAAAAAAATGTTGTTGTTTTTTACTATTTTGTTCCTTCAGTTAAAGAGAATAAAAGAGAATAAATCCACTTTAGATATCTTAAGATTGCCTTTAGATGGTCTAAATATATTAATATGCTAAAAAAAAAAAAAATTTTTTTTTTTTAATTGATTAATTAAATTATTAATGATATTTCTTTTGGACAAGGTTCTCAGTGGAACATACAGTACAAATGTTCTATTACAAGAATATTTGATGACTCCTGATTTACAATTTATTTCTTCAGAGTCAGTAAGTATTATCTGGATAGTTGAGGGTTCTTAGGATCTTTAAGCGTTTCCTCAGAAAGACGATCAAAGAGCGTTGAATGATTTTCCATTGATGCTTTATTACGATTTATTTTCGAATTAAGATATTTTTGTTAAAGCTTAGTGGTTAGCGCTGTCACGTTGCACTTCCGGGGTCCGTGTTCGATTCCCACCTCGGGTCTGTGTGCATGAAGTTTGCATGTTGTCCCTGTGCTTGGTGGGTTTCCCCCGGGTACTCTGGTTTCCTCCACCAGTTCAAAGACATGCAGGTTCGGCTAACTGGCGGTATAGACAATGAATGGGTGGGTGAAAAAGAATTCAGTTCAATTCAAATATCAATTAGACAGGAACAGAATTTACAAAATGAAAGTGTAAAGTGTGATGTATAGTAATAAAATATAAAAATGATAAAACTATAGAAGTGCAAAAACATGGTGTGTGGGTATGACAACAGCAGTATGATATGAGGCAGGAACTGATCTGAGATGTGTGTCAGCAGCAGTGTGATGTGTGTCCGTGTCCTGAAGTGCAAGTTAGTCCTCATTTTAAGTGCAAACAAAAAATGTGCAACATGTCCGGAATGTGCTACATCATGATTCTAGTGTTAGTAGAAGTGTGTGTGTGTGTGTGTGTGTGTGTGTGTGTGTGTGTGTGTGTGTGTGTGTGTGTGTGTGTGTGTGTGTGTGTGTGTGTGTGTGTGTGTGTGTGTTATGTGGAAAAACGCAAATCAGATTACTTGAGTCCCATGTGGTGTTCTAGTTGAGTACGCGTCTATGCTGCGTGAAGAAGCTTCTCCTCAGTCTCTATGTTGGCTTTCAGCGAGCGGAAGCGCTTTCCTGACCAGAGAGAACAGTCTATTGCTAGGGTTGCTGAGATCCTTCACGATCCTCCTGGCCTTGGTCTAGCACCGCTCGGTATGGATGATGCACTCAGCTGAACGCACCACCCTCTGTAGAGCTGATCTGTCCTGCATGGTGCTGTTCCCTTACCCAGGTTGTGATGTTTCCCTTAGTTAGCTCACTATGGTGCAGGAATAAACGTTCCTAAGCACCTTGGATGGCAATCTCCTGCGTGAGGAGAACTCTGATGTACCATAAGCTGTTCACTCTCTCCACTGGGATCCCATAGATGACGGGGACCTGGTAGTTCCTCTCCTTTGTGCTAAGGTCCACTATTAACTCATTTGTCTTGCTGATGTGAAGAGTGGTCGGAGCGGTCATGACGGACTCATCGGCGCCATATTGGTCATTGAAAGGTTTCCTTGAAGAGGCAAGAAACACTCGTCAGCGCTTTTCTAAGCATGGAGTGAACTATATCCTGTACGCCACAGAACACTATGAGGTTCTACAATGATACGAGGTCCTGAAAAAATATTTCTGGAACCATTTTACTTACAGTAGTTTACTTTTTTTTTTTTTATAGATGTCTCCATAGAATCATTTAGGTCCTCAAAGTGGAACATCTTATGAGTTTAAAGGTTTAAGTTGAACTTTCTGCTCAGAATGTGCACCGACAATGGCTTGAAGGTCTACAATTGTTTGCTGGAATTAAATTCTACTACGTGCAGATTTATAGTCTTAGTAACATTAGCTTAAATATTTTAAGTAGAGTTTACGTTGATGAGTTTGACATTACCCAATCTTGTTCTATCTACTTAAATGAATAATGTAGATTAGACAAAAACTAAAAGGCACCACAGTGGCTTAGTCGGTTGGAGGTTCAAATTTTGACTAGAGTTGCCTCAGTTTCCTCCGAAAATGCGGCACAAAGACATGCGGTGTAGGATGATTGCTGTTTACAAATTGCCTGTACTGTACAAAGTGGGTGAAAAGTAACTAGGCATTAAAATCTGGTAATAAAGTCCATATTTCTGGTAATAAAGTCCATAGTCCATATTTGAATGTGCTTTATTACATAGGAAAATGAAAGCATATTATATGATACTACACATTTACTATGGTACTACATGTTCTATAGTATCTTGTAAATTTTTGTCTAGTTCACCCTATATGGTGTATGATTGCGAGTGGCTCCTTGAAACCCTACACAGAATAAGAGGTGTGGATACTTGATATAAGGATAGATGGAAGTCAAAATAAAGTGTCATAAATAAAGTTAGAGGAATATAAATGCATGGCAGGACAGTGGTGTAGTGCTTAGCGCTGGTTTCATGCACCTCCAGGGTCGTGGGCTTGATTCCCATGTGCATGGAGTTTACAGTGTTCTCACCGTACTTGTAGGTTTCCTCCGGAGCAATACTCCATGGACGCTCTCATCCAATGTAAACATGAACCATAATAGGCATGCGCATACATGGTAAGGATCTTTAGCAATGAATGCTTAACTTGCTTAAGGTTAATGTGGTATGGTTTCTTAGTGGATAGAGCTGTTTGCTCGCATCTCCAGGGGATTGCAATTTCGGATCCAGATGGTGTTTGTAGAGTTTGCGTGTTCTCCCTGTGCTTGGTGGGTTTCATGATTGGTGTTTACAAATTGGTAGTGTATGAATGGGTGTGTGAGTGTGTGTGCTTGTGCCCTGTGATGAGTTGGTACCCCATCCATGTTTGGACCCTGCCTTGTGCTCTGAATTCCCTGGGATACCTCACTGAGATCTGCTTATTTGGATGTATTTTAAATACCTTATTATTTGGCTGAACCAAAAAACATATTTCAGCTAAATAGTAAAGAGAAATGTAATTTTAAAAAATAAATAAATAAAAAGATTCAAATCTTTGTAAAAAAAAAAAAAAAAACACTATCGTTAACAATTATTCAAATGAAAATTGAAACCATATTGCAATACAGTGGAACCTCGGATTGCGAGTAACTCGGTTTACAAGTGTTCCGCAAGACGAGCAAAGATTTTTAATAAATTTTGACTTGAAAAACGAGCATGTCTTGGTTTATGAGTGCCAAGTTTTTTGACACCGACACACACACACACACACACACACACACTCTCTCGCCTTTACACCCCCCCCCCCCTCCCCGGCTTCAAACAGACACACACACTCTGCTCTAGACAGAAACTCTGCTCTGTCGCGATTCTTTTCAAAGGTAAGGTGCTGGTTCATTTGTTTTTTGTTTTTTTTTTACTTTACAGCAGTGATTCCGTTAGTGTCGTTAAAACAGTGTTTCCGTTGTGTGTGTGTTTGTTGTGAAACTTAAAAATCAAGGTGGTGGGAGGGAGGAGGAGTTTTACTGTTTAATACGGGAAGGGCTAATTCCACACACACACACACACACACACATACACGGAAACACTTGTGTTGGGATTTATTTAAACTTTTTTTAAAGGTAAAGTGCAGGTTAATTTGTTTTATTTTTACTTTATATATTGTATTAATAATTTTTCTGTATTTATTTTTTTGGGCTGTGGAACGAATTATTTGAGTTTTCATTATTTCTTACGGGAAGATTTGATTTTGTTTACGAGTGTTTTGGAATATGAGTCCGCTTCCGTAACGAATTATGCTCGTAATCCAAGGTTCCACTGTATACTGTAATAGCATACTATAAAATAATTCCTTCATTGTTTAAGGACGAGTTATGCAAATTAAATTTTCCCATTATTGTGCTCGCTGGCAATTACAGTAAACAAGCCGATTAGATTTTCCACAAATTCTGACCTTATTTAAGAAGATCCTCTCCCTCTGATTTGTTGGTCAGCTCTGCTGCTATCTGCATGGGTGTAGCTAAGCAGGAGCTCATTTACATAAACACCTAAATGGCACTTTTGGAGGAGGAGTGTAACAGGGAATTTAAGGTTTTAAAAACACATTATCTTGTCATTTTGATTCATACACATTCACCTTTCATACAAACTTCCATAATTATTTCGATTGTGTAAAGCTGCTTTGTGTAAAGCTGATAGTTCATGAGTGATGCATTGGTGCTGGCATATACGTATGTGCTACATCATTCTGCATTTCTTTATTTCACGTGTGGAGAGTGACACAACACGTTCTAAACATTGTTTCCTAATCCTAATCAACTAGCATCTCAAAACCAGACTCTCTTTATCGTACGCTCTCCTTTCAACCCCATGATTTCATTTTTCTTTATTTTTCCGTATTGCAATAATGCCTCTCTGACTGACAGCTCCTTCCCCCTCGGGCTCGCCGTGCGCTCCGTTATCCTCTGCCGAAACCTCATGCGATTGTAAAAGCACGCACAAAACCTCAATCTTAGTTTTTCGTGACTTATTTTCCACTTCAGTCTTCATGTTAGTTCTGTCTTTTTCACACACAGCTACGTTGGCACTGATGCCCCCCGAGGATGAGGCGTTTTTTTTGTGCTCTTCCTCTGGCAGTCAGGCGCAGTGTTAATACTCTTCACTCTGAGTAAGGAGCTTTAGCTCGCACACTTTAGCTTCAGCCTGGCTCTCTGAGGAATTCTTTCATCTCATCTTCAAGTCAACAAACTGCAGATGAGATCTGTTAGCAGATAGATAATACGCTTCATGGAGTCGGTACAGCACAGTCAGCAGGGAGCGCTGAAATAAACCTGTATAAGGAGATTGCTGCATGCACAGGCTTAGCTGTTCTAACCATTTTACTCATGGAAAATTCCGTTTCATTTATGCTGATTTTTATTCCTCAGCAGTTTATAAAATAGCACTTGATCCAGCACAGTATATAGATTCCGCATTTTTCTTATACTGTGTGCACAACATAATGAATACTCGAGATACTAAACAGACATCTTGAAATTTTATTGTGATATATTTTCTTTTAGTTTCCATTACATTTGTTCATTCTGCTTAGAATCTCCATGTACGACAAATCAAACTGGGACATACAGTATGATTGTGCAGAATATCCATTTATTTCTCTATATAACCCTCTGCTACATCAATGCACTTATCCCAGTGTTTCACTAGTGCTTGGACACCATCAAAATAGAAAGTTGCCTCAGTACGCCGGAGGTGTGATCGAACTGCCTGCTTTACGTCTGAAATGCTGGCCTCCCAGGAACACCTTTAATGACCCCATCATGTGGAAAGTGAAGTCAGGACTATACAGACCATGTGGCGAGCGATAACTCCCAGCCAAGTTCCTGTAATGTCCAAGTGGTGTTGGTGTATGATTGGGTGTACAGTTCCGACAGAGAGTTTTTGACAAGTTATCTGTCGATTTTCCAGGGTCACTCGCTGAATGTTCACAGGAATGACTACAGTCGGCTCCGAGCCACCTTTTTTTTCTTTTGCTCGATTTAGATGTTTTACTGCAGCTCCAACATACCGTGCTTGAAATCTTCTGTAAATGTCAATCGCTTTCATTCACCAGGAATTTCATCACAAGTCCCGGTTTGACGTGAACGCATGTGTGTTCCGATGCACGCATATAGGAGGAGCATAACTTTCACCAATACGTATCACCAGCGTGACGCATCTTCTTCAGTAATTAAAATAAAGAGCCCATGGCAGTGGTCCAGCATGATGTTGACATCAGGGCACGTTAAATATAACAGTCTGGCTCACAGCTAGTCATTCTACCATTTATCCGTGCTTTTCTATAAATACACGCTTCCCTGCTCATAATTACAGCCCTCTCAAAGCTGTTTAGATGGGAGGAGGACAGTACAGAGAGGAACAAAAAAAAAGTGTGCGTGTGTGTCTAGTGTGTCACTCTCGCACAAGCCATCTTTAGCTCTGTTTGTTGTTTGGGATGTAGATCACTCACAGCTCACGATGATAATAATGGTGCTTTTTTATATTTGGGCTGAATGAGGGAGATGCGTAGTGCATACTAGATCAGCCTGACACTGTCAGCATTTCTGTGTGTGTGTGTGTGTGTGTGTGTGTGTGTGTGTGTGTGTGTGTGTGTGTGTTCATCTTTTAACAGTGTAGTTCACTGATATTGTTATCATGTGGATTAAGGGTGGAACTATTTGTATTTGAGTCTTTTTAGATCTACATATCAGAATCTGAATTAAGATTTGAACCCAAAGTGGGCGTGGCCTAGAACCGATCACTCATTCACTCACTCACTTAGAAAATGTGATATAAACCAGATGTAGAAATATCAGCAGTGTCAGCGTGGTGTGTGGATGCTGCCCCTGACAGTTCCTCAGCCTCAGCTACATCACTCCAGTCATCTCAGTTAGAGGTGTTTTCTGTCAGCACAAATTTATCTAATGAACTGAGTCATTTCTATTTCTACTCCACTCCTCCAACACATGATAGCGACCAGCTTGGGAGGATGAAGACTGACCCATGATTCTTGTCAGACAAATCATTTTTATATATATGTACATCATTCCACCCTGAGAGAATGGTGACTTTTTGTTCTGTTATATCCATGGCCTGGGATAGCTGTGGCACGGTCAGGGTTTTGGCACTATTCCTTCTTGCACCAGTTTCCTTTTCTTGACTAGAGAGAAAAGAAATGCCCTCTCAATGGCGTGGTCTTCTCAACTCAACATCAAATCAATTCCACATGGCGGCTCACAGCATAACCTCCTTACCTTTAAACCAGTTTGTTTCTTTGTTGTCTATTCCATATATGGACAAAAGTATTTGTCCAAATCTGTTAATGATTGAATTCAGGTGTTTCAATCAATCACATCCCTTATCTCCAGTGAAAGAGCAATCTTAATGCTTCAGCATACCAAGACCATCTTGGCCAATGCTATGTTTCAAACTTTGTTGCAACAGTTTGTTGAAGACCCTTTTTTGTCCATAATGACTGTAGCCCCAGTGCAGTCTTCGGTGTGGGAGAACTTGACCGGCCCTAACACAGAGCCCTGACCTCAACCCCATCGAGCACCTTTGGGATGAACTGGAACAGACACTGAGATCCAGACCTTCTCGTCCAACATCAGTCAGGTCAGAGCGACCTCATAAACGCTCTACAGAACGAATGGAGATGAATTCACACAGAAACACTCCAAAATTTTGTGGACAACCTTCCAAGGAGAGTGGATCCATTGTCAGCGCAGGTTTGGCAAATATATTATTATTATTATTATACATTTAAGAAGACAATAGCTTGCAAGATTTCTCACTAGCAAAAGATTCCATGCTTCAGGACAATATTGTTAAAAAATTCTCTTTCTTGCTGAAGCAAAGGCTTTTGGATAGAGCAGCTTGGTGAGGGAATGAGTAAAGTGAACAAGAACTAACTAACTCCTTGGATTAAATCGAATTTAAAAAAAGTGATTTTAAAAGGTACAGTTCACTTTTTAATCCTTTCAGAGTTATTAATTAATTGCTGTGATATAAGAGGAATCACAGAGAGATGTAGGACGGATATAAAGTGTTCTTCTGAATCCCAAAATGGGCAACAGGTCAAAACCTTTCAGGCCTTTCAGCTAGTGCACATTTTAGGACACGGTGACCTCATCCTCATGATCACATGGTCATCTTCAGTGTGAATGCTGAAACTCCCATCTGACCAACATAATTACCAACAACAAGAGCGAAAGATAACTCGGACATGTGTGAAAGAGTGGGGGGAAACGCTTACACAGCATTGTTTTATCCGAAAGGGTTAAAGGACAGATTATCAGTCCATTGGCTGATCCAAGAGTGACCACATTCCACAAAGAACATCACAATAGACAGACTGAGAATGAAAAAAAAATGCATGGCTGGATAAAAAGAAACCGAACCTCAAAGGACACGTCAGACCTAGAGAGGTTGACTTTTACTCCTCTTACTCCTAATATCGCTTTAATCTCTTTTAATCCCCCCATTAGCCAAATAGTGGTCTGTCCCAACAACAGCATCATTTACTTTATTTACTTGGATGGATAGATGGATGACATTATGCATTTTTTCCTTTCTTTTTTTTTTTTCTTTATTCCTCTTAGACCACATAATCTGTCTGCACATATCAGCTTTATTATTCACTAAAGCACAGCAAGCCACACATTTATCCCTTTAGAGTTCAGTTTAATGCATAATGCAATTCCTGAAGAGTTTTCCATGGCAAGAAATTAACAGTGCAAAACTCTGACACTGGAGACTCCTTTCAGAAATTTTAAATAATTATCTTCTTACTGGTTATTCGTTAAATATTAACATGTACGTTATGTTATGTTGATTTTAGTTAATGGCAGAACTGTGGCTTAGTGCTTATCACTGTGGCTGCGCTCCTCCAGGGTCGAGGGTTCGATTACCGCCCCAGGGTCTGTGTGCGTGGAGTTTACATGTTCTCCCGGTGCTTGGTGGATCTCCTCTGGGTTCTCCGGGTCTCTCCGACAGTCCAAAGACATGCAGGTTGGGTTAAATTCCATCCCCAAATTATTTGTAGTGTGTGCGTGTGTGTGCCCTGTGATAGATTGGTACCCTGTCCAGGATCATGTCCTACTGTAAGTTTCCTGGGATTGGCTCCAGGCTGCCGTGACCCTATAGAGCAGGGGTGTCAAACTCCGTTCCTGAAGGGCCGCAGACCCGCAGGGTTTTGTTCCAACCCTCGAGGACCTGCAGAGTTTAGCTTCAACCATAATTAAAAACACCTGATCCACCTAATCAAATCATTAAGGCTTATTTGAAAACTACATGGCATATATGTTGGAGCAGGGTTGGAACAAAACCCTGCGGGTCTGCGGCCCTTCAGGAACGGAGTTTGACACCCCTGCTATAGAGGATGAAACGATTTTAGGCTCCTTTGAAATGTTGTTCTAATCTTCTTTATTTTTATTTGGTAATGCTGCTGTGAGCATTATTTCATTTAATAGTAGTAATAACAGGACTCGGAAACAGATCAAAATGCAAGATACCAGATTTTATATTTTCTATAATTATTGTACTGTTATTAAAGTATTATAACTATGCAAGAGAGTGAGGATAAGGACTTGGCCAAGAACACAGTTGGAGACCAGAGAACCTTCTATAGAAGCTGTGGGAGGACTGGAGATGCTCACTGTGCTTAGGAGTAAAGGGCTGGAGGCAGATGGAGAACAGGTCCAAACAGGTTCACAGGCACAATCAGAAAACAGGCAAAAGGCTAGAAATCCAAAAACACTGAGGCAGAATCTAAAATCCAATTATCAGTCCAGGGGCCAGATATCCAGAGAGTATATGTGTATACTTAGGCAGACAGGATTACCAACAGCGAGCAGGGTGAGAGCAGGCAGGGCCAGGCACACAGCGAATCCAGGAAGCAGGCAGATGGCTGGAACGCTCAAACACGACGTGAAAGAGACAATCTGGCAAACTGACTGAAAACTGAGCCTGGTTTAAACAGATAAGGAGAGAGCTGAGTTAAATGAGCACAGGTGCAGGTAATAAGGAGCCCCATGCTGGAGCAGAGGGACAAACCGAACGTGTAGGAGTGCACAGGAATGAACCAGAGCGGAAGGTGAAACAGGAAGTTCATGGAACCATTATTATTATTATTATTATTATTATTATGATGATGATCTTCAATTATATGAAATGTGCAAATAAAAATAAAAGATAAACTTTTTGAAAATAATATTTTCATTATTGTATAATTATTGTATAGTACGCTGCTGTGTGTGTACGTTACATCTGAACAGCAAAACCAAAATCTATTTATTTGACTAACTTTTAGCCTTTACCATGTCAGTGTAGAAAAAAAAAAAAAAAACTTTCCCAAAGAAACATCAAAAGAGTCTTCATAAATACAAATATAAATAATCCCATGCTGTAATATTTAGATGCTCAGCATGTCCCTGTGTCTCAGCTTACAGAAATGAAAGCAATGCATAGCGTAGCACACATTTATTTTTCATCAGACCTCATCAGTTATTCATTCTGGACTTTCCACCCTATCATTCAAGCGCATTCATGATGCAAAGTCAATTTCTTCCCCCTTGCTCTTTTCTTGTTCATTCCTAACACTGATGATGTTCTCACAATTCCCTGCTGCCTCACCCAGCTCACAAATAAAGTAAGACACCATAAGTGTTCTGCACAGGTTTAAGCTAGGCTAGGCCAGGCTAAGCTATGATGATCAGGACACTAGGAGTATTAAATGCATTTACAGGATGTATCTGTAATCCTGTAATAGTTAATGAACCCAGGGCATGTGAGAACATTTCAAAGTCATCTACATTTCAAAATCCACAAACGAGCTCGTCCGCTCAACACAGAAGAGCGTCGTTCACATCCTGATGAACTTCTGTTATCGATTGGTACAGTTCCCATTTCTGACCACTAGGTTCACTAATAGCTCACTCATTGCTTTATCCCGTATACAGGGTCGCGGGAGGGCTGTAGCCTATCCAAGTTTGGATACATCCTGGATGGGATGCCAAATCCATTGCAGGGCACACACATACACCTACTCACACACTCATTCACACAATAAATAATTGGGAGACATGGTCAATTTGGGAACGCCGATTATCCTAATCTGCATGTTTTTGGACTGTGGGAGTGAACCGGAGTACCCGGAGGAAACCAAACAAGCACAGGGAGCGCATGCAAACGTGTGAGAATTGAACCTGGAACCTAGAGCTGTAAGGCGACAGTGATAACCACTACTCCACCGTGCCGCCACACTAATAGCTTGAATCAAATCAATTAAAAATGGTGTCTAACAAATAGCAACTTTTTTCCACATAGAAACACTTTACATTACTGTTCAACAACTCACTGCTGTTGCAAGGGCACTATTCAGTCACTAAATGGGAACTAATAAGTAGTTCTATGTTAACATTTTATTATTGTCACTATTCCTATTACCTACTAGGTATTTCTCATCAATTACTCAAGAAGTTTACTATTAATTATGCAGTAATTATCGAATCTTTACCAGTCATCACTTCACATGTTTTAATTTTCACCTGCACTACTACTACTATCTCTCTGTGACTCTCTTATAATAACGACTGAATAATTGATGATCACACCAATACTTATTCCCAATGGCAAAGTCTTACCTTCCTATATATATATATATATATATATATATATATATATATATATATATATATATATATATATATATATATATATATATATATATGTATGTGTGTGTGTGTGTGTGTGTGTGTGTGTGTGTGTGTGTGTATATATATATATATATATATATATATATATATATATATATATATATATATGGTATTAAGTATATGTGCCATATTTCAGCGTTATACTGTCTCGCTTCAAACAACAATCATTTAAAATGAGAAATGATTTGAGTATTGATACAAAAATTGGTGTAAACTTCCAGAAGTATATGACCTGTAAAAATTGTTGCTTTAATTGTTTGTTTTTTTTGGTAAAAACTTAAAAAGCAAAAAAATCTGTAGTGTCCGTAACCATGTCAAATTCATGTTGTAATATCTTAACAATTTTGCACATTAGAATAATACACTTTTTCAGGTTTATGTCTTTTCATGTAAAATCTAAACTGGCCGAGTTTCATCTGAGTGACAGTTAAGATCGTTGAAAGATTTGAATTCAAAAAAGTTCCGGACACTAAAACATAAAAGGCCATGAAACTGTATTCAGCAAATGTGTTTCTTTTTACTTTATAAAAATACAAATGTGTAGCATATTCACAAGAGAACAAAGCATGGATCGGGAGATAAGAAGCATCAAGTATTATGAAAATGTTGTTATATGATCCTATCTGAAAATTCACTTTTTAGCACCAATACCACAAGATGTCTTTTTTTACCCACAAGATGTAAGTTGCATTTTCTATCTCATTGTTTTTAAGGCGAAAATGGATTGGTCTAGACACAAATGAAAAGAAAAATTGAAATCACAATTGTGTGGTGATGTAAACATGCAGAACTGTCATATTCTGAATAATAACCCACTGCTCTGGAGCGACCGATCCCAAAATTCCTGAGACATGCAGTAAATGTTGAAAGAACCCAGAGGCGGTGTGACAGCTGGGGGGCCAGAGGTGAGCATGTGTATGCGTGTGTATCTGCGCTTATGTCTGTGTGGGAACTGCGAGATTACAGAAGAGCAACGTGATGCCCTAATTTAGCTTTCACTGTTGACTAAAGTCATATAGATAGTGTCAGAGCACAGGGTGGTCCCTCATACCTCTGCAGCTGTGCCTGGATTCTCTCTCTTTCTCTCCTACACACACATACACACACACACACACACACACACACACACACACACACACACACACACTTTATCTAAGCTCATCAAACACTATTATAAAAAAATAATGGATCATTTGTCCAACCTGCCATGGATCCTAATCAGGATCCAGAATTTTAGAGGCCAAAATACAATCAGGGAATTTCAATTTAATAAATGTTTAATTTTTTTTTAATAATATAAAAATTATTATTATTGTTATTATTGTTCTTCTTATTGTTGTTGTTATAGATGATAATCATCATCATCATCATCATCATCATCATACAGCATCCTAGGCATAACACATATTTAAAAAATGAAAGGGGCAGGGGTGGGGGGGGGGGGGGGGGGGGGCTTGTATTAGGCTGCATATGGGTGTGTGTTTTTCTCCCTGTCACACACAGTACACAACAGAGGGGATTCCCCTACATGGTAAACGCCTGAAATACGATTCCCGGATGATTTATAACCTGCTGTGAGTCTAATTGGGAGTTCTTTAAATATTTCCGAGGACAGTTGTGAGGAGGCCTTGGAAGAAGCGCTAGGAAAGCGTGACCTGTGAAAGGCTTGACATTTCCACACCAGGGCATCCCCTCTAGCTGTTTCGCTTCTTCTGGACGTCTCTGGGCTTTCCCGTTTCGATTGGATGAAGGTCAAATCATCTATAGTGTGTGAGTGTGTGTTTATAGCTGTGTAGGTTCTAGGTCCTGACCTGTCCAAAGAGCTGCCATGTAAAGAAGCTGAGTTCAGCACACAGCTGTTATTGAGCAACCGACGGTGCCGCTAATGAGCCAGCTCTGTCTAAAGGTCACGCCTCGGTTCTGACAGGGAAAGCAGTCCAAAAGTCCCATCGTAACGAGTGCAGGAGGTGTGTGTGTGTGTGTGTGTGTGTGTGTGTGTGTGTGTGTGTGTGTGTGTGTGTGTGTGTGTGTGTGTGTGTGTGTGTGTGTGTGTGTGTGTGTGTTATATATGGCATTTCAGATCGCCCTCATACAGCTGTCTTGGGGCTTGATTCCTTCTTACATTTTGTCAGAATACACGACAACGGCCGCAAGGGTTTGAAACCAGGAGTGTGCGTGTGTGTGTGTGTGTGTCTGTGTGTGTGTGTGTGTGTGTGTGTGTGTGTGTGTGTGTGTGTGTGTGTGTGTGTGTGTGTGTCTGTCTGTCTGTGTGTGTGTGTGTGTGTGTGTGTGTGTGTGTGTCTGTGTGTGTGTGTGTGTGTGTGTGTGTGTGTGTGTGTGTGTGTGTGTGTGTGTGTGTCTGTGTGTCGTGTGTGTCTGTGTGTCTGTGTGTATGCACTGTAGGTCACTCTAAGTCATCATAAAGGGGCTACGAGATATTTTTGATTTGTGTGTTTTCCAGAATGGAAGTTCCCAAGCTTCTGATATGTGTGTGTGTGTGTGTGTGTGTGTGCGTGCGTGCGTGCGTGTGTTTGCTTTGAACACTACTTTAGTTCATCCAACATTTTTATGAATTACTTATTTAATTTCCTTTTGGGAAATTCTGCAGAATTAAAGTGCGCTTGCGTTATCTATGGATTTTATATGTCTATATAAAAGTATAGATAATGATTGCTGAGGTCTGTTGAGGGTTGTGGAATGATTACAGATAACAAGGTGTAAGTGCTTTAACAGTGTGGTGGAGAGTTTAACAGGGTAATGATTGTGAGAAAGAAGCTGGACCCTAACCCTAAGCCTGTACCTTGATCAAATCAGTTTGTGACCTGCGTTGGAGGAGTCTCTGATGATGCTGTATGCTCTGCGGAGACATCTTCTATGGTAAAGGTTTCAGTGGCTGGCAGGCATTCCTTAGAGCTGCCATACTAGACTGTGATAAAGTTGGTCAGGTGCTCTCAATCATGCAACAATAGAAACTTGCTCGTAATCTGGGGAGACAGAAGAACTTTCTTCAGTCTCATCATGAATTAAAGACACTGTTGCACTTTTCTAACTATGGTGCCAGGACAGATCCTTGGAAACATGGACACCCAGGAACCTGAAGCTGGGGACCTCTTCCACTTGAAGTCCCATTAATAAGAGCGTGACATCTGATTTTTTTGGGTTAACTTAGCGATAAGGCTGAGGTTGTTGAGGAACACCATGCTGATAGGCTACGAATCTTCTCCCTAAAGACTAAATCTTGGAAGTGTAAGGAATCATCTATATAAGAGATGAATGTACTGTATGAGCAAAGATCTCACGAGTTTTTAACATGATTGAAATGATGTGACTAAGGTCTGTCACTTAGAAAGCCGAGAAGCCAGTTACAAATGGAAGAACAATGATCTGCACTCTTAATGTACATATAGTATATATAGTCTAATAGTTTCTAGATGGCTGAGGGCTGAATCGAGTGGAGTAGAAACAGAAACAGTATCCTGTGATACGCTGTTCAGGCGGTAAACGTACTGGTGGTAGTCCAGCGTTGTGGTATGCCCGATTTAAGGTGACTCAAGACCGGTTTCTCAGGGCACTTCATTATAACGTAGGTTAGTGCAACATGGCGGAACTCACTCATGCATGCTGCAGTAGAATGTCTTCAGGCATGTGGGAACAGTAGCCTCAGTCAGCGACATGTCGACATCAAATATCAGTGAAGACCTGTGCCAGCTGTCCAACACATGCCCTGAGCCCACATCCTGGTATGGCACCAAGGCCAGCAGCTTTACGTGCCTCTACTCTGCTTAGTACTGAGTGCACATCTGTTGGCTGAGTGAGAGGGTATGGTCAGCATGGGAACAGTCATTTTTGGCATGCTGCCCTCATCCTAGGTCAAAGCGAGCACAGAATTGATTCAGCTCATCAGGGAGGAAGACACTGCTAGTTGCAAGAGTGTGTGGCTGGTTTGTGGTCTGTGATGGAATTGATGTCTTTCTCCATTTGCCTCGGGTCAGAGTCACTGTAGAAATGGCCCTTAATGCGGAGATGGTTTGTTTTTATATGCAAAATCAATGAGTTGCAGAAATATTGTATATATAATGAGGGTTTAGACTATGCACATGGTCATTAAACTGTCATTGACAAATGAGACACAATAACATAGACATAGCATATACTGTACATAAACAGAGTGCATAGAGAGATGTAAAACCTATGAGGGCTGATCCTGTCATACTGGGACATTTATGAGAGTAAAACTTTATTTCTCTGTATAATCCCCTGCTACACTAATGCACTTATCACAGTGTTTCACTGGTGCTTGGACACCATCGAGATAGAAAGCTTTCTCAGTACGCCTTCTTTAAAGCACTTGTACCACAAGTCCCAGTTTGACTCGAACACCCCTCTCATTAATGTGGTTTTGTCAGTGCTGAAGTTGATGTAACCTTACATACAACTTTACATCACCTGACTTATGCTTTATTATGCACAATTTTTAAAAAGCGGATGTGCTTTTTTTTATGTCAGTTGCCGTTCAGTTTTTATGTAGATTTTATGAAGCCCGATAAACTCTGCACTCATATAAATTGTTACTATTTAAAAATAACAAATTGACCAGTCCGTTATAAAAGCTAATTTGTGTTGGAATTACCATGAATACATATCTTTCTGTCAATATGTCAGTTGTCATGAAATGCTTAAGTATGTGTTATAAAGGCCTGTGAATACTACCCACTCATTCTAATGATGAACCACTTTATGACATCCTATACATTTTGAAATAAGCCTCAATAATTATTAATGGTTATTAAGGTTTATATCAGCTTTAATTAAGTGCTTATGTAGGTTTAATATAGCCCTAAGAAAACCACTCTTATATAAACGACTAAAACAAAACACCTGTACTAATAAAACGTTCTCTATGACAGTTAGATGCCTGTTAGAATAAGCATGTATAAATTTTTTCCAAGGCCCAAGTCAGTCATCATGAAATGCTTATGTAGGTGTTATTATGTCCTATGAATGCTGCGTTTTGATAAACTACTAAGATATAACACTTGTTCTAATGGAGGACCACCTTATGACAGCAGATTCCTGTTATAATAGTATTAATTTCTATTAAGGTTTATGTCATCTTTTATTAATTGCTTAGTAGATGTTATGTAGGCCTATGAACACTGCTTTTAGATAAAGGTGCCTGCATTAGAACAGAAATGACATTGACTGCTGAAAATGAATACCTGTTCTAATGGAAAACATCTTCATGACAGCTGATGCCTGTAAACTATGCATGTATAAATGGTTATTAACCTCTATGTCAGCTTTTATGAAGTGCTTATGTAGGTATATTGTAGCCATATTGAACGCCACCCTTATAGAAATTACTAAAACCAAACAGCACCTGTACTAATATTGTAAAACTTTGTATGACAGCTAAACTACTGAGAAATAACACGTGTTTTAATGGAGAACCACTTTATGTTAAAATAGAATCAATTTCTATTAAGGTTGAAGTCATTTTTTATGAAGTGCTTATGAAGATGTTATGTAGGCCTATGAACACCTCCTGCATTAGAACAGGAGTCACATTGCCTTTGCATGTACGTAACACCACATCTAATCGGAATCATCTTTATGACAGCTGATGCCTGTGAAATGTGCATGCATAAATGGTCATTAAACCCTATGTCAGTTTTTATGAAGTGCATATGTGGCTGTTATGTAGCTTTATAAACCTCACCCTTAAATTAACTACTAAAACAGAACAACTGTTTCAGAGAAACTCAGAGACAGCTGATGTTTGTCAATATACAGTAAACATGTACTGTATAAATGGTCTCTGTCAGTTGTCATGTAGTGTTAATAAGTAGGTGTTATAAAGTCCTATTAATACTGCTCTTAGATAAACTCCTGAAATGTAACACCATTGTAATGGAAACTCTATTTATAACAGTTGGAATATACATGCATAAATGTTTAACAGGATCATGTCAGTTGTCCTGAAATGCCTATGTAGGTGTTATGTAGTGCTATGAACGCTGGAATTAGGTAAAGTGTTACTGATGAAACCTAATGGAAAATCGCTATATTAGGGCTGATGTGTGTTAGAATAAACATTTATTCAGTAAATACTAACCTTGGATTATGTCAAGTGTTATGAGGTGCGTGTGTAGATCCTATGTAGTGCTATGAACATGGGCGCTATGAATTTGGGTAAATGTAAAACATTTTCAAATGGAGACGACTGTAAAGATCGGTGATAGATGAATGATTGTCTGTTAATGCAATATGTAGAGTAATACAAATGAACATCATACAGCATGTAGTTCAATTCAATTCAATTCAATTTGTGTAGCGCTTTTAACATTTGACATTGCCGCAAAGTAGCTTTACACAATCAAAAGAATTGTGTGTCGTCTCTGTGTATACCATGTGGATGCTTATATATACGTATATGTGTTCAGTGTATAAGTATGTGTGTGTGTTTTCATTAAGCACGTCTCGATCTATTACAGTCAAGTATGTGTATTCTGTAAGCGTGTGACTTTTTCCTGACTGTCTTTGTATGTAATGGAAAAAAGGAATGTGTACACAGTGAGGCACGTACACACATAGGCACACATACACACAGTTTAGATAAGCCACAATAACATCAACAAGGCTGCCGGCCGCCTCTCACCCTCAATAACTAAAGTCAACAGGACAGCAGCCGCTACCTCTGCTGAAGTCAGCACCCTGAAACATCCTCTTATTTCGCTTTACCCCTGAGATATTCATGATAGCACTTGTTATTAACAAAAGAGCAAACATTCACAAAATCCAGGCAGTGCACAGCATGGCATGCAAGAATGATTAAAAAGCACTTGCTGATGCTCCATGCATGTAGTTTTGACTGAAAATGCAACAAACATTGCAGAGCTACCGCTAACAATAAATGCCTGATCAACTCCATTAAAAAAAAAAAAAAGAACTGTGGTTTTGGAAGGAGTCTCCAGTGTCAGCACTTCAGTACTTGCTGTTATAGGAAAAGTATCAACTTTATGGTGGTTACGGTAAGTCTGTTTCATCACTCAACCCCCTCCTTTATGAAGCCCTACTAAATATATCCCCATTCACATCATCTCGATTCTTGGCTTCAATCAGTATTAATAAAAAAAAACCTCCACCCACACACACAGCCAGACACACAGACACACAACTTAACTGCAGGATCAAACCCCTAGAGACGCAGAGGGGGAATTCAGAAGTGGGTTTTTTTTTTTTTAGGTGAGTGTGCAGTGTTACAGCTCATTATGGCTCACTGGTCTGCTCGACTCTAGAAAGCCCTTTCTCTCCCATGAGACAGCTGGGTGAATTCCAGGAACACACTCATGGGGGTGGGGGGGGTGACTGTAAGGGTCAGGTCAGGGGTGCTATCTGGACAACTGTGACTCAGGGTTATCGTGACGTTAGGAGGAGGAGGCATGGGCTACAATCATATGGAAGATTGTAGGCGTGGGGAGTGAGATTTAAAAGCATTTCTCTCTTCCTTTTGTGAGCATGATGATGATGATGGTTATGACAATGATGACAACAATATGGGCAGTGGTGGTGATGGTGATCGTGACAATTAGGACAATGATGATGACAGGACTATGATGATGATGATGGTGGTTAAGGCATTGGACTACGATTCGGAAGGTCCCAAGTTCAAATCCCACGACCACCAAGTTGTCCCTGTTGGGCGCCTGAGCAAGGCCCGTAACCCTCAATTGCTCAGATGTATAATAAGATAATGTAAGACGTTCTGGATAAGGGCGTCTGCCAAATGCCTAAATATAATATATATTTGTTTCTCACCCTCTCTAATTTTCCACCTCTTCCCTGTCTGTTTGTCTCTCTTCCTTTTTGTCTTTCTTCTTTTGCCACCTCATGTTTCATCTTTCTCTCTCTCTCTCTCTCTCGCTCTCTCTCTCGCTCTCTCTCTCTCTCTCTCTCTCTCTCTCTCTCTCCAAGGTAGGAAATCATAGAGTAGAGCCATGCTCTGTTCAGTGGAACTCATATTTCTCATATTATTGTCAAACGGTTATGCAGTGTTTTTCATGGACAGATACAGCGGGAGCGTTTTGCTACATAATGACAGCAGAACATAATTCAGGCGTCCCAGAAATAAACAGACAGCTGTTCAAGGGCAGCCATTTCAGCTCTGCGGAGCTTTCTGCTGTGATAAAAACCCGTTTGCCTGCAACTACTTCTGAAATCCTCACCTCCCGGGTGCCTGCTCACGTCCAGACGTCTGCCTGCTTTTCTGCGGGGTTTGATTGAAACTGAAGTGCTTCTGGCTGCAGTGTTACATATTTCTGCTTCTAAATGCAATGCATTTTGTTGCATTTAGTGAGCAACAGTATGTATGTGTGATTATGAAATTGTAGGTTATATTCTGTTTGTCACACAACTCTAAGTATCTTAATTGTCAGTAATTGTCACTGTAAGATACTACAATAAAAAACAAAACCTTCGTTCCCAAATTGCCTATCATGGTCACAAAAAATCGGGAATAAATACAATAGTCACCACTGGCATCCATCGTCCCTAGTTGGACTACAGAGGTTCCTAGATGGAGCTTTAATTACAGCACACAAAGTGTTGTTCAGTTCATCTATGTCCTGGAATTTTCCCGTGCCATCAGGGAAGATCAACTCCATAGATGTAATAACCTGTCATGTCACTCAGTACATTCAGGTGGTCAGCTGACTTCATTTTATTGCCACATAACGTTGCTGACTCTCGACCTGAGCGACTGAAGCAACCTCAGATCATAACACTGTCTCCAGAGGCTTGTACAGTGGACGCTATGCATGATGGGTGCGTCGCTTCATGCGCTTCCCTTCTCACCCTGACACGCCCATCACTCTGGAATAGGTTCAGTCTGGACTCATCAGACCACATGACCTTTTTCCATCGCTCCAAAAAGCATCTTTATGCTCTGTAGAAAATTCCAATTTTTCCTGAATAGTCTCACTAACTAAGTGTTATATTATATTTATCCCCAATCTTATAAGTTTTCATCACAATGTGCATGGGTGAAATGCTCTTACCGCACTATCCTTCTAGGTTTTAATAATGTTTTGGACAGTTCTTGGCCCAATTCCACACCTTTCTGAAGTAGCAACTTTTTTTTTTTTTTTTTTTTATGAGCCAAACCGAGCATTTAAATTAATTATATCAGTCATATCTAATAATTACAGATGTACAGTTTACAGATAATCAGAGACCAAATCCATAGAACTAGTTGGAATAAGCAAACCTAGCTCTGGTTCTTGGCTAGGTAAGTGTGCTCAAGCACGAATAGCATGTTATGGCACATTGTGCCTTTAATCATTGATGTGGCATTGAGCAGGGCTTAATAAAGGAAGAGAGATTCTAAGATGAGATTCTAAGGTGTCCTCTCAGTCCCGGTGCAAACATAGCCAGCATGCACTCAGTCCGATTACCGCAGGCCAGTCTGAGCCAGCTGCTCCAATTTCCCCTCCGCCTCGATGACGCCAAACTCGATGGTGCCATTATAGTGACTCGACACTTTTGTATTTCTTCATTAGTGTATTACAAGTGCACCATTTTATGATAGACATGCAACCCCAGTGGTACAAGGTGGCATTCTTAGGTCTCCACTTAAGGAATTAATTCACACAATCCTGCCAGAGGAGTGTTCGTTTCCGAACCTCTTATAAGGAGCAGGATACAAACTACTGTAAGTTTGATTTTTCCCTCAGCAATTCAGAAAGTGTCTGGAGTCTCTGTCTTCTGTCTTCTGACTTTAATATCTATTTTCTTTTCTAGCCACCCCTCGACCTTGGTATTTACCTCATAATCTTTCTCTGCCGCAAGAAATGGTCATTCTGGAATATGGCTGAATAATGCATAGGCCTTTGCGCCACTTCTCATGTGCCAACAATGTTGGCATGTCAAGCCGCAGGCATCCAATCCCATTGTCCAATGACACGATGGAAGATATTGGCCGGTGTTGGCTTTCCGCAACTGCGGCTGAAATATTGATGAGCGTTGAGGCAGATTTTCCACCGCCATCCAGCCACTGCCAGCCCTTTCACCCTTTCTCCATCACCTGATACGGGCCGCCTGAGCCCTGGGTAGCCGGCAGAGGAGAGGGAGAAGGAGACGGTGATGGAGAAACACCACATTTTCCATCTGCCATGAAAGTAGAGCAGTTCATTATGCACAAGTGCAAAGGGTGTTTTTGCATGAGTGTGTGCAGCCATGCATAGAGCTGCATGTCCCTACGCTATTATAGAAGATGGGAGTGTCCTTTACAAGTTCTTTTAATAGCTATATATGAATGCCGCTACATTTCTCTATTGTGCAATAACACAGTTCCTGGCTTACTGGTAAGCAGTATAAATCTTTCTTGATGCTTTTTACTGAAAAGCAACCCTCATGGGTGCACGTTTTTATTCTGTCACTTTAAAAAGTGTAAGTTTTAAACTTGTCCATAGTCGCGAACTTGTCCATAGTTCCATAAACGTATAATACAGCCACTTTCATAATATGAGCTGCAATTAATAAATGCACTGAACATATAGCTTATTTCTATGCAACTGATTCATCAAAGTTATCATGTCATCCCAAGTGGACATCGTCTGTATGTGTCCTCGATTCCATCACCCTATTTAAGTTCTAGTTTATGGAAATGCTGTATATGGAGTGAGTGTCCCCTGTCTAATAAAGTTTGTCTTTGTCCATGTGCCAAGAGTTGAGGTCATTAAACTGCTTCCCCCCTGGAGATCCTTCTTATCTACCCCCTCTCTCTCTTTTCTCCCCATTTATTGAAAGTAGGACAGCAGCTACAGTATATCACCACTATCAGGCCAAACAAGTAGGCTGACTTCTCTTACACATGTCCTGGAGAGATAGCAAGAGGTTGTATTTTTCAATGTATGCTCTGCTGTATATTGATTACTATACATTAAATCATTATCCAGCCCCACCACTTCACAAGCATCAGGTTCAACAAATGTTCTGGCTGGTTTAGTTGCTGTAATACACTAAACCTCAGCATACTGTACATACAGATTAGCAAGGCAAGTGACAAAACAACTGTTACTATCTATATGCCTGTACAATCCCAAACTGCAGCTTCTGCAACAGTGAACATTTCCGTTTTTGCTTGTTTAGATGTTCAGTTATGTCTGACTCTTCATGACGTCAGTGGGACCATGGCACGCCATGCCCTCCTAGATGCTGTCCATGGGGTTTTCTTGGCAAAGATACTGGAGTGGGTTGCCATTTCCTTCTCCAGAGGACCATCTATGGGCAATTTGGAAACTCCAAATAGAGTAATCTAGATGAAGTTCCCAAAGGAAACCCACCAAGCATGGGGAGAACATGCAAACTCCATGCACACAGACTCAACATGGGAAATGAACCCATTACCTGAAGGTGTACTGTAACTGCTAACCACTAAGCCACCGTGGTACCATGAACATTTCAGTAACATCCTCTTAATTGAGTGTAACACCCCAAAGCGACAAATCCAACAACTGGCTCGGGTGTTTCCTCTTGCAACGAGTGGCCTTCAAGTTTCATTACTTAAACATTTCCCTTAATAGTTCTGACCTACAATCACAAATTAATGTGGACAATTAAAGGTACAATCTGTAAATGCCATTAATCAATTAGGGTTTGTGAACTTAAAGATGGTATTATTTTCTAGATAAATTCACGATTATATCTTTCTTAAAATGGTGTACCATTTTGAAAGCTGTTCTGAAAGAGAACCACTCTGCCTGGATTACATTCTGTTCATTTTTTATTATTTTTTATTTTTTTGTTTACTTCATGCTGCCAGACCTTGATTCGCTGTGAGCTGCCAAATGAAACACAAATTGCAGCTCAACTGGTTGTCCTTGTTGCCTCTGGCAACACTGAGGAGCATGTAATAATACCAGCCAAATATTTCAATATGATCACCCTCACACTCAAATTAACTTCCCCCTGCCAGACTGGAATGATTGATTTCAAGGCCATCCCAGAAGCCTTCGGAGCAGAGAGCGGCTTTAAACCCCTCGCTAAGGGATCTGTTCTCAATAGCCACGCCAGACCTTTCATATTCCCTCGTTTGACAGGAATGATAACAAGGAGCGGAAATTGATTTTTCACCGTGTGTCCTTGTTATGTCTGCAGCCATCAGCATTTTGGGGACTCGGTTGGCAAGTCTGAGTGGAACTTGTAAACTCTCGTGAATAGACTATTTATAGGACATGCTACAATTCACGCTGACAATTTGCTACACAGTCAACGACAAAGTGCTCATTTTGTTATAGGGGCAGTAGTGGCTCTTGTAGGTTGCCACAGTTGGGCCCCTGAGCAAGGCCCTTAACTCTATCTGCTCCAGTAGTCCTGTAAAATACAGTAGCTGACCCTGAACCCAGCCTAATTACAAAAAAAAATAAACTTGGGATACCCCAAGAATGAAGAATTTTTACTCTGCAGTAATGTTACATGTGACTGATGAGGCTGAACTTACCTTAATTTGTGTGTAAGATTTAGTTTTAACAAGTTTTATGTTTAAACAGCATTGATTAGTTTTCAGTTCTGATTGATCAGAGGCTTCTGATCAAACTGCAAGTGCTAAAAAGATTTCAAGACGGATGGTGGCTACAAACAATGTGTGAGTGAGGGTGGATTTTTCCATGGGAACATGAGATAAGTATGTAAAGAACAAACACCTAAGGGAAAGAAAAAAAAAATCAAGAACAGAGGTTAGAGTTGCCGAGGCTAAGTATATAAGAACATTCAAAGTGTTTTGTTCTTTTACATAAAATAAATAAATAAATAAATAAAAGGTATAAAAATTGTTATAGTTACATAGTTCTATAGTTATATATACTGTATACTGCCTGACGAAGAAAAAAAAAAGAAGAAAAAAAGCATTAAAAAGCGTGCTGAAAATTCAGGGATTGGGTTCAGAATCATTAGAACACATTATTAAAATGTTTACAATTGTGGATGAAATAATAATAGAGATCATGTTCACTAGATGAAGAGCACTTAAATACTTGGTGAAGTTTCATCCCATAAAAAAGGCCAGTAGAAACCTGAGCAATGTTTAATAGTGAAAATAATAATGTGACAAACAGTTGTGTGCAAAAACATTGGAGTTTGGAGCAATGGGGAAATGAGTCTAGACTGAATCTACACACGTGGACAAAATTGTTGGTACCCTTCGGTCAATGAAAGAAAAACTCACAATGGTCACAGAAATAACTTTAATCTGACAAAAGTAATAATAAATAAGAATTCTATGAATGTTAACCAATGAAGGTCAGACATTGCTTTTCAACCATGCTTCAACGGAATTATTAAAAAAAATGAACTCATGGAACAGGCCTGGACAAAAATGATGGTATCCCTAACTTAATAGTTTGTTGCACAACCTTTTGAGGTAATCACTGCAATCAAACGATTCCTGTAACTGTCAATGAGACATCTGCACCTCTCTGCAGGTATTTTGGCCCACTCCTCATGAGCAAGCTGCTCCAGTTGTTTCCGGTTTGAAGGGTGCCTTTTCCAGACAGCATGTTTCAGCTCCTTCCAAACAGGATTAAGGTCAGGGCTCATAGAAGGCCACTTTAGAATAGTCCAATGTTTTCCTCTTAGCCGTTCTTGGGTGTTTTTTGCTGTGTGTTTTGGGTCATTGTCCTGTTGCAAGACCCATGACCTGCGACTGAGACCCAGCTTTCTGACACTGGCCAGCACATTTCTCTCTAGAATCCCTTGATAGTCTTGAGATTTCATTGTACCCTGCACAGATTCAAGACACCCTGTGCCAGATGCAGCAAAGCAGCCCCAGAACATAACAGAGCCTCCTCTTTTGTTACCATTCGGATTATCCGTCTCTTTGATTTGTCATCAATTTTCCTCCTGCGGCCACGTCCAGGGAGGTTGGCTACAGTCCCATGGATCTTAAATTTTTGAATAATATGTGCAACTGTAGTCACAGGAACATCTAGCTGCTTGGAAATGGTCTTATAGCCTTTACCTTTAACATGCTTGTCTATAATTTTCTTTAGAATCTCCTGAGACAACTCTTTCCTTCGCTTCCTCTGGTCCATGTTGAGTGTGGTACATACCACTTCATATCATAGGTGAAGTAGTGAAGGGTTTTAGCTGAGAAGTATGGAATACTGGGTGGATCCGGAGCGCCGCAGGCAGCTGGAGCCGGTAGGTGATGGGGTTGATTCGGAGGGTGATGCGGTATGGAGCGATGAAGCGAGGTGATAATTTCCTGGATTCTGTCTGCAGGTGTAGATTTTTTGTAGACAGCCATACCTTGTCACCTACGTGGTACAATCGTCCCGGTGGGTGTCAACGGCGGTGCTCAGTGATGTAGCGGGTGTTGGCGCGTTTGATGGCAAGGTTTGCTTGGTTCCATAGCCGTCGACACCGAAGGACCAAATGTTGGGCCGACGGTACTTCAACCTCCGGTTCTTGGTGGTCGAACATCGGAGGCTGGAAGCCGTGGCATGCCTCAAATGGGCTTAAGCCAGTGGCGGATGAAACGTGCAGGTTGTGTGATAGTTCAGCCCAGATGAGGTAGCGAGCCCAGGAGCACAGACGGTCGGCGACAAAGCACCTCAGGTAGCGCTCCAGTTGTTGGTTGGTCCGTTCCGTCTGACCGTTAGTCTGTGGGTGGTAGCCGGAGGACAGACTACAGGTGGAATGGATCAGACGGCAGAAGGCCTTCCAGAACCGTGAGGTGAACTGAGGCCCCCTGTCCGAGACGATGTCCTTTGGGAACCCATGCAGGCAGACTACATGTTCTAATATCAGCTCGGCTGTTTTCTTAGCTGACGGGAGCCCGGGGAGGGCCACCAGGTGCACAGCTTTGGAGAACCGGTCGACGATGGTGAGTATGGTGTTCTTTCCTTCGGAAACCGGCAGGCCCGTGATGAAGTCGACGGCAATGTGTGTCCAGGGCCGACGGGGAACAGGAAGTGGTTGAAGCTCGCCCGGAGATGGTTGATTTACATCCTTGGCCCTGGCGCACACTGGGCACGCCTGGACGAACTCGTGAACATCCTTGGTCATGGTGGGCCACCAGAAGGCGCGCTGTATGAATTGAAGGGTGCGACGTGTTCCGGGGTGTCCAGCGAGGAAAGAGGAATGCCCCCATTGGATGACCTCCGTCCTGATGGTGTCGGGTACATAGAGTCGACCAGGCGGCACACCTGCCGGTTCGGTCTCCGCAGCATGTGCCTGGCGCACCCTCGTCTCCAGATCCCAGCGGAGTGGTGCTATGATCCTAGTGGGAGGTAGGACAGGCGTGGGCTCCGCCCAGGGGACGTCTTCCTCATGCTGTCGGGAGAGGGCGTCGGCCTTGGTGTTCTTGGACCCCGGGCGGTATGACAGATGGAAGTTGTAACTCTCCAAAAATAACGCCCACCGCGCCTGTCTAGGGTTAAGCTGTTTCATTCTTCGGATGGTGATTAGATTCTGGTGGTCGGTCCAGACGATGAACGGCTCTCTGACGCCCTGGAGCCAGTGACGCCATTCCTCCAGAGCCCACTTTATGGCCAACAACTCGCGGTCCCCTACCCCGTATCGCTGCTGAGTGGGGTCAAATTTTCTGGAGAAGAAGCTACAAGGGTGCAGCTTCTGATCTGGACCTCGTTGGGAGAGAACGGCCCCAGCGCCCACATCCGAAGTGTCCACCTCCACAACGAATGGTTTGCTCGCGTCTGGATGGAGGAGAATTAGTGCAGTGGTGAAGCGGTGACACTAATTCCTGGAAGGCGGAGATGGCGGCAGAGTTGAGGGTGAAGGGGTGAGAAGATGGTCATGTCAGGGCAGTTAAAGGAGCTGCAACTGTACTGTAGTCCCGGGTAAATCGACGATAGAAATTCGCAAACCCGAGAAACCGTTGAAGTTGCTTGAGGGTCTTGGGTAGGGGCCAATGACGCACAACTTCCAGTTTCTGCGGGTCCATGGCCACACCCTGGGGCGAGATAACAAAACCCAGGAATGTGGTGGAGCGCTCGTGAAAAGCGCACTTCTCCAACTTACAATACAGTTGATGGGCGAGCAATCTCTTGAGGACCGCCCTGACGTGATGGACATGTTCGTCAACAGTCCGGGAGTAAATGAGGATGTCGTCTAGGTAGACGAACACCCAGTGGCCTAGCATGTCTCTGAGAACATCATTGATGAATTGTTGGAATGCAGCAGGTGCGTTACAGAGTCCAAAAGGGATGACCAGGCTTTCATAGTGTCCTGTGGGGGTGATGAAGGCCGTTTTCCACTCCTCACCCTCTCTAATGCGCACCAAGTTGTAGGCGCTCCGGAGGTCCAACTTAGTAAAGATGGTGGCACCAGAGAGGGCGTCCAGGTCAGAGTTGGTAAGCGGCAATGGGTGTCGGTTCTTGATGGTGATATCGTTGAGCCCCCGATAATCGACAAATGGACGTAAGTCACCTCCTTTTTTCTTTACAAAGAAGAACCCTGCAGAGGCAGGTGAGGAGGAGGGCTGGATGGTACCTTGGCGAAGGGCACTGGAAACATACTCCTCCATCGCCTGCATCTCGGTGGAAGATAGTGAGTAGAGAAGGCCACGGGGCGGGACGGAACCCGGCTGAAGGTCAATTGCCAAGTCGTAAGGACGATGAGGAGGTAGGTGGGTGGTGCGTCGTTTACAAAACACTTCAGCCAGGTCCCGGTAAGGCGTTGGGATGCTGTTGGTGTTGACTTCGGGGGCCTCGGGCTCCCTAGAACAAGTCCCAGCCCGGGCCCGTAGGCAGAGTTCAGTGCAGGTCGGCTCCCATTGTAGAATCCGGTTCTGTGTCCAAGAAATACGTGGGTCATGCTGCAACAACCACGGGTGGCCGAGGATGATGGGAGGAGATGAGATGGAGGTGACATAGAATTGAACCTGTTCTTCATGTTGGTTGATGATGAGGGTGATTGGCTGTGTTCGAGAGGTGATAGGGCTGGAAGAGAGGGGCCGACCGTCAACAGAGGTGATGTTTACGGGCTGGGATAATGCCTCGATTTTTACCCCCAGTTTTTTGGCATAAGAAGAGTCAATAAAGTTACCCGTGGCACCGGAATCGATGAACACGGTACTTTCGACCCGTTTGTGGCCAAACTGGAGGCGTGCTTGTACCGTGAGACGGGAAAAGTTGGTCAAAGTGGCGGAGAGGTGGATGGAACCCTGGTGAGCTGCTCCTACTGCTCACCGGGCCTGCGCGTTTCCCGGACGCAGAGGGCAGATAGCTCTGTGGTGTGCTGCCAATCCACAATATGCGCAGAGACCCTCTCTGAAGCGGCGTTCCCATTCTGCAGCGGTTAAGGAGGCGCATCCTAATTGCATGGGTTCCCCGGCTCCGGTGTCAACCATGACGGGAGGTGGAGAACCGACTGATCTGGTAGGTGCAGTTGCAAATGAGGAGCGAGCTTCAGGAACAGGCGTGTGAGAGAAGAAGGAGGAGGGTCGGGATGTGAAATGGGGCAGTGATGGCGTGATGGACGGCAGGGTGCAAGGAGCTGGCTTGTGTCGGGCGAGCAGGCGCTGGTCGATTCGGAGGGCGAGTTGAATTAAGCCCTCCAACGTAGCTGGAAGTTCTCGTCCAGCGAGCTCATCCTTGATGCGCGCAGCCAGTCCCTCGTAGTAGACTGTCCGGAGGGCGGCCTCTCCCCAGTCTGTCTGGACAGCCAGGGTTCAGAAATCTGCCGTGTAGCGGCTCACGGATGAGCCTCCCTGCTGCAGATGATATAACTTGGAGTCGGTCTCCACCTCAGCAGCAGAATGTTTAAAAGTTAGCTTTAGTTGATGGGTGAACTCTGTGTATGAATAGGCGACATCTGAATCCGAGCAAAGGACCGCCGTGGCCCACTCAGCTGCCTGCCCGGATAGCAACGAGACGAGAAGTGCAACGCGCAGTCGGTCTGTGGAGTATCTGGTGGAATTAAACTCAAACACAAGATCCAATGATGTTAAAAGCACACTGCATTTCCCATCCGTGCCATCCCACTTATCTGGTAGAGCTATGAAGACATCAGAAGGGGAGGGGGGTGGCGGCACAACAGCCGCTGCGACGGGCGTGGCAACTGCCGGCTGAGCGCCTGCCCCGCGGAGGGTCACGTTCTCCTGCCTTAGCTCCGCCACCTCGCGGCGCAGGGCCACGACGTCTTGGATGCCTTTGCGGAGAACCGCAACTTCACTATGGAGCTGATCGATCAGCTTAGCATGTTGGTCAACCACATCGCAGAGGTGAGCGTAATCCGCTGGGTTTACTGCTGTTGGCTCAGTCATTCTGTCATAAACACACGGAGATGGACCAGAAGACTAGCAGTTAGCCCTGTAGCGTGGATGGTAAAACCAAACGCGGAAGTAGCGCGAGCAGGTAGGATAACCACGCTGTTATTTTTAGAACTCTCCCGAAGCGAGAGCAAGAGTCTACACAAATAAACTCGCGTTCTAATAACACACACTCAATCGAAAGCAAAACCCAAGAAAGTGAGTACTCACGATTAGACAGACAGAGCGTCGGCGATAGCATGGGCAAACTCAATGACTGAGAGATGTGTGGAGCCATCTTGTTTCCTTTTATGCTTCCTGAGTCGCGACCGCATTACTTCCAGGTCCTAGTGCCTAGTTCTAGGAGTGTGCATGACAGTAGAAGCATGGTTGAAAAGCAATGTCTGACTTTCATTGGTTAACATTCAATGAATTATTAAATTATTACTTTTGCCAGATTAAAGTCATTTATGTGACCATTGTGAGTTTTTCTTTCATTGACTGAAGGGTACCAACAATTTTGTCCATGTGTGTATTCCAGAGCAATGTGCACGTCATGGTAGGAAGGGAAGCACATGAAGCGATGCACCCATCATGCATAGAGTCCACTGTACAAGCCTCTGGAGACAGTGTTATGATCTGGCGTTGCTTCAGTCGCTCAGGTCGAGACTCAGCAACGTTATGGGGCAATAAAATGAAGTCAGCTGACCACCTGAATGTACTGAATGACATCACAGATTATCACATCTATGGAGTTGATCTTCCCTGTTGGCATTGGAAAATTCCAGGACATAGATGAACTGAACAACACTTTGTGTGCTGTAATTAAACATAGATTTAAAAAGTCAGCTGATGACCTGAATGTACTGAATGACCAGGTTATCACATCTATTGAGTGTTTCTTTCCTCAGCGTGTGATAGAGTGGCTCTGGGAGCACGAGGAGTCAGTTTCACAGATGTCTTGGACAACCCTGTATTGCGTGTGTGTGTGTGTGTGTGTGTGTGTGTAATCACAGATAAAGGTGATTGAATGGAAATATTAGAGTGTGTGAGCAAGTGATGTGGAAGAGCCATGAAACAAGGTAATATAAACAAGTGTTCCGATCTTGAAGTTAAATATAATAATAATAATAATAATAATAATAATAATATAACACTGAAGACTGCTTTCATAAATTAAACTGTCCTCACTCACTAGGCTTTTAGATTAGCATCAATATAAACCTGCTCTTTAGCCAGCGCTTCTGTTACCGAAAATGAATCGATACCAAACAGAAATTAACATTTAAGAGCTTTAATGCAACAGCCGTTCCTTTTTTTTTTAAGATCATGAAAATTTTCAACTATTATGAGTTATTTGTTTTATTTCAGTTATAAACGGTGGACTATGGAGCGTGAAGCGCATTGCGCCGGTGCAGAACAAACACGAGCGTTTCCTCACGTCGGTCTATTCTGCAACAGTGCGTTCAGTAAACACCAGCTATTCCGCTTGAACCTTTGCCTCTAAATGAGAGTCGAAATTTGCGCCACCTTTGATACCACAATAAACCTCCAGCGCTCCTCACATGCTACGTTTCCCTATCAGGAGCGGTTTACAACAGGGAGAAACGCTCCTCAGTGGAAAACCCGGCGTAGGTGCTGGCTCGGGATCTTTAACCTCTAATCTCCTTAATGTC
>CM059224.1:24258168-24268168 GCA_030347435.1 Clarias fuscus | reverse complement strand
ATTAGTCATGTTCAAAACTATACATAGTACGATATGCAGTGAATTGCTTATACGACTGTCTGTGACCTAAAAAAAAAAAAAAAAAAAAAAGGAAAAGATGAAATAGAAATACAGGGCGGGCCATAAGTTTCCACACATATAAGAAATAAATTATTCTGAAAACACATTGTAATACATTTCATTCACTGTTCATTCAATGTTTTCTATACATTTTTTATTCAACCATGCGACTGCTTCCTGTCCCAGCCATCAGTATGATTTCAATCTGTTGCTCTTTTGTCAAATGCATCTCCTTAGGGTATCTGAAACATAAAAGGACATGTTAAAAATATATATTTTTTTTAATTAATTTATATTTTTCCTATGTATGGAAGCTTATAGCCGACCCTGTAGAATGTAAGAAGAGGCAACTAGAAATTCTACAAATATACAATATTCAGCTACAAAAAAATAAAACATAAAATAGAAATATATAAAATGTATAATGTAAATGGATAAACTGTATAAATTATGTGGAATGTGCAAAATAAAAAGGGTATTAAAGGCCAGGTTGTGTTAGGTAATTCCCGCCTCAGAGAGTCTGTAGAAACGTACAGCGGGAGCGAAATGGCTCGAGTGTTTTAGCGCAGTTTGACTAGAATTGTTCAGAATTATTATTATATTTTTTGTATACAGTGGAACCTCGGATTGCGAGTAACTTGGTTTACGAGTGTTTCGCATGACGAGCAAAGATTTTTAATAAATTTTGACTTGAAAAACGAGCATGTCTTGGTTTACAAGTGGCGAGTTTTTTTACACCGACACACACACACACACACACACACACTCTCTCGCCTTTACACCCCCCTCCCCGGCTTCACACAGACACACACACTCTGCTTTACACAGAAACTGCTCTGTTTCTTCTTTTTAAAGGTAAGGTGCTGGTTCATTTGTTTTGTTTTGTTTTTTACTTTACAGCAGTGATTCCGTTAGTCTGCGCTTTGTCATTAAAGAGATTTTTTTTTTCCCGTTAAAAAAAAAACACTTATCTGTTGGAATTTATTTTAACTTTTTTTAAAGGTAAAGTGCAGGTTAATTTGTTTTATTTTTACTTTATATATTGTGTTAATTATTTTTCTGTATTTATTTTTTTGGGCTGTGGAACGAATTATTTGAGTTTTCATTATTTCTTGAATGAATTATGCTCGGAATCCAAGGGTCCACTGTATTTCTGCATTTCATGTTCTTTGTAACTACTAAAAATTGGAGGTCATGCCCTACAGATATTTCATACAGTACTGTGCAAACGTTTTAAGACCAGGAGGTGATTAGTATACTGCTGATGCTGAATGACGAGAGGTTGGATCCTCTACACAAGAGGGGAAATGAGGTCGCTGCTCAGTTTGATACATAAACAACCAATTTTTTAATTGTATCGTTTTGTGTGTTACAGCCTGTCACAGTGAAATATTTGTTCCTATTTCTTTCATTTAATATGCATCATTTAATGTAATTTAATTTAATATGAAGAAAACACGGTACTTTTGCACTGTATGTTTTTGGCTTAATGAGTTGGCATGTCCACTAAATAAATCAAAATAAATTCAGCAAATTGTCATTTCAACTTAAATCAACGTTTACCCAAAAACATATTATTTAAACTTAAGAACTTTAAAATAATGAAATAATTCATCATTTCTACCTAACAATGCATTACTTCTACTAAATGATCATTATTCTGACTTGAAAACTCATTAATTAGATGAAATATCTCCTATTTCCATTTATTGTCCCATTATTATAAGCAATCATATTGCTAATTAAACAATACAATTCTGATAATATTTTGTCACATTTAATTGTATATAACTTTAATTAAATAAAAATTTCAATAGTGATTTATATATACTTGCAGTGTATTTTGAACTCTGGCCGCATTCCTGCAGATTTGAGTGTGTTAATTGTTTTATGTGATGATCTGGAGGATCCGGGCTGGTTAAAGCACACACACACACACACACACACACACAGTGCAGGTCAATCCCATCACTTATTATTTATTCAAACCTGATGCCTGTCTTCCTGAAAACTGATATAGCTAGAACAAAGGAAAGGGAAATTATTTTTCAGTCAGGGATTTCTTTCCTTCTACGAACTCTCATAATCTCTCTCTCTCTCTCTCTCTCTCTCTCTCTCTCTCTCTCTCTCTCTCTGAGTGTGTGGCAGAGATGATTATGGCCACATTGAATGTGATGTTTTATTCAGAAGCTGTGGATCATCTCAGATATTTACAGGGTGAGTTGTGAAGAAGAGGTCACCCGCGTCTGCCGTTGCATAATGATCTCTACAACCACAATGCTATTTATAGCAACACTTCTTTCTTTCTTTTTTTTCTTTCTTCTTTTTCTTTATCTGGTCAGAGCGATCTGTCTGTCTGATTTATTTCTCTCTTCAAAATACACCTGGGGTCGTTTATAAAAAAAAAAATGACAGGCGAAAAATATCAGTCATTGGACTGAACAAGTGACTTCGCACAGTGATGTCTGGTCTAAATTGGATTCTTAATGTCTCCGCCTTTATTCAGTCTCTTGTCATGATGTTGGATTCCTCATTGTTTTTTTTTGTTTTTTTTTTTATTTGATTTGTTCAAATTCTGTGTATGTTGTGGTTGTAGAGAATTCTACAATAAACTCCACACATGCATTATTCAAGCAAATATATGAACAGCTCAGTGTTTGACTTCGGATTTTTTACTTATTTATATATGTTTTTTGTAAATAACATTTTCTTCAGAACAAACAAAATAAATAAACAAAAAACATATTTTTTCGGAGAAACTTTTGCTCTTTGAAGAGACTTGAGCGTTGTTTGTTCTTGCATAATTGTTTGGAGACTTCTTGATTGATGTTTGCATTCTTTCTTGCTCTTTTTGGATTTTTTGCAATGATTTTGTTGTTCTTGACTGTTTTTTAAAACTGCGTCTGCTATTGACGCACAGTTTTTATAACTTTATTTATATATATATATATATATAAAATTTCTGTGTGATTTTACATTTGTTGATTTCTTTTAGTAATTTTACTCTTCTGGTGAGCTTTCTGAGCGATCTTACGCTAGTTTTTTTTTTTTTCTGACAAAATTTCAGTTTGCAGAATAATTTCATAGTTTTTTACTCCTAAAACAATCAAACTGTTGAGTTTTTCGGGACGTTCTGGAAACATTGTTGATTAATGTCCTACACTGTTTCAACCAGGCCTGTACAGCGTTTTAAAGATTATATTTTTATTTATTTTTATTTTTTTATATATATATAAAACAATAAATATAATTTTTGGATCGTCCATATTGTTTGTTTGAGTGTTTGTTTCTCAGACATTTTTCATATTATACTTACATATTTATTGTAATATTCATACATTCTATGTCCAGTCAGCAAAATCAGCAAAAATACAAATCTACACAAAAAAGCATGATTTCAGAAAAATGTGAAAATGTGACATATTGAAAGTTTCCGAAGCCGGTGAACAAACGGTGAACAAACCTTATTAAAACATTTGTCCAAATAATGTTTTGCAAGTCTGGTTCTGTTCTCATTTCACACTTGTTGAAGATTCCTGTATGAATTTTTTTTATTTTTTTTGAATGATTAAGATGAATTTAGATGAATGTCAGTGTGTGTGTGTGTGTGTGTGTGTGTGTGTGTGTGTGTGTGTGTGTGTTTTTTTACTCTCTTGTTTAAATATTGGACTGATTTTGCTATTGCTGATGACTTTGTCCCAGGTTCGACTCTCCTCTCTTCACCTCTCAGTCCAGCCAGTTGTCCCTTTACTTACTTCCCTTTTCATTTTGCAGAATGTCAGGTTTTGGCTATTTCTCTTTGCAAAACGGTTTAAACTCAGCCAGATCGGTGTGGGAGAAGGAATTCTAATGTCCTCCAATTTCTTCTACATGAGCTTGCCAATGAATTCCTCGAGCTGGCAGTGTATTGAAAGTGATTTCACTTGGAATAAATACTCTTAAAATCACAGCAAAAAAGATTGTGCGCATTTCTAGATCACTTCTATATCTTCACTTATTTTTCCCCCTTTTCATTTAATGTATGAGAAGATTATTGTTTAGAGATCAGCACTAACGCTTCACCCACATGCCCTTCTACTTTCACTGAATAATATGGTTTAAAATGAGGGCCTGAATAGTTATTTATATATATATATATATATATATATATATATATATATATATATATATATATATATATATATATATATATATATATATAAATAACTATTATAACTATTCATTATTTATATATATATAAATAACTATATGAATGTGAACGCATTTAACCCCTTCAGAATATACCTAATATATATATATATATATATATATATATATATATATATATATATATATATAAGCATGTCTCTGGCTTTGCTATGTCGCACAACTCTATGTTGAAAGTACTTTGAGATCTTGACCCTCTGTGTCTCCATTTGTCTCTGTTTCACTTCCTCTCTCTCTCACACACTCACTCACTCACTCATCCGGTACAAGTGTCAGGCCTGATAAGTAAAGTGCACGCTCTGGCTTAATAAGAGGATCCTAAGTGGATGCTCTAAGTGGCTTTCTGGCCTCCTGCAGTACTTTACTTTATGTTAGCGTAGACTCTCTCTTAGACTAACATCACTACATACAGTACAGTATGCGCTGTAATGTGGCTAAAGAGTCACTCAGGATGGGGGAAAAAAAAAAACCCTCTGCTGGGGGTCTGAGTAGAATGAGTCGATGTTTTGTTCCAGTCTAGTTTTGGTGACCTTGTGCACACTGTAGCACGGCCTCAGCCTGACTGCTCGGATTGTTATTTTTAAATAAGCGTTGGTGACAGACAGGACTGAAACCTTCTGCAGTTATGTGAAACAAATCGAGATGCTTTTCTGAGCGGCACGGTAGAACAGTGATTAGTACGGTCGCCTTGCACCTCCAGGGTCCGGGTTCGATTCCCGGCCAGGTTTGAGTCCCGCCTTTGTGTGCATGGAGTTTGCATCTACTCCGGTTTCCTCCCACAGTCCAAAGACATGCAGGTTAGTCTAATCGGTGTTTCCAAATTGCCCAGAGTGAGTGTATGTGTGTGTGTGTGTGCCCTGCGATAGATTGGCAGCCAGTCCAGGGTGTACCCCACATCATGCCCTGGGTCTCCTGGGATAGGCTCCAGGCCCCCCCCCCCCCCCCCCCCCGATACCCTGAATACAGGATTAAGCAGTAGAGGCGATGATGATGATGATAATGATGATGATGATGATGAGATGCTTTTCTGCTCACCACTGTTGTAGTGCAGTTATTAAAAAGTTACCTTAGCCTTTCTGTTATCTTGAACCGTTCCTGCCATTGTCCCTCATTAAAAAAAAAGATGTGTCTGTTACGTTTATAGCATTTGGCAGCCACTCTTATCGCAAACAACTTGAGAGTTATCTTATTGTCCATATGAGCAGTTGACAGTTCAGGTCCTTGCTCAAGGGCCCGAAATTATACAGGTATATCTACAGTATACTATATATATATATATATATATATATATATATATATATATATATGGGGTGTGAATCCGTGGCCTCCTGAGCAGTAGTGCAAGGTCTTAACCGATGAGTTACCCCTTACCTCTGCCCCATCTACAGGCAGCCACATCCATGAGATTATGCAAATGTGTGCAACATGATTAGATGGGACACTTTGCTTTCGTCCCATTTCAGAGCGTGTAATGACTGTATGGCTGTCTAGCACAATAAAGACAGGTGCCATCCTTTCCAGTCACTAAAAAAACACTAATACAAATATATCGATTTTTCCTCAATTGCTATTGTCATTCATTCGGAGAAGGAAGCGTGCTCATAGAGACGCTGTCTGGTGTGACCGTCACGTTGACGCGGCGCTGTGTGTCAGTACCTGGTTTCTTGTGTAATAGTTGTGTAATCTGAAACATTAGCACGTTACATTAGCACGGCTATTAAAACGCACTAATGCTGTTTTCAGTTCAATCGATCGCGTGCGTAAACCGATGATGTCATCAGGCCGTCTGATCATTTTTCAAGCTGCAGTGAGGACATGCAGGGGTATCCTAATGCCAATCCCATCTCTCCGATCCACATCCAGAAAATAATAATAATAATAATAATAATAATAATAGTTATGAACAACTTGTACTAGCGTGCCATAGAGAGCAGAGCGACTGGCTGGATAGCTGTCTGGTTTTGAGAGCAGCTCGCTCTGTGACCACACGTGTGCTTCTGGAGTCATTCTTCATACGCGATGTCCGAGGAAGGCTCTCAGACTGCGATCTCCCCGCACACGGACTGTTTATTAGACAAGACAGCATTTATTCCAGAAGAACGGTTTACCTGCAGGGCATCCAGGCATTCCTGCTTCTAGTGCTCATACACTCGTGTCTCCTCTACCTCCCACTCCCTGCTCACCTCGCTGACAGCTCAATCGCGCTAATGGACGAATCTCTTCAAACATTTTTGACACTCTTGGGCATGCTGCGATATTTCTAACTCCATTATTCCACTAAGGATTCAGTCCTGTCTTTGTGCAGCACGCTGATATAGTGACATATTTATTACACACTATACATACTTCTTAATGCCACTCTGGACCACTCTTATGTCTATAGAGGACGGCTCAGACACTCAGACAGATGCTCCAAGTTCTTACTACCGTTCCTTTGCATTCAATTCATGACTCGGCTTATATACCATACATATTAATATACTGTATTCTATATATTATTCTGTACACCCTCGTTTCTTTACATTTCGCCTCCAAAGAGCTCATCATTCTTGTATTTTTGTATTGTAGTCTCAAGGGGATTGTTCCCTGGAGGAATGTTTGTTTGTTTATTTATTTATTTTATTTATTTTTATTTATTCATTTAAGCCACACTTTGATGTATGAATAATTCAAGTATAAAAGGTCATCTAACTTCAGTCCTGACCCAGTGAGAAACAGGTGCAGATGATGACAGATGATCAGGCGGGCGATTGGTATACTGAGGATGCTGAATGCTGATTGGTTGGAACAGATGAGAGGGGAAATGAGGTCGCTGCTGAGGTTCTAGCATAAATAACCAGTTTTTAAACTGTATCTTTAAGCATTTCGCAGCCTGTCGCAGTAAAACATGTGTTCCCATTTCATATGAAGAAATGGGGGGTCAAGACTTATTGTGTTTACAGCAAATGAAGAATTGTACTTTATTTAAATAAAACAAACAAATGTGACAGTACTGCTCAAAATCAAGAATTTTAATCCTAATCAATAATGAAATATTATGATATATGATAGATCATGATGATGATGATGATGATGATGATGATGATGATGATTCATATTCTTAAAATAATACCTAATAAATCTTCAGTTTTCAGGACAGCACTGTCCCCTTTGGCTTTTAGTGTAGTGTGTGTGTGTGTGTGTGTGTGTGTGTGCGTGTGTGTGTGCGTGTGTGTGTGCGTGTGCGTGTGTGTGTGTGTGTATTTGTGCGTGTGTGTGTGCGTGTGTGTGTGTGTGAGTGTGTGTGTGTGTGTGTGTGTGTGTGTGTGTGTGTGTGCGTGCGCGTGCGTGTGTGTGCGTGTGTGTGTGAGATCAGGAAGTGTATTAGTAATACGGATCTGTCAAGCCCTGAAACATCACACCACTTTCCTGCCACATCACATTAATCTCATCGTCGCATCAAACTCATTTTCAGCCGTATGCTATCATCTGCTTCTTACTTACATGTTTTTGCTCTATGCAGTAAGTTACCCCTCTTGTTACCCCTAAAGAATTTTATGAAGGATTTGATTCCTCTCGTACCACAGCGATTCGAAGGAACATACATATTCATGTTTGAAAAATGTTAGAACTTATGCTTTTTATCTACTTATAGTGAAATATAACATCCATATGCACAAGTTCTCACTTATATTACAGTATAACAGCTGTAAACAGTCACTCCTTCACAGCAATTTAAAATAAACTTTTTTTTTTTTTTTTAATGAATAATAATCTCTATTTTAAAAAAAACTTCACATCATAATATCTAAAGTATGATGTCATAATATGTTACTATAGCAACAATAACGTATTGGAACAAGCCCAATAATATACATGTGTGGCTTGCAGGTGCACGACAGTCAGGGCTGCTGTTATAGAAAATTAATCAATGCCTTCTGACAAATAAGATTAAAATAATAAAAGTAATAATAAGAACACAAACAAACAAACAAACAAACAAAAAATAAGAACTTTGAGTACTTCCAATATGCTTGTGTCAGAGACACCCAAGCACAATCCTAACATCAAGCATATTGTAGCACAAATGTTTTGGAGCCAGTGCCTTTTAAATCTTGATACCATGAGGAAATTTCAAAGCAGCCAAAAATATCATGGCCCACCACAATGCCGGTCGGTTCTTAGGAGCTATTTCCATTTCAAAGTGCCACCAGCATCTGTGCAAACATCTGTAGGCAAATAGGGGAATATCAGGACCACATAGACACTCTGTCATTTAGGAAAGAGGCACAAATAAATAGAGACAAGGGATGAATTAATTGATTAATTAATTAATTAATTAATTCGATCGTGCAAAAATAGTGAACAGAAAGCACTATGCATGCTGTGAAGTATGGAGGTGGAAGCATCACGTTATCGGTGATGTGTTCAGATCAGTTTAGATAGCAGATACTGTAGCATCATGGGGAAGGAAGGAGATTCGTTAAAAAAAATACTCGGGCGCAACCACAAGGGACCAGCCGGAAAGTTGACGATTCAAAGCAAACTTCCAAAGTGGAACAGAATTGCTTAAAGATAACAAAGTGAAAGGCGCAAAGTGGAGGACCATGACGAATCCTGAGGAAACCGTGTGGACTGAAAAGTGAAAAAGCATATGTCTGCACAAGGAGGATCATAACCATAACCATGTTGCACACGTTCTTTCACAGAGTTACTCGAGGCTTGGAGAAGAGGAACCCGAGCATTAGGTACAAGTTCAGGAAACAACATGACATTATACTAATGAAGTGACAATCAAAGCTAAAATATTGATTTGTTTCATAATGTCAATATCCGAGGAATGTGTAAAAATTTCTGGCCTTACACATGAATTCCTAAGACTGGATCTAAGTTCAATGCTTCTGATGTTTTTACATACACATTATGGTTCATTTGTTCTGCCATCTGTTTGAACAGAAGACTCATTTCTATACTTACTCCTCTTCTGTATCGACGCTATTCACCGTGAATAACCCCTCGGTCGATTAAACAAGGTGTTTATTAATTATTTAGGCTTACATTCATGCCTGCTCCTGGAAGCGTGCAAGGCTTTTCTTTTCTGTTGTTCGCCATGGCAACACAACAGGAAGAGAATGTGGTGGTCAGGAAGTAACACAGAGGTGTGTTCGCTAAAAGTGACAGCTCATCGGATCTGAATATTCATTTCAATCGATTTTGTTTTGTGTGTGTGTGTGTGTGTGTGTGTGTGTGTGTGTGTGTGTGTGTGTGTGTGTGTGTGTGTGTGTGTGTGTGTGTGTGTTTTAAGATAAGAAATCCTACCGTTTATTATTTGAAGTGCAGTATCCCTGGGAATATTCTCAGTATTATCACAGAAGAATGCAGGAAGTAAGTGCTTATCTGAAGAGGAATGCAGGAAGTGCAGTGTAGTTCGGTTCAGATGATGGAGAAACAGAAGGTTCATTGTCAAAGTGATATTACAACCCTACTGAAATGAAATCCTGCGACAATGTGATGAAGGACATTGATCTGAAAAAAAAAAAAAAAAAAAAATCTTGTTCTTTTCCTTGGAAGTTGACACTGACAGGAAGTCACGGTAACCCAATTCATCACTCTTTACAAGCGTGATACACACTAAAAGCATCGCAGAAGAGACAACCGTTCAAAATGCAAAGGAAATTAACTACAACGAAAGAAGATCACGTTTTAACTAAACATCAACTCAACAAAGGGCTTGATGAATGAGTCGGAGGTATCA
>CM059224.1:24230668-24253168 GCA_030347435.1 Clarias fuscus | reverse complement strand
GAGACAAATGAACATATCTAGAAAGGAAGGGGATTGGACCAAGTGATCAGATCTAGAAAGGTAAGGGGGTAGGAACAGATGAACAGGTCTAGAAGGGTAAAGGGTAGGACCAAGTGATCAGATCCAGAAAGGTAAGTGGGTGGGAACAGATGATCAGATCTAGCAGATCTAGAAGGGAAGGGGTAGGACCAAGAGATCCGATCCAGAAGGGTAAGGGGTAGGAACAGATGATCAGATCTAGAAAGGCAAGGGGGTAGGAACAGATGATCAGATCTAGCAGATCTAGAAGGGAAGGGGTAGGGCCAAGAGATCCGATCCAGAAGGGTAAGGGGTAGGATCCAATGAAAAGGTCTAGAGGAGTAAAGGGTAGGACCAAGAGGTAAGGGGGAAGAGACAAATGAACATATCTAGAAAGTAAGGGGATTGGACCAAGTGATCAGATCTAGAAAGGTAAGGGGGTAGGAACAGATGAACAGGTCTAGAAGGGTAAAGGGTAGGACCAAGTGATCAGATCCAGAAAGGTAAGTGGGTAGGAACAGATGATCAGATCTAGCAGATCTAGAAGGGAAGGGGGTAGGACCAAGAGATCCGATCCAGAAGGGTAAGGGGGAAGGACCAAGTGATCCGATCTAGAAGGGTAAAGGGTAGGATCCAATGAACAGGTCTAGAAAGGTAAGGGGTTAGGAACAGATGAACAGATCTAGAAGGGTAAAGGGTAGGACCAAGAGGTAAGGGGGAAGCGACAAATGAACATATCTATAAAGTTAAGGGGATTGGACCAAGTGATCAGATCTAGAAAGGTAAAGGGGGTAGAACCAGGTGAGCAGATCTAGAAAGGTAAGGGGGTAGGGCCAAATGAACATATCTAGAATGGTAATGGTGTAGGGTCAGGTGACCGGATCTAGAGCAATAAGGAGATAGGGCCAAGCAATCAGAATAACCATATAGGACCAGGTGAACAGACCTACAAGACTAACAAGATGACCAGATCTGATAAGGCCAGGTGAACAGATCAACAGGGGTAAGGGGGTAAGGCCAGGTGACAGGTTAGGGTTAGCTTTACAAGCCTAAGAGAATAGGACCGGGTGAACTAACAGACTGACAGGCTAGAGCCAGGTCAACATATCTAAAGGGGTAGGGAGGTAGGGCCAGGTGACCAGACTATATGTGAATAGACCTGCAGGGCAAGACAGTATGGCCAGGTGGCCAGCTTTAAACAATACAGATTAAGGAATCCATATATGGTGTGGAACTGAAAGTTAACCCCCAGAAACAAACTGGGTGAGTTTTACCTGAAGTATGCACTGACCCGTGCTAGTGGTGACATCATTCACAGCTCAATTAGAGTCTTTTCATCACTCCTCTTCACCTGGCTGCACAGAGGTAAGTCGCACTCTACCTGCCCCTGCACTTTTCATTAGCTGCCTTTGTGTGCGGTTCCCGGCCTTCACATAACACACACACACACACACACACACACACACACATTGAAACAGAAATGAGAGTGACCTTCACCACTTCAGCAGATCTGTCACAAACAGCCTCACCTCACATATTCATATGTAATATACAGTATACTCAAATATTTTCCATCATGTACAGTATATTAATGCGTAGATATGCAAAACGTAATATGGATTTATTTAACACATCAGAGTGTGCGTCATGTTTAATTAACATCATAAACTCAAGTAAATATTTATATAATAAAGAGCTAGATTTCCGTCAGAGGTAATTATGCCTACTTGCAATAAATCAGGAGATCTGCAAATGTGCAACTGTCTCTCTAAATTGGATAACTGAATAAAATAAATGTTATATTACTATAAATAATAATGATTAATAATATCATTAAAAGGTCATTAACGTTACACACGACACTTTGTCATGTGCAGTAGTTGATTTAAGCCGAGAGATGAAGGGGTTAAAGAGTCTTACCTTCACTGGCAGGCTGAAAAACACAGCTGACTCCAAAGTACAGACGTAATGCACACACGTTTACATACAGAATCCATGATGCATATGCACACACACATGGACATGTCCACTGAGTAAGACCATACACTGTGTTTTTCCAGCATGCTGAGTTCACCCTACTCTCATTTCAGCACTTTACACGTATTAATATCTGCTGTTAATATCTGTTAGAAACATGAGTTGTTGTTGTTGTTGTTTTTTCATTTTAATGAGCTATGCGTTTCTGAGTTATTTATAAACTTATTTTGTTCTCACTAGCATCACAAGCAATACATATTCTCACACTATCATCTTTCCTTTACTCGCTCTCTCTCTCTCTCACACTCACACACACACACACACACACACACACACACACACACACAAACACGAACACAGCAGCTCGTTAATGGCTTTCACATGAAACATCCGCTTATTCAAACACGTTATCGTTTCTATAGTAACTCATTCACAAGGCCTTGCAGGCCAGGCACTCCACATAAAATGTGTGATTTAACAAATAAAACCGAGCAACGGTATTGATATGGTGAGGTTTTCTAATAGGAAATGTCTGTTTAGAAATTTATTGAAGGAGTCCCCAGTGCCATGGCTTTTGGACACGGGAATTTACGTTTAACGGTTTCTCTGAAACACGCTGATGCTAAGGAAGAGGCTGATGTTGCGAGCTGCTGTAGCGTGAATCAATTCAATTCAGTTTTATTCATATAGAGCTTGTAACAGTCATCATTGTCGCAAAGCTGCTTTGCAGAATGAAAAAAAAATTATGGACATGAGTTTGAAAAGTGTGAAGAAATATGAATAAATCATAACAATCATATAGTCCCTGGCGGTGACAAAGAAAAACTGTGTTAAAGTTATTTATATATATATATATATATATATATAGAGAGAGAGAGAGAGAGAGAGAGAGAGAGAGAGAGAGAGAGAGATGTTTTGTCTGTACATTGGTCAGAACTCGCTCTTTCAATGATGTCTTTACGTTTCATACACTAGAGAACCCGAAACCAGTCTCAGAAACATGTCTGTCTGTCTGTATGTCTGTATGTCTGTCCAGCCAGATTTCGTCACAGCATCACGCAAACCTGTCTGGACTGAATTTACTGGAACTTTAGCAGTCCTTAGATCTCTCTGCCTGAAGTTTAATCTGCACCATAAGTGAAATCTAAATGTTGAGTAAAAGTGACGTCATGAACAGTTGTGTGTGGGATTTAATAATCTTCTTTAAAATAATCTACTAATGCGCTACCGTCTCAATGTAAACACACACCTGCACCAATACATATTAATTAGAAAAGATAAAGTGAATATTTTGACTGGGATTAGTTCATATTTTCACTTTGGCTTGAATAACAGCGCTGAAGTGAATTTTTTCATATAACGCTGGAGTCGTTTTAAGACTTTTTATTAGATTCCTCATCTGTGATTCTCTCTCCGATTACCGAACAGGGAGTGTATTTGACTGATGACGAAAGAAGTACAACTTAGTGTAAACGAGGCGTCAGATACTCGACCTTACAGAATGTGATTTCTGTCTATTACTAAGTTAGACAGAGAGTTCTGCTGTACAGAGAGACACACAGACAGACATGTACGTGGACTTCAACCTCAAATAATAATAATAATAATAATAATAATATCACAGATTATATTAAAGATCAGCAGATTATTATTAGCTTTAACCTTTGAACTCTTTCTACAAACTCTGTAACCGTCAACAAGTCGTACTAACGTTAGTAATGCGTGAGTTAATGAGAGTGGGCGCTGATTAGTTTGTGTATTTTCAGGGCAGTGGTGTAGTGCAGGGAGTACGCAGGTGCGCAGTGTACAGTATACCTATGTCCCAGTCAGCACACAGTCTGTGCGTACCCTGATATACTGATACTACGAAGTTACTGATTTATACTCATATGGCTATAATATGTGTCTCAAAACTTGTATCTTTTCCATCTGACACACACTTGACGTTGAGCTTTGCGAGTTTGGAGGCGGGAACAGCAGTCGTGGTCGTCGCTCCTTCCATTAACCACTATAAATGCCCACTGACCCAGAATCATCAACAAGATGGAGAACTAGATGACAATAACTGTTCTCATCGGGCTATTATGGCAGAGCAAGTACATAAGTCTTACTCATCACCGTCTTTCAAAGGACCCGTTTTAAAACTGTATAAATGTCCTGATTTGATTTACATTTGATTCAATTGTGGCACACACACACACACACACACACACACACACACACACCAAAATATGCCTGCTTGTGGAAAATCGATTCGACAGGGAAGATGAAGCGAACTGTCCAAACAAATATTAGCTTTCAGAAGAACTGATGCTACATGAGCGCTGAGCTAGCAGCGGATCAGGTGACCACGGCCCGGCTACTCGGCCTTTCTCGTGTGAACGTAATGTGAAGTCAATATGCAAAAGAGTAGTCTTACATGCGATTGTTTATAAAAAAACAGGGTGTATATTTGCTAAACAAAAGAATTATAAATTGAAAAAAGAATTGCAGTATACGCTCTTCCCCAGGCACCACGAACCCTAACCGAAGTTACGTCACAGTAGTTACTATAAAGCTTTGATAAACTGTATTACACGTCATTCTTGAAGCAGTTTTAAAACTTGTGATGTAAGAGGAATAAAGAGTTTTTTAGGAGGTGGTAAACCCTAACTGATTATTTTCCTCTAACGGCACATTTTGGCGCCACAGTGGTGTAGTGATTAGCACCGTCGCCTCGCACCTCCGGGGTCCGGGTTCGATTCCCACCTCGGGGTCTGTGTGCATGGAGTTTGCGTGTTCTCCCCGTGCTTGGTGGGTTTCTTCCGGGTTCTCCGGTTTCCTCCCACAGTCCAAAGACATGTAGGTTAGGTTAATTGGTGTTCCTAAATTGCCCGTAGTGTGTGAATGTTGACCGGAGGTCCTGCAACAATCGTACAAGATGAGAAGAAATCCATTGGTCACCATTGACCTCCACGGTCCCTAGTTGGACTACAGAGGTTCCTAGGTGGACGGAACAGCACATTTTATTCCTCCACAATTCGACCATAAGTTTCATTAGGAAATTGAATTTGAAAAATGAAATTGAACACACTAATACACACTACAATACACCCCGGTCCTGGATGTAGTGTATGTGCGGTATACTTATAACACACTATAATTTAGATCCTTTTAAATCAATGTGTGTTTGCAGGAGACGGCACTCTGTCCCAATCTACAACTCTCACTTTCTCTGTGTGTGTGTGTGTGTGTGTGTGTGTGTGTGTGTGTGTGTGTGTGTGTGTGTGTGTGTGTGTTGCTGTTCACATTCACATTCACACATCGCCCCAGTGAGAAGAACAAATCACCACCGCAAGGATTACGCGAACTCATCCCATCACACTAGCAGTTATTAAGCGGCCAACCCCGGCGTTCTCAGCAACACGAAACCACTGATGGAGGATCATCGGCGTGACAGATTTAGACAAGCAGTTTTTTCTTCCTTTTTTTTTTTTTTTTTTTTAATAATTACACAGGTATGTTGAAAGCATATACTGAATTGTATCTTGATATTTGCTTCCAAAATCAAGAGCCAGCTTTAGATACGTTTCTCAGACTTTATGCCGCGGCTCAGGATCTGTGTAGGGTTGAGATGATGTGCAATGCGAAATCAGTTATGAAGTTCTTGAAGGTCCGGGTTCGATTCCCGCCTCGGGGTCTGTGTGCATGCAGTTTGCATGTTCTCCCCGTGCTTGGTGGGTTTCCTCTGGTTACTCCGGTTTCCTCCCCCACAATCCACAGACATGCAGATTGGACTAAGCGCTGTTCCCAAATTGCCTGTAGTGTGTGAATGAGAGTCTTCTGACGCGTATTAAACCAGGAGTGAGTGAGATCTTTTGGTTTAAAAGTAATAATGATCACATCTGTAAATCTGCAGCTTCGAGTGTAACTATCACAGATCTGTCCGCACCCAAATGCGCCGCCTCCCTAGAGTTCTAACACCTACAGTACTGTGCAAAATCTTCAGGCCCCTCAACCTCATTTCTTCATATTTTGCTACTAAAGACTGTCATGCATTTGAGTTTTTTATCTCTCATTTTCAGTCCCCGCACCCGAGCAGTTTCAGAGGAATGTGTTTAATGTTTGTTAAGGCACATAGAGATCTATGGACCATTCAAGCATAAAAACATCTCACTTAAGGCAGGAAATAGTGAGAAGCAGGTGCAGATGATGACAGGTGATCAGGAGGTGATTAGTATACTGCTGATGCTGAATGATGAGAGGGGGAATGAGGCTGCTGCTGAGGTTGTTGCATGAAGAATCAATTGCTAAATTATATCTTTAGGCGCTCTGCATCATTTCTTTAATTTAATCTACAAAATTACATTTAATTTAATCTACATAATTTTATTCTATTTTATTTTATTCTATTTTATTTTTATTTTTTTATTCTATTTTATTTATTTTTTTCTATTTTATTTTATTCTATTTTATTTCATTTTATTCTATTCTATTTTATTCTATTCTATTTTATTTTATTCTATTCTATTTTATTTTTATTCTATTTTATTTCATTTTATTCTATTCTATTTTATTTTATTCTATTTTATTTTATTTTTTTATTCTATTCTATTTTTTTCTATTTTATTCTATTCTATTTTATTTCATTTTATTCTATTCTATTTTATTTCATTCTATTTTATTTCATTTTATTTTATTCTATTTAATTTTATTCTATTTTATTCTATTTAATTTTATTTTATTTTACACAAAGAAATGAGGCAGGATCAAGATCTTAGATCAAGATTAGTGTCAATGTTATCATCAGTGTTTGCAGTAAATCCTGACGGAGGCATGCTGTTATAGGCAAATGAGCAGTGACAGTGCTGTGATGATATGCAGCACCCCAAACATTTTTATTTCTTTTACACCACAGATTTAAGAATTTAAAGAACTATTTGTTGTACTTTTTATCTGTTATATTTATCTAGTTAAAGTTATGAATAATCCATGACTTGTGTTAGTTCCTGTTACCACTTACATTATAGCAGCTATAAACAGTCATTTCTTCACCAGGCTTTGATGTTAACAAGTGAAAAAAGCACTTTTAAACAATGTTGACACTGAAGACTGCTTCCTTAAGTGCAATAGACATTTGTTTTATTTCTTTTTATTCCAAAAATCATGCTGAAATACTGAAATAAACAATAGCGCTGTGTCAGAATAATTGTTTTAAATAGCGGAATTAAAAACAAGATTTCCTGTCCAGAATGTTTGTTTGTTTGTTTGTTTGTTTGTTTTTGTCTTTGGATTGGCCTCTTGTCAATCATTTTATAGACACGCCCCCAATCCCCCATAATTTCCCAACTATGAGGAAAAGATGTTTATGTTTATAGAATTGCAACAGTTGAATGTGTGATTGCGCTTGAAAGTGATATCATGACAGCTGTTGCTAACGGCAACCCTCGTTAGCCTGCTATCTCCAGTTGAAACACTTTTAACAATAGGTTTAGGGGCGGAGCTTAGTGGAAATACATTTGAGCTCAATGAGTTTTCAAAAAAAACAAAAAAAAAGACGATCAAATTTTATTGAACTCATTCGTGTCCTCTTCGAGAAAAACGTCACTCTACCAGTCAAAAGTTTGCGCACCCTTTCTCTTTGAAGGTCCTCGAAGGTCCTTTCACTATTCACAAATAATAAGGAGGACTGACGACAAAAAGTGTTACATTTTGTATTGAGGACATTTGAACAGTACTTTTCTATGCTATTGACCTTCTGCATCTTCTCAACCAGCTTCATCAGGAGTTTCTTCTAGAAGCGTTTTCTTAAATCTTCCCACACGCACCTCCCTAAAATTTAGATTCAGATTTTTTTTGTTGTTGTTGTTTAAGTAGTTCACATGAGCATTCCATTTCATTTCACTGTTTACACATTTCAAACCAAAATGTCTTTTAGGTCATGATAAATATCTGTTTCCACAAGAGTGTGACCGGTGGAGGATAATGATAGTCGTGAGAAAAATTGCTGCTGTCCGTCCTCACTCTGTGTAGTCTAAGACGACCCGTCATTCTGCTCAAATCCCTTATTTCAGGTTCAGGCTGCGATGCTGACGTGTGTAACACTCTCAGGGTGGTGCCTAATTTATATTTTGTGTTCAGCATGTTGGTGAGGGCATGAATTAGAGCTAAACGTGTCATTTTAATACTGTGTGTGTGTGTGTGTGTGTGTGTGTGTGTGTGTGTGTGTGTGTGTGTGTGTGTGTGTGTGTGTGTGTGTGTGTACAGAAACAGACAGAAAGTTTTGCAGGAAAAATAACTTTAAAAGCAACATGTGTTAAGGTATCCAGGTGTACAGTTTTTTGCATATTTGTCACGCTTAAAGAATTGAGATCACTCACTCATCGTCTATACCGCTTAGTCTTGTATTCAATGGAGCATATTTTTGAGCCATTCAGAGGTGGACTGGAGATCATTGTTCTAATCCAAGTGCACTTGAGCATGAACTGATGACCGGACATTCTCCTTCAGGGTTTTCTTTTGTTGTCAGAATCCATCAATTATGGCAAGTCATCCAGGTCCCGAAGCCGCGAAGCCCCAGACCATCACACTACCACCACCGTGTCTGACTGTTGCTATGATGTTCTGTTTATGAAATGCTGCATTCGTTTTTACACCAGATGTAACGGCACACACAGCTTCCAAAAAGTTAACCCTTCGTCACATCAGTCTACATAATAATTGCCCAAATGTGCAATGAGCCTTTGTGTTGTTTCTGATCAGCAGTGACTTTCACCTTGGAAATCTCCCATGGATGCCATTTCTGCCCCCCCCCCCCCCCCCCCCCGCCCCCCAGTCTCTTTCCTGAACACTGACCCCAACTGAGGCGAGTGAGGTCTGCATGTTCTTTAGATGTTCTTAAGTCTTCTTTTATGACCTCTTGGATGAGACGTTGTTGTGCTCTGGAGTAATTTTGGTAATTTGGGTGGCCACTCTCGGGAAGGTTCACCACTGTGTCTCGTTTTCTCCATTCCTGAGTTCATGGCTCTCAACATGGTTACCTGGAGTCCCAAAGCCTTAGAAATGGCTTGGCAACCCTTTCCAGAGTTATACTGTACATGTCAGTTACATCTGTTCTTGAGTTTCTGTATATCATGTTGCTTTTTGAGATATTTTAGCATGTCTGACTTAAATTGCATTTGAGTGACTTCTTGATTCAACAGCACTGTGAGTAATCAGGCCTGGTTATGGCAAGTGGAATTCAAATCAGCTTTCCAATGAGTCACATTTCATTCATGATTTAGTAAGGGGGGGGGGGGGGGCAATTACATTTTCACAATGGGTCAGGTCGGTTTGTACAGCTTGTTTCCTTATAGAATAAATAAAATCATCATTTTAACACTGTATTTTGTATTTCCCCAGCTTACCATTGTGTAATATTAGAATTTGCGTGATGATCTCCATAATTTAAGCAGAAAAAAATCAGGAAGGGGCAAATACATTTTCCCAGCACTGTAAACGATAGAGTCGTTATTATAAAACGAAAAAAAAAATCTGATTTGTTTTTTATATCCTCAGCCTCGGTCGAGCGTACTTGGTATTAGTTTTATGACACATTCTTACGATAATTCATATTTAACCTGTCGTTCACCCTGACACCGTGTCGAGCACTAAGAGATGACAAATGTCAAATCATCCCTCATGTGTGTGTCTGCCTCCGGCTCACCGCAGCCTCCTCGATCCCAGGGTGTGTCTGTGATTTCATTTCAAAGTCATCAAACCCAAGGGCGATGTCTCATCAGTCAATGTCACGGCCCGAACGGCCAATCAGGGGGAGACCTCGCTCACGTCATGCCCGTACGGATTCATCTGTAGCGCGTGCTTCGTACAGTGAGATTCATCTCGCTCAGCAGGACCGCGCAGAAACATCACTCTGGGCTGACACACAGGGCTCAGGGGGTACAGTACAGCTGGCTGCAAAACCGTCTTGTACAGGATACATAAGCAGGATATTAGACAAATGAATGAATTCATGAAAATATTTATTTAGACTGTGGGTGTGCAAACTTCTGCACTTTCTCACTCTCAGCCAATTTCACTTTGAAAATTCATCACATTCGATCAGCACTTTTCTATCCAGATTTGATGAATTTGATGAAAGTGAGCAACCTGTTACCACTTCATGGATCTTCAAGACTTGTAGTGAATTTGTAAATGCTGTAATGTATAGTGGTGTGTATCGAATCAGTGATTCTTCCCACCATGGAGCGATGAAGTGATGTGTGTGTGTGTGTGTGTGTGTAACCAAAGCGAGTGAGAGAGTTGGAGGCACGGGCGTCCTGCAGAGGAGACTTGCCACTGCTTCTTCCTCTGACCTTTCTCTTAATCCCTCCTCCATCCTTCTGTCACTCCACTGCTCTTCCTCTGCCGTTAGCCCCGCCTCTCGCCGCCAGTCCGCTGTGTCACGCTGTTTGAAGTCGGACATCAGAGGCTATGAAAGCACTGTCTCATCCTGCATTGTTCATCCGGTGCTGCCTCATTATGCATTTCATCGCGCGTTTGCCGAACGCGCTGTCCGAACACTTAGCTGTGAAAAATCTGTCTGATCACGCAAGGCCAACCCGTAATAATATACACCCACTTACACACACACACACACACACACACACACACACACATCTTGTTATTGCTCTGGGAAGTCCTCAGTAGTCCATGTCCTAGTCATATACTGTATACCATATTATCTGTAATACACATTTTGCTATATAAGTTTATTATGTCTGCATTATTATGTACAAGACAGTTCCCTACAAAGATACACTACAGTTAATGCATAAATAACACTACAGAAGACTATTTGCATGCCTGTAAAGAAAGCGACATATTACATGATACCGGTTTTCAGATGGGGAAAAGAAAAAAAAAAATCAATAATGTAGACTCCTGGGTTTTGCAAGAAAATAGAAAGAACTCCTATTCTCCAGCATGCTCAGTAAAACCTAACAGCTGTTTTATTTACAGTACTGTGCAAAAGTCTTGGGAACATCCGAACAAAGCCATATGCAGTGATGCTTTTGAAAACATTTTTACATTAAAAGAAAAAAAAGTAACAACATAAACAATAAACAGTCAATATTTGGTATAGTAGTAGCAGTAGTGTTTGATACAGATGTGTGCAGTATTCTACGTAAAGCAGCTGTTAGGTTTTAAAGAAGCATGCTGGAGAATATAACTTCGTCACAATCGCTCCTTTCTATTTTCATGCAAAACCCAGGCGTCTACATTGTTGATTTTTTTTTTATAATATGTAATATGTCGCGTTCTTTACAGGCAGCAAACATTCTTCTGTGATGTTATTTATTCATTAATTGTAGTGTAACTTTGTAGGGAATGGTCTTGTACATAATAATGCAGACATAATAAACTTTTATAACACATGGCGCCTAAGACTTTTGTTCTGTGTAATGTCTCATCATTCATGTCTACATCTAGAATAGTTATTATTAAGATATGATTGTACAGTACATACTCAGTGTTGACGCGGTATTTTCTTTTAATAAATAATTAACGGCCCTACACGTGTGGCCCCAGCGTGACTCCTAATGAATATATGCTGTGGCACTATTAAATGATGCAGAAATAAAATAAAAGATACAAAGGGAAAACCGACTATATCATACATAATGCATGGGATATATTAGGAGCTGGTTAGCATGATGCAAATGACGGCGCTGGTTTGGGTTTAGGTGAAATATTCCTTTAAGGCCACCCAGACTCGAGCGCCTGCCTGCCGAAGCTCATCCGCCGCTAACTCCTTCTGTTTTTATTGTTCCTTTTCCGTCACATTAAGCCAGGGTCAAAAGATTTGAATTCGATAAATATTTATTTATCTTTTAGATGTCACGATATTCCCACTCAAGACGTGATCCAATGATTTAAAAAAAACAATAATAATAATTTAAGAAATAAAATTCCGAGATTGAAATTAAAATACTGAGTTCGCATCATAGAAATGTAATTAGATATAGGCATATAGTTATATATCTATATAGATTATATAGAGGTTTTTCTGCAAAAGTTTTGTTGTTGTTGTTGTTGTTGTTGTTTTCTGGGGCAACGTCTCAGTAGCAGTCGAAATAAAGTTTTTTGGCAACAAAAATGCGTGGTACAGTAACACTCACTCATCATCTATAGCACTTTATCCTGTATGCAGGGTCGCGGGGGGCCTAGAGCTTATCCCAGGAGATAGGGCACATTCCATCACAGGACACACACACACACACACACACACACACACACTATGGGAAATTCAAGAATGCCAATTAACCTAATCTGGATGTCTTCAGATTGTTGGAGGAAAACCCACTACACAGACCCGAGGTGGGAATCGAACCCAGGACCTGGTGGTGCAAGGCGACAGAGTTAACGCCGCGCAGTAACACCTTTATAGTAATAAAATGACCACTAGCATCTTTATCAAGGATCTGATCAGCGAGGGTTTTTTTTTTTTTTTTTTTTTTCATAGCGTTAGCTAGCCAGCAACTGAAGAATTAGGAAACCTGTGTTGCTGAGTGGGTTTGTGTCGCTCGCCGGCTAGCTAACTTACTTTCAATTTAGCTCTAAAGCCCAGCGGTGACAACTGTATCTAGATATCGTAAGTTACATACTGTATGTCGCTGGCATTCTGCCGAACGGGCTGCTAGAAACACAACGGAAGAAAAAGACAAAGAAGTCATTTTTCCCAACTTTGGGGTTAGTTTAGGCTTCCCATGTTTTCCAACGAATCCCGCCTTCTGCATTATGACTGGTTACAAGAATTCAGTCTCATCTCTGATTGGTTATAGACTTTCCTCCGTGTAAAATGCGAGTCGATCGGTGCTTCCTCTTGAGCCAGAGACCGGGTGGGTGAGAATCTGACGAGACTTGTTTCTTCTCGCTGATTACGAACGGAAGCAAAAAGTCCGTCCCGGAAGCTTGAATACACCCCAGCATGAAAGAATATCGCTTATTCCAAGGCATGTTTACATGGCTGATGTTTACTGTATCTATTGAGCAGGTTATCAGAGGTTTCCATGCATTTCCGAATAAAGTGTTTACATGATGCGTTTTTTATACCGATTTGTCTGTTTCCATCTGTCTCATTATTAGATGATGATGCCCATGAGTGGCAAATTAGTTTTAGAAATGGAGGATTTGATATAAAATAAAATAAAAATGTGCCTGATGATGTACTTTTCACCCCACGCTCAAGCACAGGCCGCGCCCTCCTCCCTTTCTCTCTCCTTCTCCTTCCACTCCTCCCTGAGATTGATGTGGCCCGTCATAAAGGCACTGTTATTCACTTCAGTTTATAGCACTGGCTCTTCATCACTCATCCGCTTTCAGACCCTCCGGCCTGTTTCGTTTATGGAGAGGTTGTTGTTGTTGTTGTTGTTGTTGTTGATTTTTGTTAAGACAGAAGTCGAGGTGAAAAGGACGATTAAATAAAGTTAAGATGGTTAATAAGGACAGTTGAATGAAGAAGATAAAATGAGGCTGGGGATTAATGAAGTCAAGGCGAGAGAAGCAGGAAGAGTACTGTAGGTTCAACAAACGAACAAACAACAAATAAATAAATAAATTGTTTGAATTTCCCTGATATAAAGCATATAAGCGTTGTGATTTAGATTGACTAAATCTCTTAAAGCCGAGTAGGACGTCACTCGGTAAGTCAATATGTTTTCAGAAGTTACACTTCTACTCGAGTGGAAATTTTTTCGGTACTCTTTCCATCGTTTGTCCGAGCACATCCTCAGGTTACTCACCGGCCTCATGTATTATTTGTAGGCTTCTCCATAATGGATGAACAGGTACAATGCACGCTGCTCCAGAAGCCCCCTTCAGCCCAGCCTCCTGACCCGTTCCACCCACAGAAAGACACGGCAGTTCCACTAACACACCCTGAGCGATGCGCCGCAGAGGTATAACCACGATTCTTCTAGTAATAGCCGTTTGAAAAACCGCTCTACAGTCATGACATCAAACGTCTGGCCTCGGGTCAGCGGCGGACGCGCATGACATTTAATGAAAATTCAAACGATTTCCTGTTTGGCTCCTCTGAATTACTCATAACCGCATCTAGATTTCTCCCATTATGTGTTTTTAACTCACTGACCTAACATCTGGGGAAATTAGGGCCGTGTATTTATTATTTATTTATTTGTTTGTTTGTTTGTTTGTTTGTTTGTTTGTTTGTTTTAAGACAGTAGAATTACTCATGCGTGCTGGTCAGGGCCGAACACGAGTTCCACAATGAGTGGAATATTTGAGTCACATAACTCTGAAAAGTTTTTTATTTATTTATTTATTTATTTTTTCCTGAAATGCCATTGGGGTCATCTCAATCATTTCTGCCGTTTTACTTCTCATCCAAATCCCACTCTGTGCCACGCCCACGTCTATATCTGTAACCTAATCTCGTGATGGAGGAAACAAAAAAGCATTGCTGCTTTTTCGTTTCGTTTCGTTTCGTTTCCAGATGAGCTTCGTCTACATCAGACTGTCTCATCACCCGGGGTTAAAGTGACTCACAGAGCTTGAACGCGTGCCTCATTGTTGTCTCTTCCTTCTCCGCTAATCTCTGTTCATGCTAATATCAGTGGGAAAAGAAACAATCACGGATTTGTTCGGTCACTTCCAGTCCATGTGTTAGCAAAGTGTGGTCATCCCTTCAAACCATTAAAAAATAAAAATGAATAATAAAGGTTTATATGGAGGCCTTGCTGGTGTGTGTTAATGAGGAGACTTCAGAGTGTCAGGTAGAACAAAAGTTATCATTACTTTTATGAAAGATCAATTTTACCACTACAGGAATATGGGAATGACATTGTAAAGACGTAGAGCTCTCAAAATGAGCATATTATTATTATTATTATTATTATTATTATTATTATTATGTAGTCATAGAAACGACTGAAAACAACCATAAAAACATGTCATCGTGTGTACAGTATCTGTGCTATTTCTTTGCCTTTGCGTCCATTTTCAATTTTTTTGCTGAGTCATGTTTGGGCAGTCGGTTAAAATGAACAAAAATTCAGTTCATGTTCATGTTGCATATGTTGTGCTGAAACAAAGGATACGTCAATCTATAAGCACAATCCTAAACCCTATGTGTGTTTATTAAACAACGGCAAAAAACAAATAATGCTACGTGTACATTTTTACCATTATTCATTTTCTAGTTTAATTCTAATTAATTTCAGTACGTTGATAAATGTGTCATTTTCTTTGTTCAAAGCATGTGCACATCCCACCTGATACATAATCTTTAATGCTTTGCTTATAATAATGATGATGTCTGTTTAGGTCAAGATTACATATTAGATAGATTACAACCATTAAATAAAGTTAAGATGGTTAATAAGGACAGTTGAATGAAGAAGATAAAATGAGGCTGGGGATTAATGAAGTCAAGGCGAGAGAAGCAGGAAGAGTACTGTAGGTTCAACAAACGAACAACAACAAAATAAATAAATCAATTGGTTGAATTTCCCTGATATAAAGCATATAAGCGTTGTGATGGTTTATTTGAGTAAAATAGACAAAACATTCATGTTTAAAGGCCAGATTTATTTACTTATTTATTTTATTTTTGTTTGTTTGTTTGTTTGTTTGTTTGTTTGTTTGTTTGTTTGTTTGTTTGTTTGTTTGTTTTGCGTCTAGCTGCCACTCTCTGAATGTCAACTGCTCAGGCGGAGGATAAATAAAGTGTAGTAGAAACGACGAGATGAAACCAAATGTACATGTAAATGCACTTTGTGCAGGCCGACTCTGGGAGAAGCCTTTTTTTTTTTTTTTTTTTTTTTTCCATTTAGCTTTAATGGAAAATGCATGCCGGATTTCTTCCCACAGTTCATTTTGTTGTCCTTTGAAAAAGGAAATGAAATTCGGTGTTTTTTCGGACACGAGCTTGCCTGCTGAGCGCTGAGCATCCACATGAGTGCGTTTTAAGAGCTGGTGCGTCCTTAATTAGTGTAAGCAGAGTAAATATGATATGATGTAAGTAGTGTCCAGTAAATATGATACCGATTTTACATATTTATTGCATCAATATCCTGGATGAACAATAGAAAGGAAGGGGTAGTGGTAGCTCAGGTGGCTGAGGTTAGGTTAGATGGGTAGGTGGCTCCGATGTTGATCTGAGCTTCAAGCGTCGCTGTCACCAGGTTGTCACTGTTGGGCCCTTGGGGAAGGCCCTTAACCCAGTGCCCATGTACAGTAAGCATCACAACAGGAAACAGAACCCACTGACGTAATGGATGATCCACGAGGGGACTTGGGTGGGCCAAGATCAGGATCCCTGGATAGCTGAGCATTTAAATCATGGCCTAGCCTTTATATGATGAGGATGTACTAACTAAAGAAAGAGAAAGAAGGGAAAGAAATGACCCACACAGTGTGTAAGTGTTGATGCTTTTAATTACTAGGTGACAAGTAGAAAGTACCAGTCATGCCACCGCTAATACATACACACAGTCCCTGTTACATTAAACCAAACACTGCATGAATCAGTTTATACATTTTAAGCAGCTGTGCTTGAGGAAAATAAAACATCCAACAACCCATAGTTGAGAAGGGTAACTGTCAGGTGTCCACTGACACCAAATACTAACTAAATATAGTCATGTTTTTCTTTACAGCCCAAACCTTCAGTTGATGATGATGATGAGCAGCTCACAAGGCACCTCCAAGCTCCTCTCATCGTTCCTGCCCTTATTTAGCAAAGAGCGTTTTCTCAGCCAGGGTTCTGGGGAGTGTACTGTCGCCTCTGCCACCTCTTCACAACATCTGACAGCTCTGAGGTGCTTGTTTGACAGCAGGAGGCAAACGGTTGCTAGATTCCAGCCGAACTGCGTCACAGGAGCTGACCAGATCCTGGAACTGGCATTTCAGCGCGGCCCAGCCTGGCTCGGAGCGTTTACCTTTGCTGTTGCTACTGAGTACACTTTATTGTCTGAATAAGTAGGCTATGAGTAAGGGTGCGTTTAAATATGGAGCAATCACACTGTTATCCAAGAGCGAGGTTGGTTCAGTCTGTCTTCAGTCAACTCGACCTCATGATGTGAACCAAACAGTCCAGGTCTGAAGGAAAACCAAATAACAAACTAACAAATGCTTTGGACTCACCAAAAACAACGATGCCTAATAGGTGTGGGAATAAAAAGTCCAATGCGTTTTCATATCTCCTTCCTTCAGATCATGTGACTCGTCTTGGCGTGAACCCAGCACCTCCTGACATTCGTCCCGACTGAAAGGAAGCACAGAAATAAACAGATTTTTGGCAATCCCTGCTTTCTTTATCTTCTTTCCCAGCTTAATCCATCCATCAATCGCCATCAAAGAAGTATGTTTGAAAGCTGCACTGATGAAGAGACGTAAGTGGGAAAGAAAGAAAAACTGCTAAAAATAATCAGAAGTTCATCATAATTCAGAGAACATGCGGTGGCGAAAATCATTTCCATTGCGTACAAATTGTTTGACCTGCTTTAGCTCTCGAGGTACGTGACGCAATTTCAGCTTTCCCTCGGCCTTGCTAAACTTAGAGTCACCTCTATCTTTAGGCTTTCTCACTTACTGCAGACTTGCTTGCTGCTGTAGCGCACTGAAGCATCCAGACAGATACTATGCTCTAAATAGCGTTTTGATTAATGGATGCATGTCGAGATGAGCGGCTACGATGTAGTCGTGACTGTGAAATGCATTTCGCCTTGAACTACGCGAACAATACGGGATGACGTGGAAGATAGTAACGATATTACACATACACGTGATAGGATTATTCCTAAGTCTCGCATGTGGCTGTCCTCAATTCACTTCATTTACATTAACAGGTCAGTTTTTACTTTGTTGACTTCCTCACTGTGAGGTGTGTGTAAGATGTAATGTTGAACATCTTTATTGTCTACCTTCTCATCTTCAATCAAAGGGCTTTCATTCTTAACAAATAACATCCCAGAGGGAGTGTGTGCTTGAGGTTTGTTGATCATTTGTTATTTGTTATGATGTGTTTTGTATGTTTCAGCCATTGGCTCGATTAGCCGAGTCGTTCGCTCTGTTAAACTTCCACTCGTCTTGGAAGGCTGTCCAGAAGATTTTGCTGCGTTTCCGTGGGAATTCATGGAATTCAAGGTCAGGCACTGATGTTTGATGAGAAGGTCTGGCTCACAATCTCCGTTCCAGTTCATCCTAAACATGCTCGATGGGGGTTGAGGTCAGGGCTCGGTGTTAGGGCCGGTCAAGTTCTTCCACACCGATCTCATCAAACCATATCTTTATAGCCCTTGCTTTGTGCACTGGGGCGGAGTCATGTTGGAATAGAAAAGGGCCTTCCCCAAACTGTTAACAAAGTTGGAAGCATAGCATTGTCCAAGATGTCTTGGTATGCTGAAGCATTACTGGGGATAAGGGACCTGATTGATTAAACAAGTTTGGCCAAATACTTTTGTCCATATTATGTATTTTGTAAACTGCAGAATATGACTATTCATGCACCTACAGTGTATGGGTGTCTATCAGATTTTCAGTGTAAGAAATTAGTTTTATTGTCTCTAATAACCTAAGCAATAAACTAAGCTGCTTTTTCCGGTCCTTATTTTCTATACCTTTTTTTCCGGCTTAAAGGAAAGGGCTTGTGTTTCAAAGTAGTAATTTGGACATTATTAAAACACACACACACACACACATCTCAGAAAAATCCAGGAACCTCAGAGGCATAATTTGCCCACGGGTCATTTTTATAGCCTGAATGAGGCACTTTAGAAAACGTACTCTTTGAATAAGTGCAAACTTTTCCAAACTAAATATTTATGTACTGTAACTTCAGGACCCTACATGCAGTATAGTACAGCCCCATGTGAATGTTTTTCAGCTTTCTTGTTCTGTTAGTTAGAAGTAGGAAAAAGTTGCTTGTGACAGGGTTGTGGTTGAACCTCTTCCTAGCGTTGTTTCTCAATTCATTTTCCTTGTCGTCATACCTTTTTCCTACAGCCTTTCTGCTGGTTGAACTACACGCTCACTTAATGCTGCACTCATAGTCATGCAACTGTAAGTGTTGTGGTCTGCTAAATCCAGACAAGCCGCATTGTGGCCAAAAAGATGGTAAAGTATATTCTGGGTAAAGTGTACGTATACACACAGGTAGATCGATTTTACTATTATATTACAGAATTACAGTATGCACATCCAAAGAAGAAGGCGTTAAATCAAATTTGATTCTGCATGCATATTAAAACTATATTCATTCCTCGGACATAATTAACCTTTTGTTATACATAATATGTCCATTGTTGTAGCATTTTACAATTCTGGGATATCAGCTTTAAACATCTGGATTCTGATATTGTTTTGTCTCTTTTTCTTGGCACAGTTCCAATAGCTTTACAAGATTGCTTGGAGACTTTCACATGTACAGTAACTGGCAATTTTAAGTATTTTGCCACATTCTCGATCAGGTTGGAGTCTGGGTTTTGACTGGACCATTCCATCATATTCAGGTTCTTGTCTCATTGGAAGGTGAACCCCTCGTGAAACCTCAGGCTTGATTTCTTCTAGGATCGCTCTGTACTTGGCTTCATCCATCGTACCCTCGACGACGATGATGAGCGCTGTTGGCTTTCCTACAAACGTAGCACTTTGTCCCACATATTTGCTTTCATTTTATATAGGATTTGAATACATTTGTCTGAGTTTTTTCCCCCTCAATGTCTGGATTGGGATATGGCTGGTCAGGATGCAGGGTAAAGTTCTCTAATCGAGGCTGCAGATCTGCCCATCTCAAGGGTATCAAGGGTATCCGTGGTGTCTTGTCTACATTTCTGAAGTTCTGTAAATCCCCTCTTAAACAGTCACTGGTCCTTGGTGGATGGTTTTCTTTTGGCAGCCTTGTAGAATGTGTGCCACATTTTTAAAAGCCAGTTTAATGATGGTTTATAGGATGTTCACACTAAGCACTAATGATTAAGGCTGATTAATACCTCCACAATATGGACTTGTTTTTGCTCATGTCCTTCTTGATCATGTTTGTTTTGGATCAGACGTATTTATAATGAGATCACATGACACTTCAATTCCACATAGGTTGACCCTATGAAGCTAGTCATGTGATGATTATCTGATGAGAACTTTACCATTTCAGTGTCATGGGTTCATGTGTAGACTTATGGAATATAATTTCCACTGAAGTCAGTTTCACTTCTGGGATTGGAACATTACACAGTGTGGAAGTAAGTACATTGGAAAGTAAGGGTTAATAATGCACATATTTAAAAAAAAAAAAGAATAATAAATTAATAAATAAATAAAAACACTGTAGATCATTTAGTTTAGTTTTTACAGCCGAGTTATTAAACAGACTTTTTCCCCCCCCTTGCAGTCGGGATGTGTGCTCTTTGAAAAGTAGGCTGGCCTGTTTTTAAAGATCTTGTGTCACCTGGTGAAAAACCATTAAACATGACATGGTTAGTGTTTTTGCTTTTATACTGAGGCAAGAAATTAAGTATTTACGTGTAATGATTTGCCACCACATACGAAACTTGAGCTCGCCCTTAATATGCTGTCACAACCTCATACTTAACACATGGCCACCAGAATTCACTTACTGCGACATGAACTAATGGTATATCCATGCTGCAGCTTGAGTGTAAGTATAACATTACCATCATCTCCACTGCTCAGCTGATTGACTCGGTTGCTTTCTCTGTGTCTCACTCAAATTAAATTCAGTTACCACAAGTTAAGTCATTTGTGGCCGGTGATATAGATTGTGAGAAGCATGGCCTTGATGCATAAATATTACAAAACAAGAATATTAAAAAGACAATGGAGTCTCCTTTCAACTGTACACTTTTCTTAGTAAATAGGAGGATGCTTTTTATTAATTTTCTTTTAAATGCTTCAATCTCTTGGAAAGGCCGTCAGTTCAAATCCCAGCCGTGTTGATGTCTTGAGCAAAGCCTTTCTCCCTCCCTCTCTGCCCCAGGGGTGCTGTATCACGTCTGACCCTGAGCTCTGACCCCAGCTTCTTAACACGGAAAAGAATTTCACTACACTGTACGCATCAGGCTGTCTGGATGACTCTGGCTCTTCATGAATGGTTTTGTCCATCCAGATTTCTGTAAAGCAGCTGTTGGGAAATGTCAATTGTTAAAAGAGCTACACAAAACAAATAATTGAATTGCATTTTTCCCAAATCAGGAAAGGGGCACCTACTAAAGTGTTTCCTCTTCCTTTCTGTACTCAGTGAACCTGTGTGAAATATTTAAGGTATGGGAACTGGGAACTGCTGCGGAAACTTTAAATAGTGCAGTTAAGCCAAACTGCTTATTGGTGCTAGATACTGTATATCCTTTCTCAGGCTTTTTGCCTTAGTTCTTATGGCATTTTATATCATGCTGAAGAGGAGGGAAACACATTTATATACCATTCTAAACACTATGGTACTCAATAAACTATACTATACATTACTATACCCTACTGTATATCATTCTATATACCATATTACTCTATACCATACTATACACTGTTCTATACTATACACAATATCATTCTATAAAGTGTACTACTCTGTACCATACTCTATACCATTCTACACTATGCACTAAATCATTATTTACACTATAGACTATGCCATTTTATACACTATTCTACTCTAAAAAAATCATACTCTGTACCATTCTATACTATACACTATATCAGTCTATACAACTACATATATGTACTATTATATACAATACTCTATTCCATTCTATACATTACACCACTCTTATGTATACACTGTCATTCTATACTGTACATTACCCTGCTCTTTATTATACACTATACCATTCTATACTATACACTATAAGCCATACACAGTACAATTCTTTATAATACATATTATGCCATTTTATACATACTCCTCAATTGTACTATACCATTCTTTACATTGTACTATAATATCATATGATACCATTCTATATGCTCTTCTATACACATATTCACTCCACTACACTAAATTGTACTTTACTGTAAACTAAACTATACTACTTTGTACAATGACATACCTAACCATACTACACTACACTACTATACCCTACACTACACTACACTACACTACACTATACTATACAATACTACATTACAATATAATACAATACATTACACTACACTACACTACTCTATACTATACAATACTACATTACAATACATTACACTACACTACACTACACTATACTATACAATACTACAATACAATACAATACATTACACTACACTATACAATACTAAATTACAATACACTACACTACACTATACTACACTATACTACACTACTCTATACTATACAATACTACATTACAATACATTACACTACACTACACTACACTATACTATACAATACTACAATACAATACAATACATTACACTACACTATACAATACTAAATTACAATACACTACACTACACTATACTACACTATACTACACTACTCTATACTATACAATACTACATTACAATACATTACACTACACT
>CM059224.1:23968168-24225668 GCA_030347435.1 Clarias fuscus | reverse complement strand
GGCTCACAATCTCTGTTCCAGTTCATCAAACCCAAAGGTGCCCGCTGGGGTTGAGGTCAGGGCTCTGTGTTAGGGCCGGTCACGTTCTGCCACAACAAACTCATCAAGCCATGTCTTTATAGTCCTTGCTTTGTACACTGGGAGACAGTCATATTGGAATAGAAAAGGGTCTTCACCAAACTGTTTAGTGTAGCATTGTCTAAGATGTCTTGGTATTCTGAAGCATTAAGATTGTCCTTCACTGGCGATAAGGGGCCTGGTTGAGTGAAACACCTGAATTCAATAATTAACAGGTTTGGCCAATGGATGGATGGATGGATGGATGGATGTCACTAGACACATGTAGGTACAAGGCAAAGAAACACAGTTAGCAGAACTGCAGGGGAAAAAAAAGTGCATTTTCACAGTGCAGAATAATTTGCATATATAATAGTATACAGTGAGGTAAATTAATTACAATGGTGCAAATGAGCAATGATTATAGGTGTACATTAAGGAAGGTATTGTATACCATGATAAAGAATTCTGCTTATGTAAACATTATAGAGTGAGGAAGGTAAAGTAATGAGCAAGTGGGTGCAATAGGAAGGTATTATGTATGATGATAATTTGCATGTAAACATCATATACAGTGTATATAGTTACTGTATATAGCATATACAGTACATACTATATAACTTGAACATGAGATGGCAGGATTCATAGTGGTGAGCACTGTAGTCCTCCCCAGACCAAAGCCATGCAGATGAGGCTGATTGGCATTCCCAAATTGCCCGGAGAGTTTGAATGAGAGTGTGTGCCCTGCAAAAATAGACTCCTGGCCTCCACACCCCTGTATACAGGATACAATGGTATAAAGTACACTATAAACCCGAATAACATGGCAAAAACTCGAGAAATTTGAGGTTACATCAATTTTTTTTAAGTAATGATGTTTCCAGCTTTAAGTAAACAGAACTATCAGGTTTTTGAGTTTGTTGAATTTGTTGCTGCTGTCACCACGGCAGACAATCCGGTCCACACACAAGCTTGGCACAGGTTTTACCCCCGATGCCCTTCCTGACACAACCGTCCCATTGTATCCGGGCTTGGGACAGGCACTCCATCCCGGGCCTTTCACATAGCAGGAGAAACACCTCCCACTGAGCCGCCGGTGCCCTACTGCCCTGATGACGTCAGACGTCAGTGACACAAAATCAGTTGGCGGAACGTTAAGGTGACAGTTACTGATACAGTTACTTAAAACATAAAATTTGTTCAGCTAACGTGAAAAGTGTCATTTCTACAAACTTTAGCTTGAACTAATTGTCATTATTTAAGTTAACAGTACTCAACATGTTTAATTACTTTGAGCATCAGGGTTGACAATGAATGGATAAATGAATAAACTTAAACTGGATGGTGTAAAATTGCATGAAACAATATAGATGATGATGATGAGGAGGAGGAGGAGGAGGAGGAGCATGGGGAAGAGGATGAGGAAGAGGATGAGGAAGAAGTTAGTATGTTTTAGTTTTTTTTCAACATTTGGCTTTCTTTGTTTGAATTTGTAGACCAGTTTTATTCCTGTGATGACTGTTACATCTCACAATGATAGATATAGTATAACTGTAGTAGAACCTGAAAATAATGCTCTCATTATACTGCATACTGTCCTCTCTCTCTCTTATTTCGCACTTCCTCTCTCTCTCTCTCTCTCTCTCCCCCCTGCCATTCTCTTCTAAGCTTTTCTCGAATAAAGGAAGTCCTGTGCCGACATGCTGAGCTGGTGGAAAACCAGCCGAGTGACCAGAGGAAGCAATAATGCAGTATGTCCTGCCTGATATGGCCCCTTTGTCTTGCGTAAGCCCGTGTAGCCGTGTTCAGCGTGGTGCGTTAGCGCTTCCTCGTCGCTTGCTCAGTAATAATCTCCACTTCACGTGATCAACAGACATACCACGGTACTCAGCGACGTCGACCCGAGAGAGCACAATGTGTCCACTTAGTCCGGGGTCACATGGTGTCGGAATGTGAAACCGGCTCTATTCTTGTCACACAACGCTCATTCAGACGTCGCCCACCCCGAAATCGTTCACTAAATAAACACCGCTATCTTCGATCTTGATAAGACACGTCGCGAGGCTGTGGCCGACGTCTCTGACTTACAGTAAGAGGGAGTGAACGTGTCACAATGCGCTAGGGCACGAGCAAGTGTTAGGGGTTTTTTCTTTTTTTTCTTTTTTTTTTTTTTTTTTCCATATTTAATTTATGGTGATGAAGATATGAAGAGAAAACCTTTATTCATTCATAAGGAAAAGGATTTTTGAGAGCATGATTAGATCTTCATTATGCATGCTATTTAACCTTTGTAACCCGTTTTTTTTCAACACCGAATCTAAGAAAACCTTAATCATTTAATCGTTTAAAAATGTAATCATTCTAGATCAAATAAACGCTTTCCTTGCTGCTTTTTGTTCTTTGCTGAGTGATAGCGTTGAGGTTTTTTTTTTTTTTTCTCTTAAAGAGAGGATTATCAGATACACAAAACGTGATTAGCTAGCATCCATGCTAATCACATCAGCAGGTTAGCCTCACTGTAATTCTTTTAAATGTTTGTTTTTGTTTTTTTAATTAATGATTTACTTTGAAGTTCACACACTCTCTATACCGCTTTATCCTGTGTTCAGGCTCGCGGGTGGGTCTGGATCCTATCCCAGGAGACTTAGGTTACGAGATGGCTACACCCTGGACAGGGTGCCAATCCATCACATGGCACACACACACACACACACACACACACATACAGTATACACACAATACAGGCAATTTGGGAACGCCAGCTGGTCTAATCTGCATGTCTTTGCAATGTGGGAGGAAACCAGAGTACCCGGAGGAAACCCACCCAGCCAGCACGGGGAGAGCATGCGAACTCCATGTACACACACACACACACACACACAAGGCGGGAATCAAACACGTACTGTACAGAGAAGGTGCAAGGCGACAGTGCTGACCACTAGCTACCGTGCCACCTTGTTCAATCTCTTCAAAAAGAGATCTGATGATTTTTAGGAAATTGGTAAGCTGATGGGACAGCCCGAATGTTCCACAGGGGTGAATGTGTTCGGGTTATAGTATTGAGTGAATTAAATGAAAAGATGACATGGACAACTTGTGGAACAGGGGGCCCCGTACGTCTGGATCTGTAGATGTTTTTTGTGTCTTATCCGGCACAATTTACATTTTCTCTCGTTACACACCTGAGCAGTTGAGGGTTAAGCGTCTTGCTCAAGGGCCCAACAGGGACAACTTTGTTGGTGCTGGGATTTAAACCTAGGACCTTTTGATCAGTAGTCCAACACCTTAAGCACGAATTTATGGATTGGATTTGGATTTACAGCATTTCTGACACGATAAGAAATGTTCAGCATTCTTATATTCAGTGTATACACACAAGACTGTCAGAAACCCTCAAATCGAGCATTTTGTTCTACTTTATACTCTCGAATAAATCTGGACTAAGGATCCACACTGTACAACTTACATTTTATCTCATTATACTGCACATCTGAGCAATTGAGGGTTAATGCGTAGTCATAATAGGCAGTTACGCACTGGGACGTTTAACTACAGTATGTGTATCACTCCGCATCCCAGGTGTTGTACAGAGGTACTTCACTTGTGACCCCCTTACATGGACGGTACCACCATCACTGATAACCCAACATTCCTGTTTGATACCTCTGCAAATACTTCCTGTTCATTCATTTGTACGGTCTGCACATGGACTGCATACTAATATATGTATATTCATATATGTAGATACTCTGTATTTCCATCCAGCTGTTAAATTACTCATATTGATATGTATATTCATACTATTGCACATAATGTAAATTCACCTATATATATATATATATATATATATATATATATATTTAGACACATTTACAATTGTTCTGTACATTAATTTATCCATCTATGCTCACTTCACACTGTATATTGATGTACATATATATATATATATATATATATATATATATATATATATATATATATATATATATATATTCTTTCAGTAATCCAAATTATACATAGACCTTATTTTTATCCTATATAAGTTTTATAGATCTGTATATATGTTTATATTGCACTGCTAACATGCACTCCTGGTTAGATGCTAACTGCATTTCGTTGCCTTGTAACTATGTGCAATGACAATAAAGTTGAATCTAATCTAATGACACTCCCTGTGTGTCTCAGCGTGGGTGAGAGTGGGTCTGTACGGTCTGCAGTACTGAGCAGAGAACAGCTGCCTGACAAAACACACATTCACACCCAGTCACAGAAGCACCTTCAGCAACAACACACATCTGATACTGTTACGTCATCTTAAACAACATGCTGTATCAGTAGTGAGTCGTACGACAGCATCACAGCCATGTTGTTATTCCTCACTACAGCACTCCATGTCATATTATATTGTTTATTCATAGCTCTCTCTCTCTCTCTCTCTCTCTCGGCACAAAGCCGGTGATGTCACTTATTAGTTCTTACATTTCTAGCTAAACAGTTAATTATCTAATTAGAATCGATTCATTTTAATTAAAGGATGGAACAAATATATGGCAGGACTTTTACTTTCTGAAGCCGGCGTGTCCACGTCTGCGCAGAAACTGCAAAAAATCAGGAATTCTCGATGGACTTCTGCGACAAATTTCCGTACATGACCTTCGGAAAGCTCTCGATCTAGCATGGACCAGAGCACCGCAGATGTCTTTTTCACGTCAAGCGGATCAAGAATGAAGGGTTTCATACTGTACTAAATATTGATTGTTGTAAAGGAATTTCGCTGCATAAAAATAACTTTTTTTTTTATTCTTATTGTCTTGAACGTCATGACTTTACCAATATTAAGAATGTTGCTAAAAAATGACTTTCACTTTTGTGAAAAAGTTCTTTATTGATTGTTTGATTGAAGATATTGTAACAGTGGCTTCGATCGGGCGAACACGCCATTTGTTGTTGTTGTTGTTGTTGTTGTTTTTTAATCCGGAATCTGTTGGATATTTTGTTTTTTTGTTTTTTTTTAATACAGTTTCAAGTGATGTACCTGGAACACACGCATATTGTACGTCCTCATGTTCTGTACAGTGTGTGCTTGCTTTACTTCACTCACTGCACTTATTATAATGTCAGTAAGCCACACATGGTGTGTCAATCACACAATCACACACACCTGGGTTTGTTTTATGTGTAGGAATGCTCCGAACTGAAGGATAACACGCTCCATAAATGATGTTTCCAGCATAAATGATTATCCAGCTTTAAAAAGGGGGAAAGATTCATCTTTAACGACCCTTAAATTGTGTTGTAAAGGATGTTGCATGTTTATCTTTTTATTATAGCGTTATCACGTCTACAAGGTGAACCGCATCTTTGTTCGTAAAAAAGAAAAAAAGAAAGAAAATACTCGTCTCACTTCCCCGAGATACGGCTTTTATTTCCACCGCTTCTCCGTAAACATGATCGAGAAGGTCCGTGGACTTTGCTTTTTAGTTACTCTGCTCGAAATGAGATTAGGACCGAAGGCGTGAACCGTAAAAGCACTTTGCCACTGCGCGTAATCCTCTGGGTGCTCTGCGGATCGTCACTGACGCAGTGTCAGTGTGTGCTCATGTCCATGTGTTAGCCCTATAACGCCACTCAACACCCAGATTAAGGAGGAACCCCTTACACACGGGACGGGAGAAGCGCCAGCTGAAATATTGGATGATGGTGATTACATTTATGTGACCTGGCAAAGCCGTCCCAGATGAGTGAGATGAGCTGCTTTTGAAAAGAAAAGAAAAGAAAAGAAAAGAAAAGAAGACGCCTGATGAGTGAGGCGCTCTTTTTAAATAACAAGTGCATACATTGTGCCGACTGATGTCCACCGACACGTCATATTAAAGGACGTTTTAAATGTGTGTGGGCGGTTTTATTCTTTTTTTTTTTGCACAGATCGTCAAAGTGACTCAGAGTAATTTTCCGTTCATGAGTGCTTGTGATTCCAGCTGTCATCTAACGTCCGTGTCAAACCTCAGAGAGACTCGCGGTTGTGGTAAACTCTAACACGTGGGGAAAAGGACCAGCCGTGTCATGCGGGAACCCCAGAGTGTGTGATGTGTGATGGGTTTCTCTTAGACATCTCTGTGTAAACGAGTAGGGTGTTTTTGTTGTTGTTGTTGTTGTTGTTGTTGATGGGTTTTTTTGTTGTTGTTGTTGAGTGATTCAGTGTTTCCTTACTAAAAGCAAGCAAACACTGTATAGACAATTTCCAGTGTGTGTGTGTGTGTGTGTGTGTGTGTGTGTGTGTGTGTGTGTGTGTGTGTGTGTGTGTGTGTGTGTGTGTGTGTGTGTGTGTGTGTGTGTGTGTGTGTGTGTGTGTGTGTGTGTGTGTGTGTGTGTGTGTGTGTGTGTGTGTGTGTGTGTGTGTGTGTGTGTGTGTGTGTGTGTGTGTGTGTGTGTGTGGGTAGGGTGGCACAGTGACATAGTGGTTAGCACTGTCGCGTCACACCTCCAGGGTCTGGGTTCGATTCCCGTCTCTGTGTGCATGGAGTGTTAATGTTCTCCCTGTGCTTGGTGGGTTTCCTCCCACAATCCAAAGACATGCAGATTAGACTAATAAGTGGTGTTCCCAAATTGTCTGTAGTGTGTGTGCCCCTGTGATGGATTGGCACCCCGCTCCAGGTTTGCACTACGTCTCCTGGGAGAGGCTCCCGTCCCCCGCGGGACGCTGCATACAGGATAAGGCCGTAAAGACAATAAGTGCTTCTTTTGTTTTGTTTTGTTTCTGGTTCAGCCCTCACAGAGCATAAAATAATCTGACAGACTCAACATGAACTCCTGATTAGGCAACGTCCTTATCTCATCTTATCTTAAAGCCTCTCTTTTTCATGCATTGCACTACCTCATTTGGTTTCCTATGACCTTTATGTATAGGAATAATTTCCCCCTTTATACTTCACTGGAGCGTTGATTATTTATCACGCACACACCCGTCTTTTTCCATACTTTATCCATTTATAGCTGCGTCTGATGTCGGCAAGTTACTTACATTATAGCGGCTATAAACAGATGTTCTCTCGCCTTCGGAGGTCAACGAGAAAGCACAACCTACTGTACGAACTACCTTTGTCCTGAAGCCTTTCCTGACCAATCAGAATGAGGAATTTAACGGTGCTATGGCGGACATAGTTATAATGTGTGATCACAGCTCTGGAAGGCAATGCTATGTGTGAGACTCATAGTGACGATCCTTAAACAGATCTGACGAGATCGTGTGCGGCTAAAACCCAGCACTCCGGCACCTGAAGCGATTGTTTAAATACAGCTGGCTGGAGATTTGACTGTGGATCGTCCTAACGACGGTATGTTGGTTTCTTAATTGAAACTTTTTTTTTTTTTTTTTTTTACTTTGTGATGTTGCTCTGTGTGTGTGTGAGTGTGTGTGAGTGTGTGTAGTGCAGTTCTGTGCAGTCGCTCTCCTGGATCGCTGCTTTGCATGAACATCTGCTTGAGCTCTAAGGGCTCCTAATAAAAGCATCAAAAGTAGAAAGTGGCACAAGTAAAAATAGCTCCCTGATGCTTTAGACATTTTTTGGCAACTTGGCGGACGGGTTTCTGTGGCTCAGGAAGGCCTACTTTGGACTTTTAGATGAATGTGGTGCAAAGGAGGACGTTTAGAGGCTAGCGCCATGTGCACTGTGTTCCAGCCAGAGCTGTGTACTGTTTCGTATGTGCTACAGTTACATGATGCTTCCTGTATATTCAGGGTCACTGTCGCTTGATTGCAGCTTCTCTCTTAAAAAATCTGGAATCTGTTTGGCTAGAAGGTGTTGATTCATTTTCATTAACGGCAGCTGTGACAGTGGAGCAGCTGCATATCACAGGTTTATACAGAAGCTATAACATATAGCGGCACGGTGGCGTAGTGGTTAGCACTGTGCCCTTGTACCGCCAGGGTCCGGGTTCGATTCCCACCTGTCCGTGTGCATGGAGTTAGCATGTTCTCCCCGTGCTTGGTGGCTTTCCTCTGGTTTCCTCCCGCAGTTCAGGAACATGAAGGGTAGCAATTAGACATCAAGCTGGCAACCCTGCCCCTTAAGTAACTGCCATGTATATATTAATTACTTACAGCTCGACATCCCAGAAAACAAATGTATGCCTTTGTTTTATTGCAATTGTAATGAAATGTTTTTTTGAAGAATATGTTTTTGTTTTTTTAACGCATAGGTAAGGTTGTCTCCAGTGTCAGCGGTTTGTAACGGTCAGCATTAAACCTTTTTTCAAGCTTAAAATTTTCCTTTGCAACGTACGGTCTGTGTGGTGTCCTCGTCTGTTTAACACACACACAAAGAAAGGGGCGAAGTGTTTAATCCTAAACGTAAGCTCATTTTTAAAAAGTATGACATGGTGTTGTTTAATTATATCACCATAAATAAAAGCGATCACGTGCTGTGGTGCAATAGGAATAAAACACTTTCTGTGATAGGAAAATACTCACACCACCTTGTTGTCGTTGTTTTTTTTTTTCTTTCTATTTGCCAGGTTCAGATGAAAAATGGAAAAATGTGGGTTTTAGATGCGCTGACCTACTTATGTGCCGCTCTCTGACTGCTGGATGGCAGCTCGAGTCTGTCGAGTCTATGAACTGTTTCCTGGTGATACTTGAGACAGTAGACCACTTCACACTTAGCGTGTGTGTGTGTGTGTGTGTGTGTGTGTGTGTGTGTGTGTGTGTGTGTGTGTGTGTCAGACCAAAAAAGATGAGTTAGCCCTGACCAGCATGTGCCCGCCTTTCTAGTCATCAACTTAAGAGCCCAGAAGAGACGGGAAAACCCCCATTTGCATTTTCACTTTCAAGTGCATACCACAGCGCCTACACGCTCAGTCCAAACTCAGAAGCTCCAGTTACAATAACTTTTTATTGCTTTCCAGACTATAGGGACTTTTTCATTTTGTTTTTAAAGTAGTGTTAGAGTTGAAAATTTTGGATTTACTTACATACCCTAAAAACCGTGCTAGGTTTGTTCACATAATTATTACATTTATCGGGCACATGTCTCATAACTGACTGTGGGCCGCTGGCTATGTAGGCCAACATGTCCGCCAATCGATTTGCGGGAAGAAAAGAGGCCACAAGATATCATTTGGTGGTGGAAAACTCTCAGCACCGCAGTGAAGCTACTGAAGATATTTAAAGACTTTTGTGTCAGTGCAGGTGTATTTTACAGCAATAGTTTCCAATGCGTCTATATTAAATCATATAAATTATATAGCTTGATTTTATTTGATCACCTTTAAGAAAGGAAATGAAAAAGAGAGATTGATTAGGGACCTACTGCTAAAATGTCTATGTGATAACTGGAACTGAAATATTTCATTTAAGAATGCCGAGATTAGAATTGTTTGTTTTTAATGCTTTAAATATAAAATTAAATCATTGGCAAATTGCTGTGGAGTAGGAAGAATGAAACACTTCAGGGCATGTTGTTTTAGGACAATGTTAAACTTCATGATAGTGACAGTAACTTTATAAGCTAAGAATTACAACATTTGCTCAGAAGTATGTGCACCCTGACCATCATACCTACTGCATATATGTTATTTTCCAAAATGTTGCGCAAAGTTTGAAGCAAACAGCTGCATAGAATTTTTTTTGTGTATTACAGTTTCCATGGGCATCAGTGTCTCATTCGTAGGTGAGTCCCCTGCTATATGGAAGGCCCAGGTTTAATTTTCATCATATGTCCAAACCCCTGTTGCTGGATGCAGTGCCTGTCCCAAGCCCGGATAAAATGGGAGGGATGTGGAGGAACTGGAATATCGTGCACAGAGCCCTGATCTCTACCCCACTGATGTTACGTTGTTATTTGTCACATATACATTACTGCACCGTGGAATTCTGCTCATGATCAGCTATGATACAGACCCCCTACAGCAGATGAGGATAAGGGCTTTTCTCAATTGCCCAACAATGGCAACCTGAGCTGCCGTTTGTGATGGATTCCTTTAGGATGAACTGGGACACCAGGCCTCCTTGCCCAAGATCAACGCCTGACATCACTGATGCTCTCAAACACGAAATCCTCACGGCCACTTCTTCCCACAAGAGTGGAGCTTATCATATGAGAACAGAGGGACTAAATCTGGGATGGGATGTTAAACAAGCATGATCGCTGACAGTCAGCTGTCCAAATACTTTTGAGCATACAAAGCATGTGCAGTGTAGGTATAAATGATTCCCTGTGCATGCACAAGGTGAAGTGTATTTAATGTTTGTTTAAATAGCTAAGTAAGAAATTTGCACAGTATGTTTGATAAAGTATTACAATTTGTGTGTGTGTGTGTGTGTGTGTGTGTATGTGTGTGGCTCTGCCTGCACAGCGCCATCGAATCGAGATAGAAAATCTCTACGTCATGGAAAGAGTGACGTCGGCTTTAATTAGCCGCTGGGGAAGACTTGTCCCAGACTGTGGGCGGGGCTTAGAGAGCCGGCGCTGACTAGTGCACGAGCTCATTTGTATATAATTTTTTTTTTTCGTTTTTTCATTTTATTTTATAAATGATAAAACAGAATGTCTTCGAATTATGTCGTCGCACGAATAATGTTTTTAAAACGTAAATGTTAAAATAAATAAATAAATAAATAAATAAATATATCCATATAATTCTATGTGTTCCAGAGTATAAGAGGTGACGTCACGGTTTCCAGCAGCGACAGATATCTCGGCTGAGCCAATAGGGAGCAGTCCTCCTTGACGTGGGTCACGTGTTCTACTGCGACGTTCGGCGGTGGGCGGGGCCTCGCTGCAGATTGAAGGAGGAGGGTGGTGGTGGACAGGCTGCCTGAGTGCGGCTCACGGAGACTTGTGCGAACGCCGCTTCGGTGAGTGTCTTATTATATAAACGTCTAGCTATATAATCTATTTTTATTCATTGTCCATCGTTTGCATTTTCGTTGGAATATATTTCTCTATGCAGCTTTCATTTCTGAGCAGTTGGTTAAGGTTTATTCTTTTTTTTCCCCCTCTCTCTCTCCTGTGTACATACTGTGTATATATATATATATATATCCACCTCAGGAACTGTTTCAGCCCTTTCTTTAACGTTAGCTAGCCAAATTGGCTAGCACTGAGAACTAGCTCATAGTGACCACCAGCCGAGTGAAGTGAATGGACTAATTAGGTTTAAAAGCAGAAACCAACAGCAACTAAAAAAAAAAGCTATCCTCCGGGTAAATAATTTAAGAGGAAGGCTTATTTTTCTCCTCATTGAGTTAGTTTGTTCGCTAGGTTAGTTAAGTGCGCCTGTTAGAATGAGAGGAACCGTTGTAGAGTAACCGTTAAGTCGTTGGGATTTAAATATTTTTTAAAAATTGGTTAAAAAAAAAAAAGAAGAGGACTGCACGCGATTCGAGTGCACGCGCGTGGCACACCAGGCTCGCGCAGCATGATGACAGGTCAGAGAGAGAGAGAGCTCATGGCACTGTTACGTTTTTTGTGTGTGAAAATAATACATTTGTGAATTTATCTTTCTCTCTATCACACACACACACACACGCACACTTCTTGCATATCGACAGCGACATAGTCCTAGGCTAGATACATACATAGGATAGGTGAGGCACTCCATAACCCCCCCCCCCCCTTCCCCCCCGCCTTAAAGCCACTGTGTAACGGCGCGTGCGAGATAGAGATAGACAGATAACGGGTCATTTCTTTCTTTCTAATTTTTATTTATAAAGTATGAAAATGCATAAATAAAGAGCTAAGCAGGCGTGTTGAGAACAGTGTGTATATCTGTCTGATTGTGTATGATTTTGGACCGGCGAGCAACTCTTGAGATGAAGCTTCTTAATAGCAGGAAGGTCTGTCATCTTAATTATGATCATCAGAAGAGCTTTTACATGTCTAGTGTTCTTAACTTGCATGATGACTGTTTTTAGACTGTTTTCTGTAGCGATATAAGAGAAAGGTGTTAGCTTGCTAGCTGGCTGTCGTTTGCTGTGCTGTTTCTCTCTCTCTCTCTCTCCTCTGCAAATCCTTGGGCATTTTAGCTTGTGAACAATCAAGAGATTAAAGTCTGCCTCAATGCCAGGTGAAAGCTGGTGAAAATGACATTAGAAAGAAGTTCTAGCCCTCGTGAATCATGTTGTTCTTGATCGGGCTCATTGCGGTGGGCTTGCACAAGGTGTAAGGTCTTCGGTGTGTGGAAATGTAGCACAAAACCTCATTTTGGTTTTCCATGCTGCTTCTGATACTAGAGTTGACTGTTACAGTGTACACACATGGTCTAAGTGTGTTAATGTTTAAGAGATAACGCAAATGTCTCCACTGTTTGACTCTTGTGTTGTTCATTATCAATCCAGTTGTCAGATTCGGTAATATTCCTGAGTCTTATACTGTCTCTGATGTATGGGCGAGAAGAAGACTCATCGTCTAACATGCCTGACTCAAACTTTTTGAGTTGATGCAGAAATAAAATGCTGTGCAGACTCCTCATGAGCAATCGACATGGATTCGGGTTGTATGTCAGTGAGTAGATCTTTTCCACTTAGGTTTTTTGTTTCTTTCTCTTTTCTTTTCTTTTCTTTCTTCCCCCGCTTATTCCCTAATGATGGAGTCGAATCCCTTGACAGTCAGCTACATGATGAAACGGTGCCGTTTTAATAAGCGCAGGTTTGCACCAGTGTTATGAAATAAACTCCGCAAGAACCTACAGTCTTTAGACTTTTCCCTTTCCGTCACTCAGCTTTATAAAGAAAGACCGCCTCCATGCGAGTCTGATTAGATAACCGTGTCATGCTGTAACGGAGTTCCGTGTTGGTTGTCCTTGGAAATGGCAATAATAAAAAATATATTATATATAATCTAAATTCTGGAATATCTCTGAATATTTTATAAAGAGTTTTTATTTTTCCTTGCTGGTGATTCATGGAAACAGCGGCAACCGCGGAGAAGGGCTCCGTGCTACGCTGTTCAACAGGCCGGATCTTCGGACGTAGTGAATTTCAAGTATCAGTGTACATGAGGAGCTGCGCACCGAGGGCGACTGCGTCACCGCGACTGAGGGCATAGGTTCAAAACAGAAATGCTTCTGGTCAAAGTTCAGGAGCAGTGGAACAACACCGCTTTTCCACTTTCTTGTAGATTTCAGTTCGATCAGGGACACACAAGAATGTCAGAATGCTTCAGGCAAGAAGCGATACTAGAATATTATGCTTTAGGATTTAGGAAGTCAGATGCTTTTAACCATGCATCAGGGTGTGTTATGTTCTTCCATCAGCTTTTGCTGTAGTGAAGTACACAAGGTAACTTTTCCACTTGTGCTGCTGAAGGATGCGTAAACTAATACACAACTCCATCTTAGCTCGCATCACATTACTGCATAAAGAATGATTTGTAAGGGATGAGGATGTATACCTGATGGATAAAGGTGCAGCTTACTCGTATTCCGATCACTGCTATTTTAGTAGTGTTAAGGAAAATGTGCGCATTTATACTTGACATGCTGATGTGCTTTAACACGGTATCACTGTTATGATGTGTTAAATCCACAGAATGTTAACATTTTATAAGTGTGGTCCATCTTTCTTTTTTTCACCTGAGGAAGACCTCACATGGAGTGGCAATTTCAACCTGTAGGATTTGCTCTTTTAGTTTCTTTCTTTGTTTACTATTTTGGGTTAAGTGAACTTTGCAACTCTGAGTCAGAGGTCAAATTGAAATGTGAGAGATTCTGCATGCCCTTTCCTTATACTATGCATAATTTGTTTTGCCTTTCTTAGACGTCTGTATGTTATTCATTCTCGTGGAACTAATGAGCGCCGACTGGTCAGTTGTAGCTTAGAGTCATTAGTAAGCTTTTCAGAGTCATCATGTTAGCCATGAACTCTCAGGTCAAGATCTTGACTGTGTCAGTGTGCTGGACATCTTAAACACATATGTATAATGACAGGCGTTCTGCTAAGGTGAGGTAGGTTTCAGGAGGCAGTAATGCTTAGTGGGCTTGTGAAGTGTATACTCGCTGTATGTATGGGTGTGAATGTGTGTAACTCTGGGGTGATGTTTGAAAGGTCCAGTAAAGCAGCAGGTGTTTCAGGAGTGTGTTACTGTTACACTGATGTAGTAACTAATGACACAATGTGTTACAGTTGTTAGTGTGGTGTTAGTTTGACCTAGATGAAAATGATCACATTTTTGAAGTAAAATTATTATTATTATTTAAACTCAAGGGCCTTCCTGCTATCTTTGCACACACATCTCTTTTGACATCCATGTATATATTATATTATAGCATTACATCAGGAAAGATGTATACAAGTTGTGGTGCCAAAAGGTGAACATGTTAACAATTTTTCATTTAACAAACTAAAAATCATGACCTCAAGAATCAAGTGTTTTATCTCACATCCTTATTACTTAACAACAAAACAATTCCGGGTGGATGGGGGTTCACTTGCATACATGTACCCAGTAGCTAACAGCTGTAACTTGACTTGGGGATAAGTGAAAGATTTGGTTTGGAGGAGCTCAAGGGAATTTGGCAGGCAGACTACTTGAGTAACATTTTAGCTAGCACATTAAGTAGGTGTTTAAAAAAATATAATTGTGCATGTAGGGCTGTGTAGAAAAAAAATAGAGCTAAGTTTTCAGTCGGAAAAAAAATAGAGCTAAGCTTTCAGTATGTCTCCACCCATTTTATTGCTAATAGCTGTTTCGTGAACAGGGAGGTTAGAGAACAAGCTAGCTCAGTTGTCGCACCCAACATCAGTATCGGAAACTCAGTAAACGTAACTGTTGTGAACCGTGGTGACGTGTTTTAACGTTTCTTTTTAGTTGTGTTTCTTGTAAATGTTATGTCACGGTTACAGTTCATTACTTTTAATAAATTAAGCTAGCTGACACATTTCAGCTAATCATGCACAAACAGAACAAATAAACAAAATGCTTTTCCAACCAAAAGCCATTAATTCCTGGTTCCTGTGTTCTCATTCCAGTTTAATCTAGATGTCAGACCATGCAGAAACGCTCAGCTCTCGGGTGCACGTTTAATGTCCCGACATCATTTGATTAAAATTCTCCTAACGTTGTTCACGCATCACAAAACCCCTGTCTTTGCTGTATAACGTGTCAGCTAATGCTGCGTTTCAGACATCATGTGAAGAAGCAGACGTCCATGCACCTCCGTCAGCCAGGCTTAGTTTCACAACTTGTCTGCACTGTATTTTCTTAAATTCGATCATGGGAGTAATCCAGAGAAGGGAACAGACGTGTGTGTGAAGAATAAAATGGCGATGGAGCACATTTTCAGTAATCATTATCAGGCAAAAGAAAGAAAGGCACAGTTGAAAGTGTCTATCTATACCATCTTCTCTCTCTCTCTCAATTTCTAATTGAAATGTCAGACATGAAAACGCTCCAAGGTTGTGTGATGATGAAGACCAACAGTTCTTTCTGCTGATCTCGGTATGAAATCTTCTCCATCAGTCATAATTACCTCTCTGATTCTTGCTTCGTTGGTCTGCTGATCTGCTGTACACAATATATTTCTGTTTTCTTCTTTTGGAGTCATGTATTTTTCTTTCTTTTTCCCAGCACTCCAAGTGCGTGGATTTATTTGTAATTGCTTGTAATGTTTGTTTCGAATGACAAAAACAGCCAGGCCTGAAGTGTTCACTTTGAGTGTCCTTAACGCTTCTCTATTGTCAAAGGAACACAGATAAAAAGTGGAAAAGCAGCGACTCGCTCATCAGCCACAGTGAGGAAGCACCCTTATGTTCTCTTGCTTTGAAATTAATTTGACGTTAAATCCATTTGTAGCGCACGTCTCACCGTCGAGCGGATGCATAAAGAAAACTGGACGAATATACACTACGAGATTAGTGTAGAAGCTGGAACTAATTGTATGTTTCTTCTTCACTAAATGCCTCGTTTTTGTGCACAGCGCTGTGTCAGATCCCATTTTGTCACAGCACTGTTTGAATCCTCTGCGCTCTCCTCGCTTCTGTTGACAAGAACACGGTGTAGATGGTCCCCCAAGATAATTCACATTTTTCACTCCCCTTTTGCTGAATACCTGTTCCAGGTGTGTTCAGGAGAAATGTGCGTTGCGTAAGGGTTTCAGAGGGAAAGCGCTGCACACTGAGAGAGAGTTGCATGAGTAAGTGTGCTCCTACTTGTGAAACACATGCAGGCTACATGAGTGCGGGTGAGAATCATGAAAAGGTTTGGTTGATGGAGGAGTACTGAAGCTGTTGATCAGGAAAGGAAGTAATTGATTGAGAGACACATCAGCTGCAATAACGGACAATAAATCTGATCAGGATGGATTCTAGTGCATTAGAGGTGCCTGATTTGATGCTCTGCACTTTAGAGTTTGTATGTTGGCACTGAAGATCCCCAGAGACCATATGGTTTGCAAAGGTTTATGCGATGCTTGGTAGTTTTGTTGATCCCAAGGATCTCCTTGCACTTGTTTCTGGAGTTTTAAGCTTGAGAAACAAGTGGTATTCTATCAAACTGATCAGTTAAGCTGGTCTGCTGCTGGTCCCTGCATTCGCTTGTAGTTCAGTGCGTTGAGAGGTCCCGTGGGCGTGTCCCGTCTGTCCAGGTTTACTACAGCATACTGATTGCTTGTCTTCAAAATGTACCGTTGGAAGGAAAATTACAGTTTATTTCCCGTTCCTGTTTTTTTTAATGCGGAATTAACAGCTGCATAGTGAATACATTTGTGTTACATTGTGTGTGTGTGTGTGTTTATAACAAACAGGTTGGTTTAGCTGTATATCTATCTAAACCAGTGCTTTTATGATTTCCTTCATTTGTCCCACAGGCCAGTTGGAATCTCTGAAACTGTGCCTACATTGAGATTTCCCTGTTCATGTCTTGCACAGGAAACACTCCGGAAGCAGTGGAACATGTTCACGCACACACACACATGTGTGTTCACGCACACACACACATGTGTGAACACACACACACACTCGTTAAGCAAATGACACTCACTCCAAGGGGGTTTCTAAAGCATACAGCGCGATTGGACAGACACCTCTGCTTTGCAGATAGACCGTGCCACGACTTGCTTCAGCTGCAGCCTCAGTTGGGGTCAGTGACAGGGAGGGGGACGACGAAGGGGTCGACTGGGTGCTGCTAAAAATATATCACCGCCTGTGACTCCAGTGCAGAGGGATCCCTGGAATCGCTGTCCTTGACTTGCATGCACAGAGCTGGCACGCACTCGCTGTGGGTTCATTTGCCAAGCCGGGACGCGTGGGGGGTTTTTCCGAACATTTTCCTGCACCAGCTCTGACGAATCATAATCGACACGTTGCGCAACAAGCGGGATTACATGTTATGTTGAGTTGTTCTTAACACCGTAAGGATTTCGGCGCCCTTTGCGCGTACATGTTAAAGCTTCCTAGTCCAGCGTGGAAAGGGTTAACCCCGGTCGTGCTGTTGCTCAGCCATGTACCATCCCAGCTGTCCTTTAGCTGTCCAGTCACAATGATTTTCTGCTGTTGTGACATCTGACCTGCCTTGCAACTTGAAACTGTTAGCGTGGAGCAAATGTTGGCACCGCGTTCACTTTGGCCGAGCTCACTCTTCTGTCCAAGCTTTCCTGTTGGCACATCCAGCACAAAGTTTGCTTTGATTTACACCAATCGATCAAAGATGCAGTCCCTTTTTGAATTGCTTTTTTTTTTTTTTAAAGTGGGTGCACTACGTTATTACTTACCGCAGTCTGGCTCATTGGATTATGATGAGACATTCGCTTAGACCGGAAGCAAAGCAGATTGTTTGTCTGATGCATGCCACTTTTGCCACACGATGAAGTGTGTTTCTTTAGCAATGGACCTGAGAACTGCTGATGGAGAACATCTTTCAGGTTGTCAGTAAAAAAAAAAAAAAAAAAAAAGTGCAGGACACATGCATCAGGCAACAGCGCTTTATGTTAGGGTCCTGAGATGCCATTTGAAAATTTGACACCCAGGATGAATGAAAGCGTGTGAAGTATTTATTTTATTATTATTATTTAGCTAAAGAAGAAATAGCCAGATGACTAACAATAGGCAAGAGGTATTGATCCAAAAGTGAGCGCTTCAAGCTGCCTTCTCGTTTGGATTTTAGCTACTTGGCTTGTGCAAGACCTCTCTGGAGAACAAAATACACAGATTAGATAATACAGTCATGGCACACAAACGAGGCTTGCTATCATGAGTTGAGAATACTTGTGTCAAATCAACAGCCTGCAACTCCTATCAGTTGTTTGCTTGACAAATGACGAAAAACAAGATCATCGTCCTTACCTGTGAAAAAAAGTTTTAAGTTTTTAAGTTTTAAGTGTCCTGTGTGGCTGCATCAGTAGTCTTTTTTTCATTTAGATCGTGAAAGACGTCTACATCCTGGTTTACTGAACACTCTCGCACAGGCTTCTCTTCCTGAGCACGAAGCAGAGTGATGGTCATCTAGTTAATCGCATTAACCATCGTTTCTGCTTCTTTTCCACTCGTTCCGAAGCAAACATATGAGCGTGATGGTTCAGTCAGCATTGCTCCGTAATAATGAGCAGGATCCAGGATTCATTCCAACTGTTATTCTTATAGACTTAAATAATTAATCATGCTTACAGGATCCATGGATAAGTAAGAAATAATACATGCAAGACTGTACTGTTATATGAAACTGATTGCTACTGGGGTGGGGTGTGATAAGACACTACGTGCAAGCAGAGTGCTGCTGCCTAGGTCCAGTATACAGTGACCCTGATAACTTCATAGTTTAAAGTTCAGGGACACTGCAGCTACCTGAAAGGTTTCTTTATTGGGGTATAAGCTTAATATACAGTAAATGGCCCAATGAGGTTGTTTTTGTTGCTTGTTAATGTTGAATTGGTTACCCAAAAGTTAAACTAAAAAAAACAACTCGGTAGTGTATAGGAGTTTTTCCTCCTGTGCAAGAGTAGGTAGTGTGTCATGTTGAACCTTAGCCAGTGACCTGGTGTTCCTACATTGTATTTATTTTTAGGTGTAATGGAATCTTTTTGAACTTTAGGTGTTCAGTGTTTCACTTCATAACAACCTTGTGTGGTTCTATACACTGTCCAGTTGCAATGCATTGTTCTAACCTCTGATCTGTCTCTCTCTCTCTCTCTCTCTCTCTCTCTCTCTCTCTCTCTGCAGATTTGTATGGATTGTGTTCTGCGAGGCTCCTGTCAGCATGAACGAATGAGCTTATGCAACAAGCTGGGGGGAAATGGCTTTTGAATTGTCCCAGTCCTGCCACGTACAGTCAGTCCTCCTCCTCCTCCTCCTCCTCCTTTCCTAAAGGACGTCAGCTGTTTATGGGAACTACTGGCATCGGTCTCCTGAGGATTTAGCTCTCCTTTCGGGACGCCTTTTTTTTCTACCCCCTCCACAGCGACATGGCTAACAACTCGTACAGCGGCGTGAAGAACTCCGTAGCGGAGCCCAATCACGATGCCGAATTCGGCTGCTCGCTTAAAGAGCTGCGCTCGCTCATGGAACTGCGGGGGGCTGAGGGATTACACAAAATCCAGGATACTTACGGGGACGTTAACGTACTCTGCAGCAGACTGAAAACTTCACCTATAGATGGTACATAAGCTCTTCTTACCTAATGTTAGATATGAGTGAGAAAATTGTAAGGCAACGAGGGTTTTATTGAGTCTGCAAAGTGGTAAGTGAAGCTTTTATTTGTGGAGTGGAACAAACGGAGAAATGCAGCGTCCAGTAATGAGAGTGCCAACGGTTTTGGTTTTTAATCACTGAGATCAAAATGCAGAATAAACCTATGACATCCACTCACTCAGTCACGCAGCAGCTGTGAGTTACAACTGTGACAGCATGGTTTGGGAGTGTGTGATGCCCTAAGTAACGCTCCAATCCCCCCCCCCCCCCCCCCCCCCCCCCGCCCAACCACCACCAACACCACCACCGCTTGTCTCCGCCCACTTGGTGTACCTGCTGAGAGAGTGAAACAGTAATAAGCACCGTGTCCGTGCACAGCTCTCTCATCCACCCGCGGCAGTTCATGTCCTTCTCATAGACATTGTGCTTAATCATAGGCATGACCTCCACTGAACTGTGGGGGAAAGGAGGGATTTTCGGTTTGATCCTAGATTAATAAAATAATAAAAAAATCATCCGTCACGTCCACAGCTGCTTGATGTGCAGCCTTCAGTGACATCACACTCCTGCACGGCCTTGTCAGTGATTTTTAGATTTCCAATAAATATAATAGAAGACAGGAAACCTCTCAAACCAATCCAGCACTTTTTTTTTTTTTTTTTTGTAGTACAGGACGAACAGAAATACATCCTATGCAGGGGTTAATAAAGAACAGTTAATAATGTTCTTCACACAGCCTGCTGTTTAACCATTTAACATTTTCAGAATATTTCTCTACTGTAAGGTACCTTTTAAATGTATGAAGCTGTATGCATATATGCGCTATAGCTTTATAACTACTTTAGATTGCTAAAACAGTGCAAGTGCTTTCAAATATACCTCAGATTTTGAGTTTGTGTGCTTTATTGTGATACCTCCACTTACTGGACTGACTAATTGGCAGAACAAAAAGGTTATCTCTTTGTACGAGACATGCCATTTAAACAATCAAATACCCAATTATTAAATGCTTTCAGTAGTTTTTAATAAGTTTAAACCTGTAAAAAAAAAAATGTGTCCGCTTGAAATAAATCACAGTAAACCCAGTGCCCAGACATTGGATGATTCAGAGCTCTGCTTCTTACTTTCTTACGAGAAACCTGGAAGATATGTAGAGCATGACAAAAAGCAATGACATAAGCTGTGGGTTTAGCGAAAGTGCATTACAGTAAGTCACTGAGAAAACCTGTTCGGAAAACACACTACCGATCCATCCAGAATGCTTGTTTGTGTTTGGATGCGCCTCCTATTGGTTATTTTGTAGACACACTGAAGGTCACCGTAGTTCCTGTAGAGCAGTGGACCTGTGTGTGGGAGTGGACTAAAGGAGTAATAAATCGATCAAGAAATATTTCAAATGTCAAACCCAATTAATAATTAGAGACTTGTATGTAGTAATACTAGTAGTAGTAGTAGTAGTAGTAGTAGTAGGATGTGAAGACTACAGTGAGCCAGATCCCAGCGTCCCATGCTGCTCCATTTCCCTCGCCCAAGAGCATACTTGTTATGAGAATATATTCTCAGTGCACTCCTCTTGTTAACTAAAGGTCCCCTTAATTACGCGACAGTCCATGACAACATGCAACACTGGTGATTTAAAGTCCCAGTGATTAAGCCTGGAATCCTGTACACTAGAAAGTCATGTGAACTCTGGCTCGTTCTGTCACTTTAGCACTACAGCTGCACAAGAGGCAAAAAAAAACCACACACACACAGGAGCATCATTATTATAATAATAATAATATTAATTATAATATCCTTTTGTTTAAAAAAAAAAAAAAAGATATTAAATCAGCATGTGATAACCAATCACATCCCCTTTCAACAAAACCCCACATGTAAAACTGTTTTACATCAGGGTTGTCATGGTAACCTGTTTCTTAACCATCTCATGCTGATTTCCTCTTTTTATTTTTCTCCCCCCGCACCACTCTCATTCTCGTTCCTGACACATTTCAATAGATACTGTAATCCCAGGTGATTTTCATGATTATTTGTTACGTTTTAAAAATGTTGCAATTGAGACTGTACGTTTTGTTTTATACATATTTAATTATTTTTATTAAAACATCAATAAAAGCAATCAAGCTATTTCAAAGTTTAAATCAGTACAAAGAAAAATAGTCAGCCTAATCTGATACATGCCTCATACACCTTGCACTAATCTCAAACCCCACTAATCTTTTTTTTTTTTTAAGATAATGTGATAAACTTGTGATGAACAAGTTTATGTAAAAAAATATAATCCAGTATTCCATCATAGGAGATAATTCACCAGTTATAGTTGTCATTTTCAACCTCAACAGACAAAATGGAAAAACGCTGCCAATTTTGTATTTTGTTAGCAACATGCTAAGCAGCTAACACAACGGATTGATTTATGTTATTTTCTCATAAGTATTTCAGATTTAACAAGCAAATAACTGTATTTTGATTAATCTAAAATTAATACTTCTTTAACTACACTTTAACATCAGTTAAAATTTAACTATTTATTTATTTATTTATTTATTTTTACTAATTCCGATCCTGTAAACAGCCATGCTGATTTGATGTCACTCCATAAACAGGGAAGGAACCCCGGGGAAGGATTCGAGATTACTTGGTATCCCAAGTTTCCTTCTCCTTTGCGCTGGCATATCTAGACAAGAAGTGTTCTCAGAGTCGCATGTTGCAAATTATGCAAAACGGTGCTGCATAGAAATCAATATCGCAATATTGATCTGTGCAATTATTTCTTTGCAAAAGGCTGCAATTTATTACAGGTGACACAGGCATAGTCAGGAATTTATGTAGAGTTTAATTAATTGGAGTTGATATCATCTGGAGTGAATTTGGGCAAAGTTTTTAAAATGATTCGACCAGTTATTTGCTCTTTGGCTCGATCAATGTGCCAAAATAATCGCTGTGTGATTTTATTATTATTTTTTAATTCAAAACGTGCATCCGTAGTGCAAACTGTTTTCATGTTCTTTATTTAAATGTTTGCACTATTTGCTAACGATGATGCTGTTGGTATTTTTTCTACATCTAATTTGATCTGGCTTTAGGAGAAAGTATAATATACAATATAAATTCTACTTTCATCATCTTCTGGTCAAGACTTCAAAACTGTTTAGATTTTTTTTAGGATATAGGTCATCTTTTGTCATTTCTAGATTTGTAATAGATTTGGAATGCTGTTGCTACTTTTTTTAAAAGTAATTTCTAATAGTTTGAAACTAGTTGAAACTTAAAGTTGAAACTACTGTTCAAACTTTTTCTTTCCAAAGCATCTGTTCAAGATAAGAATCGATTTATACTTTAGACATTGCCAGTACCTGCTTGGATTCTGGTGATTATGTAACCGATTCTGTCGGTCGATCCCCTGCCCTAGCCGGTGCTCTGTCTGGGTAATTGTGCTTATTTTAAATCAGTCAAACATTCATTTGTCTGCGTTTATACGTTTTCATCCTTCTCAACTTCCCAAAAGGAGCATTCCCCGAGCACTGACCTGGCCCGACGTCAGTGTGACTGGTACAATTTGCACTGATGCTTGTAAAGATCGTCTCATTTGCATAGGAGTATTTTAACTTGCAAATGCGAGCAAAGCGCTCGTACTGTACAGCTCCCGCTCATGCGCCTGGGCTCCCGGGGTGTGATGTGTCCTCATGAATACATGGTCTAAACTTAGACGTTGAGTCAGAACCGAGTTCTGTAGAAGGAGAAGCGTTCTGCAGCGATGAGACATCTGTCCTGCTCTGCTGTGGCACGCTGAAGAAGAGCCCGATTCGAATGCACCGCTGGGATTAAACAGATCATAGGAAATGAAGCAGAGCTTCATGCTAGCCAATTAAAAAAGGGATTTCCGCACAAGTATGCCGCTTCTCAGTTCATACCAGGATTCTCTTAAGATTGTTCCTTTTCTGCATGCATTGTGAGACGGTCACTTTCAACCTCTAGGCTAATTTATTAAAGGTGACACAGAAACAAAAGCTTTTTCTTGTTCTTCTGTTCATTTCTAAGTTCTATGAGCAGACCACATGATCGAAACGTTTTTGAACAGCCTGTACAGTATGTGACCAACCACGATTCGAATATTCGGAGAATCAAATTGAATTAACTTGTGAACGTGAATCGAATTGAACAAATCCAAATTAATCCAAATCCAAATGTGTGTTGTGCAGATCGGGTGCCAGTGCCTACAAGATGAATCGTACATTTCCTGCTGTAGGCTGAACATGTGCCACATCCAAATCAACAAACGTCACACCCATAAGCGTTACACAAACTACTGCACCCACAGGTGATGGGCTTCAAGCTTCACAAGAGCCTCGGGTTCGAATATTTTCATCCAAATTTAATCCAATCTTATTTCTGTGGTGGTAGTGTTGACCGGTTTAATAAATTTATTATCCAAAGATCCACACTGACTAGTAGTTTCTCATACGGTGGTTGCAGGAAGGAAGGGAAAGGTGAAGGAGTAGAAAGACAGATTGTGTGAGAGAGAGTTTTGTACATTTAGCATGACCCAAAATCTGTCCCTGGACTTCGGGGAAAGTAGGTGGACTTTAAAGGACACCTGTAGAGTGATCCAGTGGGGTTTTCTGCGATCAGGCCACAGTCGAGGTATGCTGTGTATATACACACACGCAAACACTTGCGCACACACACAGACAGCAAGGAGAGAGAGAGAGAGACAATAACAGGCTATAGAGCCGAAATGCAAGTACGAATACGGACTGACTTGTCTCTCAGATGTTCCACAACATTAAACTATCCACCCATTAGTAGTTCAAATGCACGAGGTGTCGGGCACTAATAAATTAGAGCCCAAGCGATATGACATCAGTCCTATGTCGTCAAAGTCTCTCTTGTTCCTCTATGGATTAAATTTTTTTCCCACCATCCGGGGCTTTTCGCGAGTCTTAAAATGCTTTAAAACTCATGAAAACTGGGACATTAAGACTCCGGAGGGACTGAGCCCCGGGCGTGGCTCGTCATAATGGTGCTGGTAATGGTACCCTTTAACTGTCTTTCTGGTGCACCCGGGTGGCAGCCACACAGGGCGCTTGGGCTCGCATGTTTACACATCGTAATCTCGGGCGTACTGTTATATGATGTATGATTGCATACTCAGGGGTGTGTTATTCCTTCCTTATACCACTTTCCCACTTCTCTGACACTAGTGCTGGATGTAAATCAAAGGAGTTGGGTTTATGTTAATGCATTCGTCCAGATATACGTTTCTATAGCACTTTCACTGGTGCTCATATGGCGGATCGTCTACATCATCTTGTATGCAAGGCGTCTCAGTGGTATGGAACGGTATGGGAAGTCTTGAGGACTGGGATATTTGAGGTCTATCGGTACAATAATGCACGACTAAACGTAAACACGTGACAGAAGCTTGAGTAGGAGGCTAATGTGTAATTTCTATGCTTGGTTTGTTTTGTAAAGCAAATGATCTCTTGGAGCTGATTAGTTTTGTAGTGAATAAAGCAGAAGTCGAACTCTTCTTGTGCTTCTTCTGTCTGCTTGTATCGCGGGGCTGGATCTCAGCCTGGACTGAATCTATTTGCAGGACCCGTCAGCGATTTGAATTACTAGCAGTCCGGGTTGTCTGTCACCTTGCTTTTTAAACCATAATTACTGCCTCTTTCACCCTAGCGGGAAAGAAACTATCCTCTAGAGTACACTGCGAGAGGGGTGTAAGCAAATCTGACTTAATGGCACAGAAACACAAGCGCGTCGACATGCCTGAGACGCTGTAGGTTTCTATCCTGCCGTTTGCTGGGCTTTAATCTCTCCCGTCGCTGATGCAAAAACATTGACGGAAACATCCAACGCGTCTTTCAACGTCTCGTGGGATGCGCGGATTGATGTTGTTGTGACTAGTGCAGCATAAAAAGGATAACTTCATTAACTCTGAAGTTAAAGCTGCACAGGCTCCCCCGGTTTAGCTTCTGGAAATTCATTGATTTAGGGGGGGGAAAAAAAATCCTTCTCTCCCTCCCTTTCCTGGCTTGTCAGTCTTTTCACACATCTGCACTTTCCTGATTGTGAAAAGGTCACATGTCGTCGGTGCCGGCTAATTAATCCGACTACTAAATGTTTGTGTGTTGATGTATTGATTGTTACATTGATTGATTGATTACTTTATTAATCCCAGAGGGAACCTCACATGTGCATCACACCATTGTAAAGCAAATACCCCTTTTAAATATACCAATCTTTTTTTTTTTAAACACCGTAACATTGCAATGGATGATGTTACATTAACATTCAATAACGTACAAGGACTTTTAAGAACGGAGTTGTCACGTCTCGTCACGTTAGTCACCTTATGCCTGAGCCTTATCGTTCTGTTGCTCACACACTCTCTTTCTCTCACGTCGAACAAAACCATTCTGTCACTTGTCATGTGCACATATAAAAGGCAGTGTCTAAATATGTCGTAAAAGTGTGTGTGAGAGCATGGGACGAGTTTGGGTTTACTGAGTAATGAGAAGTATCATCATCATCATCCTCCTCCTCATGACAATGGACTGTGCTGACTCCACCGCCAATCTGTCTGACATGCACGCTGAAGCGCGCGCACACACACACACACACACAGTCATTGTGATTGATCAGCACCAATGACTCATCTGCTGGAAAGTGTGAATAGTGCAAAATCTCCACCTGGTCAACACTCCCTGGTACACGCCTCATCCAAACGGTGAGGGTTTAGATTTAAAATTTTAACATCAGACAGAATAATAATAATTTTAACAACATATTATATTGATAGATCATCCAGCCCAAGGTTTAGAAAACAGGTGGAACAAACACATGTGACCGAATCGCATGGCCATGCTTCATTCACAACCTGGTGGTGACCGGAGAACCAAATGTACTCACAGGGTTTTAGTTTTGCGACTCAGGAAGTGTTTGATATTTTGTGGGGATCGAGACTAAATACGAAGTGGCAGGCGAAAAAAAAAATGTTTTTTTTTTCACATCATGTTCACATCTGTATAAAGAAACGTGAACAGTGTGTGTATCTGGACTCCAGTGATAAGTGGATAAGAGTTTGGGGTTTGGTAAGAACCGGAAGGACAGAGAATAAAACCCAGCTGTAAAATAGGAAATTATCTCAGTACCTTATGTACGTCTCATCTGAATACAGCTTATGATCAGTTTATCAGCTGTAAGTCGTTCATGAGCCCTAAGACCACGATATGAACCAAATGTTAAAATGAATTCCACACCTTCACTGCAACTTTTAACATTATTATTGTTATGTTCTAATAATAGTAATATGAATATTTCTCCTCTAGCACACAGTGCAAATAGGCGAGTTTATTGGCCACACCTATTAAAATGTAAACACGGGAGAAAAAAAACCTAGAAAGAATGAAGATGACTACTACTTCATAAGGACCACAATTGGCTGACGTTTTTGTCCCAAACCTCAGAGTGAGACAGATGTGTTTAAAAAAACAAACTAACTAAAAACATTTTTTTTTTCTGGTTGCCTCCTTGTGGCTCCTCTTTTTTTATTTTATTTTTTATCAGTGTAATAGCTGAGAATGTTTTGTTTGGCTGTGTGTGTGTGTGTGAAGCGTGTGGTTCTAGCCTAATGACCCCAACCGTGTGGTGTCATACACACAAGTCTGCGGCATGCCGTCCTCAGGCTTCATTTCCAATTGTTACATTAAAGTGTCTGTTTATTGAATGAGTTAATTTAGTTATGAGTATGCGTTCAGTCCAATTAAAAAAAAATCATAAATCTAGTCTCCCCTCCAGCCAGTGATGCGAGTCGACACCACGTGCTCGGCTGCTGATAAAGTCTGTCTGTTCCACGTAATAAAGACGTCGAGTTTCCACTCACTGACGTTTGCTGACTGCAGCCACATTTTATCAACCGGGTTTTGTAACCATACAAAGGGTGTCCTATACATTTTAAACAAAAGTAACCTAGTACATATGTCTATACAGTCTTATGCAAAAGTTTAGGCACCCTTTTGTTTAACAGATTTTGGTGATCTTTTCAATTAAAAAAAAAAGTTAACAAAGTCTCTCTTGGAAATGGAAAAAATGCACAATATTTTCATCAAACATTGGTGCATATTTGCTTTTTATGTAATAAGATAAAAAATAAAATATTATTGTGACACTGTGCAAAAGTTTGGGCACCCTACATGCTGTAATCAGTACTTAGTAACACCTCCTCTGGCAGATATCACAGCTTGCAAACGCAGCTAAAAGTCTTTCAGTTCTTGTACTTGGGATTTTCTCCCATTCTTCCTTGTAAAAAGCTTTTAGTTCTGTAATATTCTCTGGTGGTCTTGCATGCACGGCTCTTTTAAGATCTCCCCACAAATTTTCAATGATGTTTAAATCAGGGGACTGTGATGGCCGTTCCAAAACCTTCAGCTTGCGTCTCTTGAGGTTTTCCATAGTGGATCTCGAGGAATGTTTAGGATTATTGTCCTCTTTTCAGCTTTTTGTACAGATGATGTGATGTTTGCTTCCAGAAATTGCTGGTATTTAGTGGAATCCATTCTTCCCTCCAGCCGTGCAATGTTTCCTGTGCCACTGGCTGCAACACAACCCCAAACCATGATGGATCCACCGCCATGCTTAATAGTTGGCAAGGTGTTCTTTTCATGAAATGGTGCTTCTTTTTTTCTCCAAACATGCCTTTGCTGATTGTGGCCAAAGAGATCTATTTTAACTTCATCAGTCCACAGCACTTGTTTTCAAAACGCATCAGGCTTCTGTAGATGTTCTGTTGGATTTTATGATGGGGACGCAGGTGAGGTTTTCTTCTGCTGACTCTTCCATGAAGGTCTTGTGGAACGGTGCACCTCCCCCCCCATGATTCTGCTGAATCTTCCTGCTGGTTTTTTTTCAGTCAAATTGGGGGTTTTGATTTGTCTTTCTGACCAGCAAACGAGCAGTTCTCTCCCAGAGTTTTCTTGGTCTTCCAGATCTCATCTTGACCTCCACAGTTCCCCTGAACTGCCATCTCTTAATTACATTTCTTACTGTGGAAACTGCAAGCTGACAACGCTTTGCTATATTCTTGTAGCCTTCTCCTGTATTGTGTGCATCAATAACTTTCATTTTCAGAGTCTCACACAGCTGCTTAAAGGAACTCACAAGGTTTGAAGAGTCAAAGTATGTGTAAAGCTTTGAAATTGGCATTTACTAATGACAGCTGTTGCCATGCATCAGATCTAACGAGCTCATGAAGGTCTGAAACCTTGTAAAAAAGAATCTTGAGACTCCGGAACTCTTCGGGTGCCCAAACTTTTGCACAGTGCCATAATGATTTAAATTTTGTTCAATTTATGGCATAAGAAGTAACTATGCCTCAATGTTTTCTGAAAATATTGTGCATTTTTTCTATTTCCAAGAGAGACTGTATTAACATCTTTTCAATTAAGAAATCACCAAAATCTATTTATCAAGGGGTGCCTAAACTTTTGCATAACACTGTGTACTGATGCAAATCATAGGCCGTTGGCAACGCTGACCCGCAGTCAACAAACAGTGGAAGTGATGCGCAAACTCGCTACCTGAGTGCAGTATGTAAATCAAAGCTTTTTTTTTTTTTTTTTTTTTTAAGAAACACTTGAACCAAAAGGAAATTTGCCTAAATGAAAAGTCTCTAGCGGTGTAGAAAGGAATGACGGCTGTAAACTAGGTCGCTGATCTGATGCAGAGCCGCCAGATGTTAATCAAACTTAGCCTTGGTCTTTGCTGGTCTCTGTTAGTTATTGTGCTTTAATTCTGCACCTATTCATCCGATATCACCGGGAATGTAACGATTTTTGTTTCTTGTCTTCTTTTTTCCTCCAGGTTTAAGCGGGAACCCTGCCGACATCGAAAGCAGAAAATTAGCATTTGGACAGAACTTTATACCTCCGAAAAAGCCAAAAACCTTTCTCCAATTAGTATGGGAAGCATTACAAGACGTAACGTTGATTATTCTAGAAGTTGCAGCCATAATTTCATTAGGCCTTTCTTTTTATAGACCTCCAGAATCAAGTGATAATAGTAAGTACTTTTTTTTTTTTTTTTTCAGGTTTTATTTCTAATATAATATAAAAAGCAGTGTTATTTATTTATTTTTTGCTAAACATGTATTGTATGTTTGTGTGCGTATAGACTGCGGGGAAGTATCGGGAGGCGTGGAAGACGAGGGCGAGTCAGAGGCAGGATGGATCGAGGGAGCAGCCATCCTCCTCTCTGTTATCTGTGTGGTGCTTGTGACCGCCTTTAACGATTGGAGTAAAGAGAAGCAGTTCCGTGGCCTACAGAGCCGCATCGAACAAGAGCAGAAGTTTACAGTGGTGCGCTCCGGGCAGGTCATTCAGATCCCCGTGGCTGAGATCGTAGTCGGGGATATTGCACAAATCAAATACGGTACGTGCACACATTGCACAGCTGTGATGTGGATATTTATTGTAATGGAATGCAACAGAAAGCTGAACAACAGAAAGCTTATATGGGACAAGAGTGGTGTCACGGAAAGATTAGGCAATCATGGGCTAATGCGAGTTCATGTATGTGAAAGGGGTGTGTTACGCCACCTCGTGACGCAGGAATCACCCTCTGTGTGACCGGTCAACTTCTATACAGTTTATGTTTTGTTTTTCGTTTTCTCGCAGGTGACCTCTTACCTGCCGATGGCGTTCTCATCCAAGGGAACGATCTTAAAATCGACGAGAGCTCTCTGACGGGAGAATCGGACCACGTGAAGAAACTGCTGGATAAAGATCCTATGCTGTTATCAGGTACAAATTACTTCTGCTTCTGAGTGCGATTTATTTATAGACCAAGATTTGTGTTGATGAGTAAAAAAGAAGAAAATGTTGTCTTGAACATTAATGTTGAGGTGTTGTATAGTTTTCTGTTAGCGCATTCTCTCAAAAAACGGTATTAAAATGAAATCAGCACCCTGTTGTTTAATGTTCTCACACCTTCACAGGAAAAACCTAACACGCCTGAGACACTTTACGTAATGTCTACGGTTGCTGTAACATCTCAAGTTTGAGGCACGTGGATCGCTGTTTTTTTTTTTTGTTTTTCTTCTTTTTTTTCCCCCCCATTTTGAAACCACTGGATTACAACATCCAGAGGTTGAGAGAGCTGTTGCAGAAAAGCGTGTTTGTGTTTATGAAACTCAGTCAAGTTTGGACATTTTGGATGTTCAGGGTTGCCATCTTGTTAGGAGGGTTTCTTTTTAATTAATACTCGACAAATGGCCCTTTTATTGATTCTGCTCTAATCATTCTCTTTATTTATATTCCTGATATGTCTAATTCCAATGTTCAGTGTAGAACATTCATTTTGTTAAATGGACACGAGTACGCCCTAATAACTGATGCCGAGTGTCTATACATCAAGTGGTTATCTGATGCAAGTCATAGTCAGAGCAAAGGGAAGATTTTCCCATTTAATGCAACTAAAAATGTTCTCAATACCGTTTACCCAATCAGCCAACTCGCTGTCTGGTTATTACGGTGGCACTTGTCGAGGGTGGGATATGTTGTTAGGTAGCAAGTGAACTTCAAGTTCTTGAAGTTGATGAAATGTTCAAGCATAAGTATCTAAAGTGACACCAAATGGTGATGGCGAGACGACTGGGCCAGAGCAGCTCCAAAACAGCACAGTCTTGTGGGCTGTTTCCTGTGTGCACTGGTTAATAATAACTACAGTAAAGTGTTCCATGGAAGGACAACCCAGAGTCAACCAGACTCGTTGATTACATTTTGGAGTGATGGCTAGATCCCTCTGAAGAGCGAAATTTGTTGAAAAAGTGAATGCTGACTCTGATGGAAAGAACACAATGTGCGTCACAGCTTGATGTGTATGTGGCTGCATACTGTAGGTGCACCAGCAGAAAGCTCGGCAAGTAGGCATCAGAACAGGACCATGGAGCAATGGAAGACGTTTGCGTTGTCTAATCATTTGATTAGATTTTTTTTTAAAGAACATAATGTGGATGGCCCCGGTGCATGTGAGATGTTCACCTGGGGATGAGATGGCACAGAGGTATCCAGACGGGGAGGATTGAAATGTAGATGGGTTTATTCGCAAGATGATGATAAATAATGAACATGAACTTACTTGTAAGTAAAAATAATAGTTTAAAGCCTGGTCATTTTGGATATTCTGGAAAATCCGTGGTACACACGCTTCCTTTTGTCATAGCTTAAACTTGACTTAATTGCTAACCCCAGGAAAGCTAGTGGACCCACTGATTGATAGGAAGATTCTGAAATATTTAATCTTTGAAAATTCCTCTTCCATTTTAAAGCATCAAAAACATTTCCCTGTGAAGTTATACAGCATGATCAGACCGTTAAAATGATGAAATGGGAATGATGCTAACATGGGCTAGCTATATGGGAAAGTACACTCTCTTTACACTCCTCCTGTTGAAGGAAAGCTCAAGATCAAGCTGGTATTTTTCTAGCTCTCGCTTTGATCCACGCCGTGAGACTTTGCTCAATTGTCAAAGTGAAGACTTTCGAGTCTCAGAGCAGTTCCATGCCTCATAAATATCCGCTTCTTTGCGTTGTACGGTCCAACAGACAACCCATATTTAGACGCCACTTACGCAGAAATCGAACACTGCGTGTTTGTTTGTGTGTGCAAACATTTTGTGTTTGTCGTACTTGCAACCAAATGGCATGCCCTCACCCGTGCGTCGTCTTGTGTACAGGTACCCATGTCATGGAGGGCTCTGGAAAAATGGTCGTCACTGCCATCGGAGTCAACTCCCAGACCGGAATCATCTTCACGTTACTGGGGGCGGGAGAGGACGACGACGATGACGAGAAGGAGGAGAAGAAAAAGGAGAAGGAGAGGAAGAAGGAGAAGAAAAGTATGCTTGCGCTATTATTTGGTGTCCTTCCAGCCTCTCTGGCAGTCTGACCTGTTTTAAAATAGATCGGCCATGTTAGTCTGTGGCCTTTCAGTGCGGCGGGGCAGCAGCAGTGTTGTTATCCAAAGAAAAACTGTTATCTAATTTGGGCGTGTCAGCTGTGTAAGGGGGAGAATACACAATCTCTATCAAGCACACACACACATGCACACAGCGCTAACTAATCCCCGACTTACTGTGGGTTAGAGTCATGTTTGTTTTATTTCCTGCTCAGTCAGGCTCACTCGCCATAGACAAACACTGTTGCGCCGAGTCTCTGGCCATCCTGATTTAAGGCCGTATCCGTGAAGTGCTAGACGCTGGGGCTGCCAGAACAAATATTACTGTTCGAATTTGCATAAAATTTGCATGTTAAAAAAAAAAAAAGAAAAGGCAAACAGTGCAAGAACTTATTTTTGCATTTGAATATTTAAGTTTAAGTCAAGGTGAATTTGCCTTGAATACTACACCAGAGGCGGTCTTTACCAGCTCAGAGCATACCTTTAACATTTCAACAAGTTACTTATATTAATCCACATTAGGCAAGATGAGTTCAAAAAACAAAACAAACATTTAATCAAAGCAAAAACTCAGTCAGTCGATTTTGTTAAAATTAAAATATTTTCACTGTGAAGTTACTCTCAAGAATAATTCATTTATTGTTTAATCAAGTAAAAGAGATTTGTTTGTTTATTTATTTATTTTGAAAAGTATGAAATATAAAACCATGAATCCAGCAGTAATCAAATAATTTCCTCTGTAATATCTTACAAATAAGCGAGGGTTGAACATGAACATTTTAATTATGGGGGGGGGGGGGAGTTTTTCAGAACAAAATTGCCATGGTGTATGATGTTTATAAACAAACAAATTGACTTGTAACTTGACACATGCATCAGGAAACCAGAGAAGTAGGCGGAGCTTTTGTTACAAGTCTCGTTACAGCCTGCATGTTTCAGAAAATATGGAGGTCGAGAGGGGAGAAATAGTGAAACCTTTAGTGAACGCTTTTGTTATTACAGTGTTTAAGAGATCTTACAGAGGTTACGCTTTTGAACTCTGGAAATTGATTGACCAAGACTTTGCGTCTACCTGTTGTCTCAACTTAACGCATGACGAGATGACATCATAGCAAGTGAAATGATCTTGAATCATGATGTTTGTTTATTAGGGATGGGCAATTCCTGTGTCGCCACGCTGACTCCAAAATCAAATAAATAAAATCTTATCGTAATTTATCGTAATCTTATATTAATGATTAAGTATACACTTTTTAAGATATTTTCTCGCAGTGCTTGTTCTGCTTTTATTCGTCTAATTTGCAGCAGCTACGTTCCAGTGTTGGTCACGTGACGCAAATAGACGTGGCGTACTTGTACTTATTTGCACAAGTTATTTTGCATACTAATTCTTCCAAGTTACAAAAATCTGAAAGCTTTTAAATCGAATAGTGCTCCACATTTAATGGCATAAAAATCTACTGTAAATCACCTTGTCGAATTAAAGCAATTATTTAATTACAAAAGGCTGCAGTTTATTACAGATAAAATATGCTTGGCCATGTTGAGTTTGTCAGTAATTTAACAATTTGCTTTTGTTAAAATATTTATTAAAACTACAATTATTTAAAATGACGTGCTAAATAAATATTAGCAAACATCATCGAAATGTGGTCATTTGGTCAGGGATTTATTGCATTAAAAAAATAATAATTGTAAATTTTATAGTGTGTAATATATATAATTTTGCTGCTAGCCTCTGTAAATCCTTGTGCATTCAATTAAGTCAAAACTGCAATATGTAAAAAATAATTGCCGTGAGGTTTATTGATCAAATCATGCAGCTCTATAAGGAAGTATGATGCACTACCAGACACCAACCAGTGCATAAACGTGACGTTATTTGATACGCAATGTTCTCAGTGTAAGCCGTCATTCATTTTAACACCACAGGACTAGATCACATCAGCTATTTGTACAATGCTACTAATTAACACTGTTATTTGGGTTCTTCTTTATTTAGATGCTTAAATGAAATATTAATTTGTTAATGCTTTGGGTTGTTTTTTTTTTGTTGTTGTTTTTTGTTTTTATTCCCCTCCCTTGCTACAGCAATAGAAGTTTATAATGAACTTCCTTAGTTTATTTTTTTCACCACTGCTAATCAGCAGGGACCTAATGGAGCTGAAGTGTTTCTCTGTGTTTTTTTTTTTGTTTTGTTTTGTTTTACTTTTGTTTTACTTTCCCCCCCCTCCCCGATCTCTCTCTCTCTCTCTGTTCATCATATCCCCAGTTTAGCATGTGGCAAGGATTTCTGCTCCATTAGCCAGCAGCTTTTGTAATGAATTTCAGCAGGCTTGCGTCCTCACATGTTCGCAGTTCCACTGAATGCCCCTGGACATTGTTTTTGTTCATCGAATGCACAGATCACCGCTGCTGCATGTGTGCACACAGGCGTGTCTGTGGCCTGGCCAAAGATTTTCATCCTGCATTAAGGCCCTGACCGTTATATAACACCCCCCCCCCCCCCCTTTTTTTACATTTATTTATTTATTTATTTATTTTTTATATAAAACCCTAAGTACTGCTCTCACTCTATTGAATCAAAGATAGCATTTGCATAATTGGAAATAGGTTTAAATGGATGCGGCAGAATGATCTCAGGCACAGCGTGGGACTGTTAAATAAGTTTGAGAGTCTTCCTGACGTGCTCTTTCTCTCGGCAGACAAAAAGCAAGATGGCTCAGTGGACAACAGAAAGAAAGGTGAGTAACCCTATTGACTTAACTGCATAATGAGCTTCGTATTGGCTTAGCTGGCAATCTCTGAGGAGCGGCAGCTTGTGTTAAAACCATTGCCTTAACCCATTACTCCTATCAGATAGTCATTAAAGCTGTCCTGCGTGTGTGTGTGTGTGTGTGTGTGTGTGTGTGTGTGTGTGTGTGTGTGTGTGTGTGTGTGTGTGTGTGTGTGTGTGTGTGTGTGTGTGTGTGTGTGTGTGTGTGTGTGTGTGTGTGTGTGTGTGTGTGTGTGTGTGTGTGTGTTGCTTTGTGAGGTACAGCATGCATACGATTGAGTTGAGCTTTAATGGTACGCTGCGTTTCACAAAGCAGACACCTTTGACTGATGAAACAAGGAACCTCTCCGCCTCCTCCTCTGCACAGACTATAATGGGATTTTAGGCATGATCAGAGTTCACATTTAAGTAGCTTTTTGAGCAGCTCAAGCTATGATGGAGAGCTGATGATAAGATAAGATAAGAGCGTCCTGATGCGTCACTCCAACCTGAGCAAAGCCGAGAAGCTGGCAGAGAGCACTGGCAACACAGCTCACAACAACTCACGAATGAGTATTTAAAGTGGGATCTCTCAGAGGAATGTTTCTTAGCTTCGTGCTGTCATGTTCAGAATTCTCTATCGACCGGACATTTACACGAGACTTCATGTCTCATCAAGTTCAGTGAGGAGAGTCTCTCGCAGTAAAACATTTGAACGGTTTTAAAGAAAGGCCGTACGTCCGTGCATGACGATCCCGGCCGAGGTGGCTCGGAGCGCACTGCAGTCGTTCCCGTAAAACATTCAGCAAGTGTAATGATTGACTCTTAAATATTAACAGGTAACTTTGATAAAATTGTCCTGACCTCGCTCCATGACATTTCCACATGTTCGGGGCTTTAACGGGGTTCCTGGGAGGCCAGCGTTCCAGGCACGAAGCAGGCAGTCCAATCATGAGAGAACTTTCTACCTTGATTATATCCAAGCACTAGTGAAACGCTAGGATGTGGGAGTTCTGTACGATCAAAAGACCCGGCTTGACCTGAACACCGCTTGTATAAACATTTACAAGCCGTAACTAAAGATGTACTCAAGAAGCAAAGAGGGAAGGACTGTATGTAGAAAGGAATGAATGTTGGAAGGAAGACAGATGAACGATGGAAGAAAGGGAGAACTGAAGCAGGCAGTAGGGGAAGGAATTGAACGAATGAAGGATGGAAGGGAAGGAATGAAAGATGGACAAAGGAGGGAAGGGACAAAAAAGGAAAGGATGAAGGTGGAAAGGAATGAAGGACAGGAACAAGGAGCGATAAAGGTGGAAAGGGTGGAAAGAGATGAATGACCGGACGAAGGAGGGCTGAATGAAGAAGGGAAGAGATGAATAAAGGATCAAATATAAATAAAGTAAAGGAGGCAATGGATGGATAAACGAAGGAAAATGTGGATGAATAAAGGATGGACATGAAGTGAATGGCCGGTGAGGAGCTTTAACATGGCCATGTTAGTGACGGTGCGCTCCAGTCGCCCCTCAGCGGTTAAACCGGAGCGCTCGGCTTCCTTCTGTGAAATATCCTGCGGAGCTTCATGTGATTGTAAACTGAAATGGAGGCTCTGCAGCAGGAGTCGTGCTGGTTCATGTTTCCAGCCGGACAGAGTCACTGATTTACAGCGCTGCATTCAGTCCGTGCCTGCGTTCAGCAAAGCTCTTGGTCACACGCTCACATACCCGACACCACCTGGAGCACGCCGAGAGCGAGGCAGGGCGATCGTCTCACCCGGCGTACATGCAGCCAGGTGCTCGTTTCCCCTCCATCACGTTGTACACGCACGGTTCATTCTCCATCATGGACTCGTAATAATCAGCCGCCTTAAATGCATAATCGGTCACGGGGGAGAGTCGTGTTAGAGCAAACGGACGCTAGTGCCAATTCAGATAACAGCCAGTCTGTTGTGTGTTATTTGTCTGGGTTTGATACCGACGCAGGGCCGTGCTGTGTAGGCTGCTGAGCCTCTCTCACTTCCACGCCTGCCAGGAGTGAGGTCTAGTGCCTCAGACTAGGATTGCATGGGGAAGAGAACCGTTCTGCCACAGCAGCAGATGCGCGCGCGCGCACACGTACGCACAAGCATTTCACCCCGCATATCTTTAGACTGCAGCCACTGTGCTTGAAAGTGTACGATACACAGAGGTTACCGATATCACTTACGTATATATAAGGGTGTGTCCATGACGGTGTGAGCTTGTATTCGGGCCTTTGCTTTGGGCAGATTACCCCCCCCCCCCCCCCCCTTTTTATTATTATTATTATTATTTTTTTTTTTTTTTTTAAAGCTAAACTTTGTTTCATATTTGAGAAGCGATAGAAGCTCGCCCTAGTTTCTCTGCACCTTTTGTGAGCACGGTCTGTCTGCTAGTACCGAGCACAGAGAGACCCTGCAGTCATTCTCTCCCACACAGAGGCGAGACCCATTATACCCGGTGGTCCCGAGACGCACAAAAGCATGCTGCACAGCTGGACCTGAACCTAAGGCCCTTTTGAGTAGCCAGCCACACAAATGGAATAAAAGTAGCTCTTTAAACAAAAGAAAGGGAAGTGAAAAGCAAAAAAAAAAAAAAAAGGAAAGTAAACCGTGAGTTGCAGTCGTCTAGCAGGAGCATGAGGATGTAGATATGTGCTGTATGGCGGTGCAAAAAAGAAGGGGGAAAAAAAAGTTGCACCCTCATGATCTTTATCATCACGAACAGGGAAATGAACTCGCCCAGTTCTACGCTAACGTCAGTACAGAGGGGGTTTAACTAGCTCGAGGCACTCTGTGCAGACACGGCTCACTTCACTGATAGTCAAGGTACAGACAGTATATCGATGACCGCGTACAATCTACAGTAACTCACTAAATGACTGTGTGAGACGATTATGAGAGTATGGCTTCACACACACACACACACACACACACACACACACACACACACACACACCATGAGGATGTTTTCCATTTTTAATTTAAAGAAAAGATTTCATGTACACTTTAGATTTAAACTAAAACACAAGTTTGAGCACGAGTCGGAGCAGTTAACAGATAACGGCCAAAAAAAACCCAAAAAGTTACCCCTCCATGTACAATAGATAAAGTACTAGTCATGGGATTAGGTATGAAGTGCCAGGACAAGGCCGTGCCTGTGGCTTTTACAATGATGGCGTTTATTATAGAGTTATTCAAATACATTTGAAGCCTTTCTTTATCTCTTTTTTTTTTTCTTTTTCACCGTTTCTCCAGCTAAAGCCCAAGACGGAGCTGCAATGGAAATGCAGCCCCTGAACAGCGACGAGGGGGCCGATGCAGACGAGAAACGCAAAGCCAACCTGCCCAAAAAAGAGAAATCGGTTCTCCAAGGGAAGCTGACTAAACTAGCAGTCCAAATCGGCAAAGCAGGTCAGAGCATTTCAGTTCTCGTCCTAATTACCACATTTCTTTCTCCTCTTCTGTGCTGTGGCTGTTTTTATTAGAATCCTTTTTTTTTCTTTTCCTTTTTTCTTTTATTCCCCCCCCAAAAAAAGCTAACCCCGTTGTTTTCAGTTCTCTGATCTTTTTATTTATTTATTGGATGGCACTGGTTTATGGGTGTGCTTTTCTCATCTCTCTCTCTCTCTCTCTCTGCAGGTCTGGTGATGTCTGCCATCACAGTCATAATCCTGGTGGTGTTGTTTATAGTGAATACCTTCTGGGTGCAAGGCCTTCCATGGGAGAAAAGCTGCACACCCATATACATCCAGTATTTTGTCAAGTTCTTCATCATAGGCGTGACCGTTCTGGTGGTGGCTGTCCCCGAGGGTCTGCCTCTCGCCGTCACTATTTCCCTAGCTTACTCTGTCAAGGTATGTCCCGTTCTCTTATAAATCAGACGCGTGTGTCGCCGACCACATTCTACTATACAGCACACTTTTATTTATGTTTGTTGTTTTTTTGAGAATAGCTTGCCATAACAGTTATAGTGACCGTTCATGCAAGCCTGTTACATGCCAACAGATTTTAGGATTTTAGGATTTCTCTTGGTTAATCTTGTCCTCGTCCTGTCTAATCCTGTTCCTACCCCCCACTACCCTTTTTCTATTTTTCTATTATTATTATTTTTTTTAGAAAATGATGAAGGACAACAATTTGGTAAGGCATTTAGATGCCTGCGAGACCATGGGCAATGCTACTGCCATCTGTTCAGATAAGACGGGCACTCTGACCATGAACAGGATGACCGTGGTGCAGGCTTACATTGCAGAGCAGCACTACAGGAAGGTCCCTGAGCCGGAAGTAATCCCTGCCAGCACCATGGACCTGCTCATCCTGGGCATCAGCGTCAACAGCGCTTATACCACCAAGATCATGGTGAGTGCACCTGCATCCGTTGACTGATTTTTCGGTTATTCTTTACTCCTCTCCGACAGGAATTGGGATAGACCAGTCATTTAATCTTTTTTTCTTTTTTCTCTTTGTTTCTTGCATCCCCGCCCCCTCTCTTCCCTTAGTCTCCCGAAAAAGAGGGAGGTTTATCTCGTCAGGTGGGCAACAAAACCGAATGCGCCTTGCTCGGCTTTGTGTTGGACCTGAAAAAAGACTACCAGGCAATCCGAAACGAGATCCCAGAGGAGAAGCTCTATAAAGTTTACACTTTCAACTCTGTCAGGAAATCCATGAGCACCGTGCTGAAGAACGCTGACGGAAGCTTCCGTATGTTCAGCAAAGGAGCCTCGGAAATTCTACTCAAGAAGTAGGCATTTCTTCACCTTCATTTTCTTTAAAAGAAAGAAAGAAAAAAAAAAAGGAAAAAGAGTGGTTAGTGAGATAACGATTTGTTATCATGCTTACTAAGCAGATCAGATGCTTTTCCTTTCCCCTTTTTTCACGAGCCATGCTATTGATGCATTTCCTCAGATAAATTATCTACATGATGCCTCTCATCCTGCTGTTTCATAACCGTTTTTTTTTTCTTTTTTTTTTTTTTCCTTCTCCCTGTTCTGCTCTTTCCCCGTCTAGATGTTATAAGATCCTTACAGTCAGTGGCGAGACCAAAGTGTTCCGGCCCAGAGACAGAGATGACATGGTGAAAAAAGTGATCGAGCCCATGGCCTCTGAAGGCCTGAGGACGATATGCCTGGCCTACAGAGACTTCCCCGCCTCAGAAGGAGAACCCGACTGGGAGAACGAGGCCGATATACTCGCCAGACTCACCTGCGTGTGTGTGGTGGGCATCGAGGACCCCGTCAGACCGGAAGTAAGAGCCTGTGGTGTTTGTTAGATTTTTTTTTCCTTTTAGCGCTAGTTTGAGTCCGCGTCCCGTCTGACCCGGGTTCCTCTCGATCAGGTCCCAGACGCTATTAAAAAGTGCCAGCGTGCCGGGATCACCGTGCGCATGGTCACCGGCGACAACATCAACACAGCACGTGCCATAGCAACCAAATGCGGCATCCTGCAGCCCGGGGATGATTTCCTCTGTCTGGAAGGTAAAGAATTCAACCGGCGGATACGCAATGAGAAAGGAGAGGTGAGATAAACCGCTGCTTCTGCAAGAATGCGCACACGAGAGATTTTTAGGAGTCCTTGTAAAATCCTAACCGGCATGACGTGCTCGTTTTATAGATAGAACAGGAGCGGATCGATAAAATATGGCCTAAACTCCGAGTCCTGGCGAGATCTTCTCCAACAGACAAGCACACATTAGTTAAAGGTACATTTTTTATTTATTTATTTATTTATTTATTTATTTTTACGGAATAAACCAATGATATATTGCACAGAAGTGTCAACTTTCATATGTTTTATTTTCAGGTATCATCGATAGCACTGTTCTAGAACAGAGACAAGTAGTAGCAGTAACGGGAGACGGTACGAACGATGGCCCTGCCTTGAAAAAGGCCGATGTTGGATTTGCTATGGTACAGCATACACTTTAAAAGTATAACACAGACCTAGCTATATATTTCACAAAAATGTAATGCTGATGCGGGCTTTTTCGTGTGTTCATTTTTTGTTTTGTTCTCTCAGGGCATTGCAGGCACAGATGTAGCGAAAGAGGCGTCCGATATCATTCTCACCGACGACAACTTCTCCAGCATCGTCAAGGCGGTCATGTGGGGCCGCAACGTCTACGACAGCATCTCCAAGTTTCTGCAGTTCCAGCTCACCGTCAACGTAGTGGCCGTGATCGTGGCCTTCACTGGAGCTTGCATCACACAGGTACTCTTCAAAAAAAAAAAAAAAAAACTAGCATGAAAGAGCGTGGCATGTGGGATAGATACACAGACAAACGGGATAACAGATGAAGTTTTGAAGGAAGTTTGTAAGGCTAAACTGAGCAACTCTAAAATAATAGGTTAGTAGAATGAGACTGAAGCAGAGGCTCTCAACTCACCTGGGAGTGAACTGGTTTCAAAACTGGAGCAGACTAAATTAGCAGTAAGCTGATGGCATGTCATCATCTTGCTGGTTTGTGTTGCTGTCCAAACTGTATACAGTTCACTCCACAAGTGTCCGGTCTTATCCGGAATGGTCCGGTGAACAGGTCCAAGCAGGGAGCCAACCTGAGACCACGACCACGCTTCGCTTCTGTGTGATTGTAATCGAGCTTACTGGATAAGATTAGACTTTAGAGTGAAAAGTAAAAAAAAAATATATATATATCTTGTACATATAATAAAACTGTAAAGTGGGCGTGTCTGTACATTGAAGATATTTGCAGGACTTAAGACGAGTGATGGAACACATCCAGATGGTTTATGGAATTTTGGTCCGTCTCTGTTTGTGTGCACGCATTACGTAGAAACCCCTGGACGAATTTTTGCTACTTTTAAATCGACCTTGAAAAGAATCATTAGTTCATCCCAAAATCCAACAGATGGCGCTGTACTTTTTAAAAATTATTATTATTATTATTTTTTTTTTTTATGAATGTGCAATTGAAATCTACTTAATAAACATGATCTCACACCTTCATTCTGCACGGTAACACGTAAAAATATTAGTTAATTCCAAAATTCAACAGACGGCGCTGTACATTTTTTAATCTGCGCGTATGTGTGTACAATGACATTCCTGGTACATTTCCTAGCAGAGCTAATAAAGAAATAAAATTGCTTTCCAATGATTGTGTAGACTAGTAATGTTTTAATCCACGTGGTCTTGCTTGTTTTTTCTGTTTTTGTTTTATTTAAGTGTGTGCTAAAAATATTTGGCCGCATGAACTTTATAATGAAGTTGTTAAAGATCATGTTAATGTTGGTTACACATGTTAGAGCGTCATTGTGTTGCACATCTTTTCATTCTTTACCCAAAACTATCCCTTACATTTCTAGAAAAGATTGCTTTACCACTTTAATGAATTATTTGTTAACTATCAACTAGCAAGTATGTCTTTAACCTACCGAGACGAACTTTTTTACTCAATTTATAACTTTGTTTTGTTTGTTTTTGTTTTTTCCTCGTCCCTCAGGATTCTCCACTGAAAGCCGTACAGATGTTGTGGGTGAACCTGATTATGGACACCTTTGCCTCACTCGCTCTGGCCACCGAGCCTCCCACGGAGTCTCTGCTGCTGAGGAAGCCCTACGGCCGTAATAAACCCCTCATCTCCAGAACCATGATGAAGAACATCCTGGGCCATGCTGTTTACCAGCTTACAGTCATTTTCACTCTGTTGTTTGCAGGTGAGGACTAACGTAAAGGACAGAAAAGGACTGTTGGGACCGGCGTACGTTTTTAATCCAAAAACCGAGCTTACGAAAAAGTGAACACTAGCTGACCTGTGCTTCCTCAGAGACATGAAAAAACATATATCTGTTTAGTCTAGGGAATAAAATACACTGGCTTCATGTGTCTCTGTGACAAAATGAGAGTGATCACAGCGCTTGTTAAGATTTAAATAAGATTAATCGCTCTGTGTTGCGTCGACTTTGGGAACACTTCTGTTGTTAAAGCTTTGGCTAAAGGTTGAGTGTGTAGTTTTTTTTTTTTTTTTTTTTTTGCACAAAAGATTTATACAAAGCCTGACTCAACCTTACCTTTTTTTTCCCTCCTAGGTGAAAAGTTTTTCGATATAGACAGCGGCCGTAACGCCCCTCTCCACGCGCCGCCCTCCGAACACTACACCATCGTCTTCAACACCTTTGTATTGATGCAGCTCTTCAACGAGATCAACGCCCGCAAAATCCACGGCGAGAGGAACGTCTTCGAGGGCATCTTCAACAACCCCATCTTCTGCTCCATCGTCTTCGGCACGTTCATCATCCAGGTGAGTGCGACTAACCAGACGCAGACAACACAAGCAGTCTAATGTAACGTTAACTCCGCTAACACAATCCGTTTCTTTTCTAGATCGTCATCGTACAGTTCGGAGGCAAGCCCTTCAGCTGTGTGGGTCTTAGCATTGACCAGTGGCTCTGGTGCGTTTTCTTAGGCTTTGGCTGTCTGCTCTGGGGTCAGGTAAGACCGCAGGTTTCGCTTTGTTCCCTGTCGAATTTTCAGAAAGAACATCAGGCCGTCACGATGATGTTTTGAGCAGTTTGGCGTTTCCCTGTCATACATGTGCATCGTGTATATTTTAATCGTTCGGTAGTTGATCACTGCCCTCTTGTGGCCAAGCCCTAGAATGAAATCAGGCGAAAAAAAGCAAAGTGGATGATGGGAAAACTGACGGAAGTTTGTAAATAAACAACTGTTTTGTGTCCGAGCCAGAAATTCAGCCGTTATCAGTATTTATGTTCTGGTGTTTGTTTATAGTGTCACTTTGGGTTGGAGCAGTAGTTCATACTCCGCAGAAATAATCATCTCATGGATAAAAGGCCACACAGAACACCCTACAGCAACAGACTACAGCTCTGGAGCAATGCAGTTTTTTCCAGGACAAAGCTGTCCAATAGAAAACATTTATCTTTTCAGGACCATGAAAATGCACCTGATAGCTCACCAGAGAAATTAGCTGTAGCTATGATAAACAGGTCAGAATAATAGTGTTTTTCATTGCTCAAAAGATTTAATCATCTGTTGTCTGTCAGGTGCTAAGAAAATCCATATTGTGTTAGGTTTATTCAACAAAGTCAACTTCACTAACACGTGTTAGTTCATTTGTCAAGTCTACATTGGAGGGTTGTTCGGTTCGATTTCATCTCCCCCTCTGAAAGCAATACTGAGAGACGTGTGAGGCTGAAGCGTCCTGGTTAGACGTCCTTGTCAGAATTGCACAAGAGAAAAAATTCAACAAAGAAAGCAAACAAATTGTGCATGAATATCACAAAACCACAGAGTCAGCACTCGGTCAATCACAGATGATCGTATAAAGAGGAAGTCGAAAGCGTTCCGTGTGGTGCTCATCACTTTCTCACGGCGCTAAAAAATAAAAGACTTACTCGCATCATCTCTGTCGAATTGCTTTGCTTCACTTTTCTCTGCCCTCGTGCAGATGATCTCCTCCATCCCGACCAGTCGCCTGAAGTTCCTGAAGACGGCCGGTCACGGAACGCAGAAGGAGGAGATCCCAGACGAGGAGCTGGAGGAACTGGAGGACCTGGACGAGATCGACCACGCCGAGCGCGAGCTCCGCAGGGGACAGATCCTCTGGTTCCGAGGTCTCAACAGGATACAAACTCAGGTAATTTCACCCGGGACGCTCGCGTACACGCCCCACGTCGAGGAAACGGCAGGATAGGTCGCAGTACACTCTATGCTTGATTAGCCTTTTCTTACTGATAACTTTACAGCTCTGTTTGCATTCTGGTGAAGTAGCTCTTCTGATTTAACGTACCGATCAGGATAAAAGTCAGCAAGGCTAGAACACTGTCTTCCATGCAGTGCCTTTTTTTTCTTCATGCTGCTACCTGTCCTCTCTTTATATGGGTGCCCTTCTTTTTTCTGTCCTCCCTCCCCACTTCTCTTATTCTCTCTCTCTCTCTCTCTCTCTCTCTCTCTCTCTGTCTCTCCTTATGCGTTCTTTGGGCCTTCCTGTCATGCTGTGTGGTTCCTTGCAGATGGATGTAGTGAGTGCGTTCCAGAGCGGCACTTCCTTTCAGGGGGCCCTCAGGCGTCACCCCTCGAGCTCCAGCCAACAGCACGATGTAACCAATGTTTCTAGCCCTACACATGTAGCGTTTTCTCCTGCCACTGCCTCCTCCAACAAAGCTTCTGCCACTGTGGGGTGTGAGTGCGTGTTTCTTAGTGCATGACGATTAACATTTCCTCCTTCACTCGCCTAACGTTCTACATTCTTCTACAAACGTCCCTCTTTTTCGAAAAAAAAGAAAAGAAAACAAAGAGAAACGTAAACAATGTGTTTACTGTCCACTACATCGCTTCTGAATCCGAATGCTGATGTTTATGGAGATATATCTGTGTGTACTGTTCTGAGGCCAGTGGGGCTGAGATCTCTGTCTCATTGTTCTGTTTGATGGCTTTGGCTGTTGTTTTTTTTTTTTTGTTTTGTTTTTTTCATTAAATAAACAGTGTGTTAACATTCTAACAGATCAACATTGTGTGTGTTGCGTCTGCAGCCGCTGCTGTGCCTCGGTCCCTCTGCTGGGCTCTGTGACAGCTATGTTTGTAAATATTTTGAGTATATGCCCATGGTCACACACACACACACACACACACACACACACACCGACATCCAGCGCAGTCTCAGTACTGCAACAAAAGAAAAAACTGGCCTTGCTTTGAGGCTGCGTGGGATTGTTTTGAACTCGTCGTGCTAAACAGTGTTTTTCTTCTTCCACTGGAGGTCTGAAGCCGGTCCAGGTTCATCTCCTGCCGCAGACGGTCACACGTTCAGTAATTCGTTTCTCACCAAGACTCCAGGGGGAGTACGGGCGTCTGCTTCTCCAGGAATCCACGTCCTGTGTTGTCTTCTTCGCTTGTATCTCTCTCCTGCCATTCATTTCTCTTTTTTATTCTGTCTGTTTTTTTTATTTTATTTTTTTATGGAGATCATAAACAGTATATACCTTTTTTTTCTTTTTTTTTTTTTTGTTATTAGTATTATCTTTTTTTAAATACACTTCATGTCGAGACATTTCTTCCGCTTACACGAACAATGTTGCGTAATTGCTGTACAGAATTGACATCCACGTGGCATACAGTATCACATACGCTTTACACACACATACAAAGATGACCCTCTCTCGATTCAGTACCACCTGCATCTTCTTTGTCGTTTTTCTTTTCTACTGAAACAAATATGAAACAAAATAAGCATCAACCATGTCAGCGCTGCCACCTTGCCGGAATCCTCTTGTAGTTGTGGAATTTTTAACAGCGCCCCCTGGTGGTACTAGAGCACTGACCTGGTTTCGTCTTCACACAGCCCTCACAGATGTCTCCTCATTACGTACGCTAAGGTGTCCACGTACACTCGTACATGTACCGAGCAACACTGGCGTCACTCGCTCCCGGTTTAACGTTCATCTAATTGTTCTCGCTTTCATTCTTTCTGACTCTTTGCCATTTTACCCTGCAGATCATTCACAGCTCTTTCACAGGTCATCAGGAACTCCTCCACGACTACACTAACGCTGTCTGTCTCTTAGGTCTCCCCCCCCCAACCCCCCCCGGATCATCGGACGTGGGATCTGAACACCGATTCCTGTTAAAGCCATCTAACTTGTAGATTCTTTATAGGCAAACAGTCCCTTAATTGACTCCAAAGTGAAAAAAAAAAAAATCAACAAGAACCAAACCTGACTCTGACATGTTCCTCCTTTAGATTTTGTGAAATGTGTCATGGGCTATACTCAAAGGTTTACTTCTGTTAAACAAAAAGGTAGCACTGCTGTGCATGGGTCCAGTCTCTCTTGTCTGTTTGTGAAATTTATTTGTGTTGTACAGCTTAGACCTGCTTGGCTGCTCAAAGTTTCCGTATCGAAACATAATCAGTGATTTAATGATCAGCCCCCCCCCCCCCCTCAATCCCTCCACCCTGCCCCTTTCACACCATCCTACTCACCCAAGCATGTCCAGATCAATTAACCTCTCAAGTTTAATGTTAATTACTCTCTGTCTGTCTCTCTCTTCATCTGTCTTTATATTTCTCTCTTTTTCTCATTCTGTCTTTTCCTTCTATTTTTCTCTCTCTCGCTTGCATTTTGAATAACTGGACACTGGCTATGCAAGATTTCCGACACTACTACTACTGAGAGATGTTTGAACATTTGTTTTTTCTGACCTTTATTTTTTTTTTTTTTTTTTTTTACACTTTACTGAATTGAGAGTGGGAAGAGAGAGACACTTTGTCTCTCTCTTTCTCTCTGTCTCTCCGTCATTGGAGCTTGCAATAATCTGACAATCCGGATTTACTCACCACAGCCTGTGTGTGTCGTCCCACCCGTTCACGACGGAAGCCGGGTTTACACTGTACGTGTTTTTAGGTGGTCATGAATTTAAAAAAAAATGCCACGTCGTCAAAAATAAATCTCGGCCCATTTGGGAGATCAGCCGTCAGTTAATGTGACGTGCTCAGGGATTCAGCACCATTATGACCAGCTCATGCGTCTCAAAGTCAGCAGTAGTATGACAGAGTAGGAGATTTATTAAAGTGAACACGGAGCTTCAGATCTCCCACACATGCTAACAGACTAAACGAATGTCCTAGACAGACATGGAAAATAAAAGTCTTTTATTTTTGTCTTTATACTGAACAATTCTTTTTTCATAATCTGGCCTGGAACACATGTTATCTGACGAAAAAAAAATGAAAAGAGCATGCTGAAGATATTATTGGGATCTGATTGTACAGTGAGACGGAGACAGAGGATTCTTTCTGCCCGCAGTGTAAAACCGGCTTTAGTTCACCTCAGATTAGATTATTTGGCCGTCTGTATTTAAAATGCAAAGTGTGAGTGTGTCTTTGAGATTCGTGCCTGACTTGTGTGGTTTGCATGATTTCTGTATAAACCATCGAATCTGACTGGGTGTGTCTGTGTGTGTGTGTTTTGTATGGCCGTGCTTTCCCACAGATCCGAGTAGTGAATGCATTCCGCAGCTCCCTGTCACCCTATGAGGGGCTGGAGAAGCCCGAGTCGCGCAGCTCAATCCATAACTTCATGACCCACCCGGAGTTCCGGATAGAGGACTCGGAGCCCCACATCCCCCTCATAGACGACACGGACGCCGAGGACGACGCCCCCACCAAGAGAAACGCCACCCCCACGCCCCCTCCTCCTCCCTCTCCGTCGCCCAACCAGAACAATAACGCGGTGGACAGCGGCGCCCACCTCTTCTTAGACAGCGGCAAGCCAGCCACGCCCTCGGCCCCGGCGAGCCCCATGCACAGCGTGGAGACGTCCCTCTGATCGGCTCCGCCCTCTTTCCTCCCTCCCTCCCTCCCTCCACACCCACCCGCCGTCTCCACAGAGACCCGCGCTCGCTCACGGCAGACTCACAGGCGAAGCGGCCGTGTGTGATCTGCGAGCTCGGCTTGAGCTTGACTGAAACGAGAGCGAGCGTTCACCAGAATGTAGGGTGTGGTTGTGATTTATTACCATTTCTTCTTCTTCTTCTTCTTTTTTTTTTTTTCTTTTGTTGTTGTCTCATATTGTGCTCAGCATCCTCTCGGAGAGGGAAGGACTCCACCTATTTTCTCCTCTGTGTATAAAATATTCATCCCCTTTCTGATAAACTGAGGGATTGTTCATTCAGATTGAAATTGACCTGTATTTTCTTTTTTTTTTATCATTGTTCTATTATTATAATTATTATTATTACTATTTAATTATTAATATTCAAATACAGCAGAGACAATTTGTCTCTCCGTGACTTGCAGATGATTAGCTGTAAGATTTTTATTTTTTCCCTAAATCGTGGTGTACATTACTTTCTTCGGCCCTAGATCACACCCAGGTTAATTTCTGCTCCGTTTTGTTCATATTTGTAATTATTTATGTTTTTTTTTTTTTCTTGAAAAAGGCAGGTCTGTTTACAAAGTTTGTAGATACTTTTTTTTCTCTCTCTCTCGTTCTCTTTGTTGGTGAAGGAGCTTCCTGATGCAGAAAACTGGGGACAAATTGAAAAAAGAAAAAAAAAAGACAAAAAGAGAGTAATATTTCAGATACTGCTGTATTTTCAGGAAAGAAGGGTGTTTCTATGGAAACCGAACTATTTTTGCCTGCAAGTTTTATTTGTTATATATTTGTGGATATATTATAGAAATCTTCTAGCCAAAATAGGTAACACTAAGGCTTGTATAGCAGCGAAGAGGAGCGTCGAGGTCCAGAAAGCTAGCGCGACCGAGGACAAAGGGTACGCGCGGGCCAGCCGGGACCTCCTCCTCCGTCAGTACATTTCCTTAGGCATTTACTACTGCGTTTCTTCAGTTTTAAAGCTAGTTTATCAACGCTTTACAAGGGACTGCGTCGCGTTTCCAGTTCATCACGATCAGTCAAGAGTCACGGTTTCAGAGACTCTAGGTTTCAGATTACATCAGCTCGAATTGGAAATAGAATTTAAAGCTAAGACAGAGAGAGAGAGTGACAGTTCATTCGAGTTATTGTCCAGATTGTAAATTATTATTATTATTTTTTGGTAAGTCCACTGGTGACATTTCTGTCCCTGAGATTTGGTGTGTGATATCACGGATCTCGGGCTCAGAGGGGAAAATAATGAACTAATAACTATAAAGGATACAATGAACACAAAACACTCATCGTTATAAGTGAAGAATCTTTTTTGTTTGTTTGTTTTGAAGTAAATGATTTGTTTCACAATTAACATTTTAAATCCTCGTCTATTTTTTTTTTTTCACTTACGGCGGGAAAAACTACATCAACAGCAGATTGTATTCTTTCTTCATCTTATTCCAGAAATATATTCATCATTCAGAAATATTGCTGCGTGTGACTTGGCTGTGGAGTGTGTCTGTCACCTGAAATACTGGAACATACAGGGAAAAAAAAACAAAAAAAGATTTTTAAGGGAAAAAGAAAAAAACACTTGGACATAACGGGGTCTCTGCACAGGGTACAATTACTTATTTCTCAACTCCCTTTGGAAATTTTGATACCTAACATACGAATAAAGATTTCCTCTGTATTTTTATGGGACATGAACATCTTTTGAGCTGCTGAAGCAGACCTTGAGGAATTTTACACAGTAATACACAGTGCAGCAGCAGCTTTTCAGACTAAAGCTAATGAATCCGGTTCTGCTAGGAATCTTATATTTCTCAGGGTGGCGCTAATACTACGAACCAGGCTTTAAGAAAAACACCTACAGTCAAATACTAACACTTTTTTTATGTTCTAGATGATTAGTTTTTTTTGTTTGTTTTTTTTTGGCTGTTGGTTTTCTCCTGTAAGGGAAGAAGGATGGAGAAAATCCAAAGAAGGAAAAGGATGTGCTCTTTAAGTCGGCGTATCCACATTTCTTCTCCTTTTTTTCTTTTTTTTTTCTAATTTATTATTATTATTTTGTTCCTTGTGTTTAACAAATAAATAACAGCAGCTTGAGTTTGCAATTTAGTGAAGAGATGTGGAAGGAAAAGGATCCATGAGTTTATTCTGTAGCTTCTTCCTGTAACAGGGATGAATGTTTTTTCCATCTGTTTTATGGAGTTTATTATTATTATTATATATTTTTTTTTATTTAACATTTGGAAATAAAAGTAATTCATGTCTGTTTATCTGGAGAAATGTAAATGGTTATTGTGATTTCAATTTACATTTGAAACTTGTTGAGTAACGTGTATGGTTTTTAAGAATTAAAAGCGACAACTGAATATTTAGTCCTAATCTAAAGGCCATGTTTTCCTTCAAATCCAGCTCGGGTCAGCTGACTGACTAACCAGCTCTCTCTGAAGCTTCGGTTTATCATCATGCAGATGAAATAAAGATCAATCTTTTTTTCCCTCCGTATCTTTGGATATATACAGAAACGCAGTTATATGTGTTGGTTAGAACTGAATGTACAGTATGCATCAACACATAGCATGTGACATCACACCACGGCACACACACTCTGTTATTTTAGTTTTAATACTAGAATATGAATAATAGAGCATTTGTATACAGCCAAAACATGGTATCTGTGCTAAAAAGTGTCTCACCCCGGTGAAAAAGTAAATCTTCAGATCTGATCATATAACACAATTTTTTCATAATGCTTAATGCTTCTTATATCCTGACCCATGCTTCGTTATATGCAACACATTTATATGTTAATCAGATAAAAAGAAACACATTTTTCTAAATACAATTTGAATCCCTTTGATGTTTTAGAATCCGGAACATTTTTGAATTCAAATTTTTCAACGATCTTAACTGTCACTTAGATGAAACTTGGAAAAAAACCTGAAAAAGTGTATTATTATTATTATTATTATTATTGTAAAATGTCAAATTGTTAAGATATTGCAACGTGAACTTGACATGGTTACGGACACTACAGATTTTTTTGGGGGGGGGAAAATCCTTAGTTTTACACGGAATGCTTTAATTTAAGCAACACTTTTTAATGCTTCTAGAAGCTTATGCCAATTTTAGTATCAATATTCATAAAAATATATAAAAATGTAAATTTTAAATGATTATTGTTTGAAGTGAGACAGTATAACGCTGAAGATTTGACATTTTTGAGGCACATATGAAATCATCTCTCCAAAACAGCTGAAGTTTGCAACTTGAGATTTTTAGGAAAGCGAGATCGGTCACTCCCATGTTGCATAAACTTCAGATGGAGATTCTTCGGCCACACGCATTTTCTGTATTATATGTATAACGTAAAAAAAAAAAAAATTAAACCAGCATTCTGTTGTTGTTTTTTTCTCACCTTCCCACTGATTTGCAACTTGATCAGGTAAAAAAAAAAAAAAAAAAAACCTCAATGTGAGTTTTAATCTTGTGTATGAATCACAGGACTGAGCAACAGGAATTTGGAAAGGTTGAACACAAATAGAGAAAGAGCACAAAGAAGACAGTATGTCATGTGTATGTTAATGGATACAGGACTAGAAAACAGGATTTAAACTCGACAGAAGAGGAGGGAGATGAGGACCAGAAGGTGGTGGATGCCAAGCGTCAGTAAACAGCAAGAAGACAAGACGAAGAGAGACACGGGACCTGTGAATGGCTTTGACACACAGCAGCCAGCCTGCCTCCTGGTGCCATCTCTTCCACAGGTAACCGTCTCCTGTAATGACTGACCGATTGATAGAGACACACAGACAGACCACAGCCTTCATCATCATCATCATCTTGTGCTAGTAGTACAGATTTTTTTGTTTGTTTGTTTTTGCATTTTGTTATTTTTATTACACACAAAGCAAATATAGTATAAACAAAGTTGCATTTTTATGTCTTATCCTGGCCTGGAGTTTCAGTAGGAGTCAATCCAAAGAAGAAGAATCGATTCCTTGCGTGTGTCTGATAATGAAGAGTCGACTCCCAAGTGATTTGGTTAGTAATGATCACACCTGATTCCAATCAGCTACTCGTTTTTCAGGCTTGTTGTGTGTTTGAGCTGGAGGATCTCTAACCTGTCCAGAACACAGTACAGGCTGAGTTATCACTTTCTTTACAGTATACTGATGATTTCACTTATTTATTAGTTATTATTAATTATTGTGAGACTTATCTTCTGAAATGTTGCCTGATGATGGTAGCTTGTCTTGTTCACTAGACCACAGTGCCAGGGTTCCACTAACCTGTTAAACAGATTAGCCGATCTGTTTGTATAGATATATACTGTACATATAAGCTTTTATAGACGGACAGACAGACAGACGGATACATACATACTTCATTTATGCTGATATGATTTCCACACTGTATATCTTACATATAGTCTGTACACACAGGGGAATGTGAGAGCTGACCAGAAGTTACCACTGCAATCATAAGAACAAAAACACTACAAGATATAAAAGAAGCCTAGAAAGAAATAAAGCATATAAAATTCAAAGTTTTTTTTATTTTTTAAAGAAACTAATAAGTGAAAGGAAATTAACTGCAGTGCAATTGAATGTGAGACAGTAGTGCGCATAGCGTTTATGTAGGGTCCTAGTCTAGGGCATGTGGACTGATTGAGGACTGGACCCACACTGCATGTGCGGATTAATATGTCATGCGGCATCCGCTCCAGCAGGGGGCACCGGAGAGCGGTGTGTGCTCAGGGATAGGCAGACTGAACTTCGGAGCCAAAGGGGGAAAAAACAAACAAACAAACAACCAGCGTTACATGTGAGGAAGGACGGACAGGAGGAAGAGCAGGAGAGAGAGAGAGAGAGAGAGAGAGAACTGGTGGAGGAACTCGGGGTCATGATCCGGAACTCTTCACCTGTACGTACTCTATATCCCACCTGTACTCAGTCAGCGGGGGCTCTACTCTCACTGCGTGCTGCGGGCGACGCGTCGTCACTTACTATATATACTGTGTGTGTGTGTGTGTGTGTGTGTGTGTGTGTGTGTGTATATATATATATATAGTGTGTGTGTGTGTGTGTGTGTATATATAGTGTGTGTGTATATGTATATCCTGGGATGGTTTTCATGAGAACCAGTTTCATCATGTTGCTTGATGGGTTTTGACAATACTGTTCTTGCAACATGTTTCATTTTTCGCGCGGAAAGATCGAAACGTAATCACAGCGCCAAAACTCGCCCTGAATCAACACTGATATCGTGATACAATTTTCAGCCATATTGCCCAGCCCTAGCAGTTGTTCTTGTTCATTTCATGTCTTCGTATCAGTCTGCACTCTTAAAAGCTGATTACGTTAATCCTGGCATTTAGGGTCCATCTCAAATCCCAACAGCACCCTACAGAAGTGCACTACATGAGCCGTTACTCAACAGCTTCAGATTCAGGAGTGCACTTCTGAATAGCGGTGTTGGTTTTGAGCGTCTTATTATTGATCATCACACACACACACACACACATACACGCGCACGCATGCTGTCAGAGGTGCTTTACTCTGAAGTCACTGTGTGGATTAAACTAAACAGAAAGGTAAGAGATGCTGGATAATTACTGCAGTGATAAATACAGTTCAGCATCAACACGTTATTTACTGATTCACTGAGGAGCTTCTCATTTATTAAACAACCATATCAGAAGATACAGTAAATCCTGTGGTTGAGGTGAAGATGTTCCTCTGTTTCAGAAGAATCAAATTATTGTCCTGCATCAAGCAAAGAAAACAACTAAGGACATGACCGAAATTACTAAAATTGTGTTAAGAACTGATAAGAACATATTATTAAAACCTGGATGGATAGAGGTGACCCATCATCTTTTAAGGAAGAAATCTGGTCGGAATGTTTTTTTTTTTTTTAAACATTCTGATCCTCTGATTCCGCAGCACTTTGCAGACTGTAACACATTTTTCGTTAGACTTTCTATTGTTTTAAAGCAGCAGGTTATTTAAACACCACCTGTTGCTATAGAAACGTTAATGTGCAGTATTGTCTGACTCGACCTGTGTTCTAACCAGTGTTGTGTGTGTGTGTGTGTGTGTGTGTGTGTGTGTGTGTGTGTGTGTGTTAGACAGGAGCGGAGTGTGTATCTGCCTGTGCTGTGATTAGGATGTGGTGGCAGCGTGCAGTGCTGCTGCTCTTCGTCCCTCTCCTGGCCGTCTACCTGCACATCCCGCAGCCTCCGCTTTCACCCGCGCTGCACACCTGGCGCTCGTCCGGGAGCTTCTTCAGCTTCAGAGGACACCGGATCTTTTACAGAGGTGAACCCGGCTCGCGCGGCGTCGTGCTGCTGTTCGGTTACACTAATCATGTCCGCTCGCTGTTAGACTATAACAAGGCGCTGTGGTTCTGTGGTCACAGAGTCACAGGGAGCTGCTGGGAGCGCGGACGTGGTGCTGCTGCTTCATGGGTTTCCAACCTCCAGCTACGACTGGCACAAGGTAAGCACTACACACTGGGACACTATCAGCTAACTTTCTTCTCCATATTAATCTGTTGTTGTTATTATCATTATTATTATTATTATTATTATTATATCCAGGGGCAGAGCTTGTCAGTTCACTGGTGCTGATTCAATCTGTATCGTGGTTCTATAAGTATCATGATTTATATATAAATGTATACACACTTCAGGAAAAGAAAAATAGTGTGATGTACATTTTATTAATATACAGTAATATCATAATATCATCATATATATCAATATATAATGCACAGCTAGTCCCTGAGTTACCAATGCATTCCGTTCAGGGAGCACGTTCGTAAGTCGGATTTGTTCTTAAGTCCAACAAAGTGAGTCTTATACGCCTTTGACACGAACATACGATGTAAAGAATATCAATCACTTGACTAAAGCTCTGTCCTCTTTCTTGACACTGTGGCCAAAAACCGTAACCGCGGCTAAGGAAATTAATCTCGCACATTTCTAAAGTAACAATGTTGTCTCTGCATCTCTAAATCGCGAGGGGAATCTTGAAGGACATTTAGTCTCTGAGCTGTTTTCCACTGTATTGGACTGTGAACTCAATGAGGATTTTCCGAAATTAGGATTATTCACCATCAGGACAGCTTTACAGGACAGACATTTTCTATCATCTCGCTTCTGGACTGATTCAGTGAAACCGGTGAGGCCGACTCTTTTCTCCCGCACACACACACACTTTAGGACTTGTACATTTTATTCATTCACTTACACACTGAAAGTATTGTATATAAATGTAAATATTGGTATCTGCTGCACTGCAGTGTCTATATTTTTGTACAGCACACGTGAGTTACTTCTGTTATTGAATTGTAAGTTGAGCCGCGGTCCGTTCGTATGTGTGGAAATTTGTAACTTGTTTGAATGTTTGTAAGTCAGGGACTGGCTGTATAGCAATAAATTTAGTTTTAAAATATTTATACTATTAAGTTTTTCTTTTCTTGAAGTGTATGGACATTCTTTGGTTGACTCTGTATATATAAGATTATTTAATATATAATTATTGAATATATATACAAGTCTTAAACTTCACTCCCACAACACTGGAGGTCACTGTGCTTCCTGCCAATGTACAAATATTTTAGAGCACCACCTCTTCACCACATTTTGTCTAAAAATCCAAGCACAGACCAACTCCTCTCTCACAAACCAGAGGTGAAATGTCAACCCCGTCCCTGAAGGAGCCAGTGAGTCACTGATTTATTTATTTTTTTTAAACAGGCAGAGTGACTGTGATGAGGCTCTGAACAGCTTCATCATGACCGAGCACAACATCCTCCAAAGTTAACTGTTTTACTGCTTGATAATGACAGCTTTGTAATTATACGGGGCGTTCAAGTCAAACCGGGACTTGCGATAGACTTCCTGGTGAATGATGGCATGGAAGTGTTTGACGTTTACAGAAGACTTCATGAACCGTATAGCGATGAGACTCTTAGGCGAAGTGAAACTTTTAAACGGCGCAAAGATTATAAAGAAGTCCGTGGATGACGATCCCGGCCGAGGTGGCTCGGAGCTCACTGCAGTCGTTACTGTGAGGGTGGAACGCCTCATCCTTGAGTATTGACTGATGACTTGTCTCCAACTTACGGAAGAGACGCGTCTGTCTGTGGGAACTGTACACGCAATCATTCACCACTTACACACTCTGACCTCACTCCAGGACATTTCCACATGTTTGGCCCATTGAAGGAGTTCCTGGGAGGCCGGCGTTTCAGACGTGAATCAGGCAGTCTGATGATGAAAAAATGTTCTACCCAAGCACAATCAAAAGTCCCGCTTTGACTTGAACATCCCTTGTACATGCAGATGTTATCAGATGACTAACCACTGAACCAGTAACTCTATAACAGAAGCATCTTTACGTGTTCTAGTCCTGAGACGTGACCCTCCCCTCTCTCTCTCTCTCTCTCTCTCTCTCTCACCTGCACGAGAGTTAAATAAGATCAGTTCCCCCAGGACGTCTCTAGTGAACACTGGATGTATGTGTAGAAATGAAGAGATTGTGATGTATACTGACGAAGTGTTTGTGGATAAATGTTACAGTCGTGTCACCTGTTGTTTTGTAGATTTGGGAGCCTCTGAGTCAGCGGTTTAACAGAGTCATCGCGCTCGACTTCCTCGGCTTCGGCTTCTCGGACAAACCTGTAAGCGTCACGTCCTCATCTCCAGCGTTCCTGTTTCCTGGCGGTTTTGATGCCGTGTGATGATGCGCTGTTCGTGCTGATGAAATGCTGTTCATTGTAAATACAGCAAATGATTTTTACTCTTGGCCGAGGTCTAAACATCGGTCTGTGGATTAATACTAGATGCAGGAAATAATCGTTTATCTGCTGTATCTAAAGAGCAACATGGTAGAGGGTACAAATCTAAACATACATCTTTGTATTATTTTCCATTTATTTAATGGAAAAATAATACAAAGACAAAATATAATGTTAAACATCACTGTAGTTACCTGAGACGAGAAACTGAACAACAAAAATTTGTGGGGTTTTTCCCCCTCAATGTACTTGATTTGAAACACGCAGCCTTTTTCTCTTTCCAATTTGTTGAAAATTAATTTCAAAATCCTGAGACGTGTGCGATACCTCATCGTGTCCGTGCTTTTCAGAGGCCGCATCAGTACTCGGTCTTCGAGCAGGCCGGTGTAGTGGAGGCTCTAATCTCACACCTGGGCCTCGCTGAGCAGAAGATCAACCTCCTGTCACATGACTATGGAGACACCGTGGCACTCGAGCTCCTCTACAGGTGAGCGGCGGCGTTCTCACATCACACACTCGGTCTCGCAACGGAACGTACCAGGTGGTATCACAAAGCTTCAAGGTTAGCTTTGGTTACAAGCTCCGTTTTTTCACCGTATGTCACGGTAGGGTTCTCTATTGATGGGCTGGAGCACCTGGGGACGGATTCTCCACGCATAACGCTGCGAATGCCAAGAAAGATGCTGAGCGTGCACTCGGTCGGGCTGCAGATCCGTCTGGAGTGGGTTGAGCTCGTTGAAGGTTTTCCTGATCTCTCGTCATCTTAGTGATGCTCTTCCCATCTTGAAGCGTGAATGCCACTCGGGACACCTCGAGCGCCTCGTTGCAGCATCGCCGCAAAAACTTGCAGAATCATGTCGAACATCTCTGTGATGAGATGTGGTAACGCACGAGGTCAGAGTAGCACGGGTCACACGGCTCCCGATGTTCACCAGACGATGTCTTTTGGCACGCTGACTTATGAAGGTCGGTGCTCCCTGTGACTGTGAGTGCAGCCTGGTGCTGCCACCTATTGACCTGTTTCAGAACTTTTTGATACCGCCTCATATCAGCCTCTATTTAATGCGTTGTTGTTAAATGGGAAATTAATGTTTCAGTGATAATCCACAGTGACCCTGATAGCTAGGAGACGATTCTGTTTGGATCCAGGGTTGCCAGATTGTTTCAATAATTTTCAGCCAGAAAAAACATTTGATAAAGGTGACAGAACTCCGCTCAATTAAAAAAAAAAAAAAAAACGCTCAATATTTAAAATAACAGCTTTACATGATCTGAATGATAAATCATCTTGGCGCAAAACATAATCCGAACTAATGAAATGAACACGTCATGAATAAAATAAAAAATGAAAGAACATTTTAAGAACATGAATAAATGGAATATTATCTAAAACGAATATTTCCTGAAATCATTTCCCTGAAAAGTCTCTCGCGCTTGTTTCTGGTCAGTTGTCGCTTCTGACACTTTGGATCAATACATTTCTGCCAAATACATGAATATGACTTCAGAGTGAAGGTGAGGGTTATACTGTAGATGAGATGCTATGAAGGAGCTACAGGTGTGTGTGTGTGTGTGTGTGTGTGTGTGTGTGTGAGAGCTTCAGTAATCTTACCCGCGGCTTTATCACACAGGAGTGACAACAATCGGACCGGACACCTGGCCATAAACAGCCTCTGCCTTTCAAACGGAGGTACGTCTCTCTCAAAACATTCCTCTGATGATGTGTTTAACCCTCTGGTGACTCGACGGCTAAGCTAATGCTAACTGAAGGTTTTGTCATGGTCTGATCGTTGATGTTAAATCATACAGATACACACTAATCAGTCATAACGTTATCACATGATCTATTTTTTCCCACCTCACAATTTGCAAAAATAAGTCGATAAATGATTACAGTACCAGTCAAAAGTTTCGACACCCCTCCTAATTTACTGTTCTTTGTTTAGTGATTTATTTTCGACATTCTGGAACGATACGGGATTTGTTTCAGAGCTATGAAATAACACACACAGCATTACGTTATGAACAGTCAATACACTTTATGAAGCTTATGTGGAGATAAAGTTCTTACTGCTGTGAGTAAACCCATTGTGATTAAAATCAGGAACCCTGCAGCACTACAGTGTAATACACAGTATATGATGTGATGTATATTTTTCGTTGCAGGTGTGTTCCCTGAGACGCATTACCCGAGGTTTCTTCAGAAAGTGAGTCGCAGTTCACAACACTGTACTGTTTGTAGAATGTTCGTGTTTTTATTTGATTCGTTTATTCATGAGTAACTAGTGTGTCTCCGCCCCTGCCGTTCCCAGGTCCTGAAGGATTCTGGCTTCGTCTCTCCTCTGCTCACCAGACTTCTGAACTTCTACCTCTTCTCTAAAGGGTGAGGGGATTACACCACTCGTTCCCCCGCCAGGGGTTTTAATGCCGTTTGATCTCCATCGTTAATAAAAGTGTTTTGTCTGCGTCTGGCAGGATCGGAGAAGTCTTCGGGCCGCACACGCGTCCCACCGAGGCCGAGCTCTGGGACATGTGGACAGGAATCCGCTTTAACGACGGGAACCTGGTCATAGACAGGTGAGTAGAAGCACAAAGGGTTTACACGCCGTTTATAGGGGAAAACAATCAACGATGCTGTTTTGTGATAAAGCTCAGTTAGTGAAGCTGACGATAATTATTATTGTTATATTATTTTTTTGCAGCAATCAAAATGTAACATTTTGACCATTTTACAAAATTTTTGTCGTGTCACTGAGAAATCCGCAGCATGGTGGCGTAGCGGTTAGCACTGTCACCTTTAGGGCTGCAACTAACGATTATTTTGATAAGCGGTTAGTTGGGCGATTATTTTTTCAATTAATCGGATAAAAACTAAACGCTTCTTTAATTTGATGTTTTGCTTATAACTATATAAAACCATAAATCAGGGTATTAGTTATGTATAAAACTAAACTTTAAAAATGCAAAAGCCACATATAGAGTTGAATGATCTTTAATTTTGACATTTTAAACCTTAAATTAAAGACAAAGTTTGTTTTTGAACAGTAAAACTCCTCTACATATCCAAAATATAAATAAATAAATAAAAAAGCAAAACAATTGTTGTACTCTTATTATATTGGATGGCATCTGTTATAGTGGCTGCTTGTTGTGGAGTGCATGGGGGATTTCTTTTTTTTGAATGAACTCACTCCTGCTGACTTCTCTCTTTCTAAAAAAAAAAGAAAAAAGAAATAAATAACAGCATTTGAGTATGCAAAATATTTTTTTTTTTTTTTTTTTTTTTTTACAATAATTGCAGATATTGCCAGCTGATAGAGAAGGAACAGCCAATCAGAAGTCGTGTGTGGAAGTCTGTGATTGGCTGGTTTTCTGGCAGTTTTGTAACACTGGACAAAGTTGAGCGAGCGCACAGGCAGAGTCGAGCGCGCACAGAAAATAAATGTTGCTTGCGCATGAAGGCAGAGTCGAGCGCGCACAGAATCGAGAAGACGCGCGTGCGCGGAGAACATGTTGCGCGAGTAGGGGAGACACTGCACGCGCAGAATCGAGCTGTTAGAGTTCTTTGTCTGCTCTCAAAATGTCGAACCGCGCGCTCAGAATTGTGGCAGAAATATAACGCCATAGGCGCGCGCGCTTTTTCCTGCAGACGCTTCTGTAACCTCCATTGCGCGAGCGGCCGTGTAAATTGTGGTCGCGCTCCTCAGTTAACGTGAGCAGTCCAACTAATCGATAACGGCATTCGTTGACACGAATTTCATTATCGATTTTATCGATTAGTTGTTGCAGCCCTAGTCACCTTGCACCACCAGCGTCTGGGTTCGGTTCCCACCTCGGGGTCTGTGGGCATGGAGTTTGCATGTTCTCCCCGTGCTTGGTGGGTTTATTTCTCAGGGGTAGCTCAGTGGATAAGGCATTGAGATGATAAAAAAAAAAAGATGATGTCAGAAATGTTACAGCTTTAAATCTCCAAGCTCTGACACTGGAGGCTCCTTCCCTAAACATCTAGTTAGAGCAAATGTCAGTGATTTTAACTTTATCTTCGTCAAATAGTGACATGTATGTATGTATCTGTTTATTAGTTTTGGATTATGTAGAGATAATATCCTGCTCCGGTTTGTCTCTCTGACTTTGTTTTTAACAATATTATTTTCTCTAATGTCCTCCCTTCCTTTCCTTCCCCGTGTGTCTCCCGCAGCATCCTGCAGTATATTAATCAGAGGCTGAAGCACCGGGAGCGATGGGTCGGAGCCCTCACCTCGACGTTAACCCCGCGTGAGTGTGTATAGACATAAACAATCCTCGGGAATCGCTTTATATGGTGTTTTATGGGTGGAGCGAAATGTAAATCCGCTGCATGTGCGACGATAATAATAATAAGACTTTAATAATAATAATATTAATAATGAATTTTATTTATATAGGTGCCTTTCTGGTCAAACCAAGGATAAATTAAAAGATAAAACGAGATAACATTGATAACAAAGATAAATGACTAAAGACTAGATGAAACGCGAGACAGTGTCATAACTTTTTAAAAGCAAATGACGATTGAGGATGAGATTTAAATGGAGTTTTTAGTGCAGCATGTCGGATTGGCGCTTGAAATGAAAGCTCGTTCTTTCTGTAATGAAGTTGATTTTCCAGAAAGAACAGGCGTGGCTGCAGGCGTCGCATTATTCTTTTAGAATACATGCAGTACGTTAAGACAGATCACACTCTGGACCGCCGAAGTGAGACGATCCCAAGTGTGATTTCTTTTTAAACTCTTAGAGTGACTCGCATAATGCACCGTAATAATAATAATATTATTATTATTATAAGAGCAGCATCGGTGTGAAACACTGACCCTTCATACACTGTGGAATGGAAAGTGAAAGTGTTCTTGTGATGTGTGTGTTCTGTAGCTCTCTCTGCTTTGTACTCTTTCAGTGCACATGATCTATGGGCCGCTCGATCCGGTCAACCCTCACCCCCAGTTTATTCATCTCTACCAGTAAGTCAACAAAACTAGTGTTACTGAAGGGCAGAAATGTTCTGATTGGTCAGAAGGAGGGGATCAATTTTCTCTTAAAGTAGATGTTCATAATTTGCTCGAGATCTGATGCAGTATTGTGTGTATTAGGGATATGATAAAACACAGTTAACACGCTTTTCATTGGTTATGTTCTTAACAGCAATTATTAATTAATTGTTTTATCATATTTCTCTGGGTTACACCACAATATACTGTGTGTGTGTGTGTGTGTGTGTGTGTGTGTGTGTGTGTATATATACATATATAAATAATATACACACTGCCCTGCCAACAACAAAAAAAAAAGGTGCACTTTAAAGTTTTTGATTCAGTCACCTTTATCTTTGATTACGGCACGCATCCAGGTCATGTGTGAAAATGACTCCTCGTGCTCCCAGAGCCACTCTTTCACACTCTGAGGGAAGAAACACTCCATAGATGTGATACTCTGGTGATTCAGTGCATTCAGGTGGTCAGCTGACTTCATTTTATTGCTGAGTCTCGACCTGAGCGACCGAAGCGACCCCAGATCGTAACACTGTCTCCAGAGACTCGTACAGTGGACGCTATGCATGATGGGTGCGTCGCTTCATGCGCTTCCCTTCTCACCCTGACACACACATCGCTCTGGAACAGGCTCAGTCTGGACTCATCAGATCACATGACCTTTTTATATCGCTCCAAAGTCCAGTCTTTATGCTCCCTCAAAACTGAAGCCTTTTTCTGTTGCATCTTAAGTGCTTTTCTTGTGGACACACAGCTGTTTAGTTCCAGTCCTGTGAGTTCTCTTCACATTGTGTGTGTGGTGTGCGTGCGTGTGTGTGGAAATGCTCTGACTTTCACATGCCTGTTTTTTACTGTTGATTTTTCTCACCATGTGCGATAATCTCCGTTTATGTAAGTTAAGGTTCAGCACTATCCTTGCAGGTTTTAGTAACACAGTATGTTGGACGCTTGTGCTTAAACCAATTCCAGTCGTTTCAAATCTCCTTAATTGCTTTTGGTACTTGATGGAAACCAATATTTTGACCCTTTAGAAGCGATGACCTTTTTTTTTTGTTGCTGTTGTTGCTTGGGGCAGGCAGTGTATATGTATGTATATGTTTATATGTATATGAAGGTGTGTATTTATTTATTTTTTTTTTCAGGAAACTCGTTCCGAGGTCCACAGTGACGATTCTGGACGAGCACATCAGCCATTACCCACAGCTGGAGGATCCTATGGGCTTCGCAAACGCCTACCTCGGCTTCATCAACTCTTTCTGAACGGAGCGCTCCGACATCCTGCGCTGGAGAGGAGGTGAAGGGGAATCGCGGCTCAGGGTCGTCTTCATACACGACGGTAGCGAGACGAGATCATTTACAGATTTTTGTTTTCTGTATAATTGATTAGCAGCTTTTATAATGTCACGTATTTATAGTTAACTAGAATGTCTTATTGGAAAGAATCACTTAAGTTAACTATACTTAACCAAATATTGCCAAAAGTATTCGCTCCCCTGCCTTCATATGAATGTGAACTTGAGTAACCTACAATTCTTCATCCATAGTGTTTAATATGATGTTGGCCCCGCCCCCTTTGCAGCTACAGTAAAACAGGTTAAACTCTTCTGTGAAGGCTTTCCACGCGGTTTATATGAATTTTCTACCATTCTTCCAGAAGGGCATTTGTGAACTGGTGTGGGGTCGTCTCTCAGGAGTTGGGCTCGGCCCTTGACTTTCAGTGACTCCTGGAAGACGACCCCAACACCAGTCCACAAACGTTCTTACTTTTGGCATTATAGTGTGTACGAGTTGATATCTTTATGGTGACTGCATTAAACAAACATGGCACCTCACTAGTTCAAACTCAGTGTTTCAGTTTAATGCCATTTGTAGGCAGACAATCTGAAGCTAATCAGCGAAGATTAGCTATCAAGACGAGTGTTTGGAGGTTCACTCCTACCAGGCTGTATCTTAAGATGTAGTTTGTAATGCGTTCAGGAAATCAGCTAAGTGCAAGAGTGTTTTACAGATCAGTGTTTTTAGTCACCGGTCAAAGTTTTTACTGTCATCCATGTATCTAACTCTCAAAACATGAAAGGGATCTGGATTTCGTCCTCCTTTGAAGAGGAGGAAACGCAAACCGAGGAAAGAAAATGCATGTATAGGATGATGCTCATCAAATTCAACCTGGTGTTTGTTTCTAAATAGCATCATATGCTGCTGTAACTCTGGATACTGTAACACACAAACGCTCTTCCATTGTAACTAATAAGTCACAGCTTCGCTACCTCAGACGTGAGGGCTTTTCTGACTGTTGCAGTGCTCGAACAAGAGCTGTCTATATTAGAGTTAAATATATATATATATCCTGAATTGCACCAGCTTTAAGGAGTGTTTGAAATAGTGATTTATTTTTTTGAAAGTGCAGTTGTAATGAATTACAGCTGAACCTTGGAATACGAAAGCCCTCCTTTATGACCTGCAGTTACGTTACCTCTTATGGGAAAATTCATACCGCAATATTAAATTTGTATGCTGAGGTTCCGCTGTAATAATAAACAAGTATTGAATGAACAACAACACTGTGCATCCATGTTTGTTTCTTGTTTATTAATCACTGTAAATCTCAGTGGATTGAATCATGTTGCCCATGATCTGAACGTGACAGAGACTAAAGCAGAGAATATTTAATTAAACACAGTCACAGCTAATGTTCTTAACGTCATCATTTAAACTGTACTTTTATTTTAATTACTTAATTCCCTATACGTCAAGTTTTAAACAACAAAAAAATCAAAAGAAAGCTGAAGGACGAGAGAGATGTGCAAGGTGTACAAATGTCATAACATATAAGGACTGGCATGTGACCCTCATCACCTCTAACCCACAGAGGCCAGGATGACGTCGACGACGTTCTCGTCCGCACTTCGCACCGTCACCTGCATGGTGACTCCGTCAGCCAGGGCGAGGCGCGCACGCACCAGGACGTCATAGCCTCCCCGAAACACACCTGAGGGTTTATTACAGCATCGAAACATATTTAAAACTCTTGATCATTTCGTTCAGGATTATAGCACAGGCTATATGAGAGGATAAAGTGAGGACGTACCGGCGAGGAAGAGGACGTGCGAGTTCTTGTTTTCGGGGACCTTGTCTGAACGCTCACACGGCTGCATGCCCAGGAAGCTGATGATGTTGTTGACAGCCTCTGTGGAATGACACACACACAGCAAAGTGGGTGTTAAACTGTAGCTGTACACTCAGTGGTATGTTCAATTTAGCACTTTCACAATGTCTGTTCCTTGGGGCAACACAAATGCCTACATCATGTCACTTTGTTGTTGTTGCCACCAAGAAAAAACAAAAGATTTACAACTAACAGCGCAGACCTTCTCTTTTATCCTCCAGTTAGAGAACAAGTGAATAAAACAAACACGACAGTACAGTAAAAGTCCCAGACGTACAAACATTCTGGGAGCCTGAACAAAGTAAGTCTTGTAATCAAAAATAGTATATTTGTGTACAACAGGTTTGGTGTTTACAACGCACTTAAACTGAACTGTGTCGTTGAGAATTTTCCAAAATTAGGATTATTCACCATCAGGACAGCTTTACAGGACAATTTCTATCATTGTGCTTCTGGACTGATTCATTGAAACCGGTGAGACCGCCTCATTTCTCCCGCACACACACACGTACAATATACCAGACTTTAGGCATTTTATACATTCACTTACTGACACTATTGGTATCTGGTACACTGCAGTGTCTATTTTGTTGTACAATACATGTGAGCTACTTCTGTGATTTGTTCGTACGTGTGGAAATCCGTAACTCGAATGTTCGCAACTACTGTGTTATAGCAGGAAAAACATCCAGTTAGCCGATATGAGGAGACACTGAATCTAACTGTAATACTAAAGCTAGAGACCAAACACTAGGATAGTTTGTAAGCCAATACTAGATAGGACAAGAGTGTTGCTATGGTTACAGTGTTCATATTAGCACCAAAAAAAAAAAAAATCGTCTGACAGCAGAGTAAGATGGCATTAATGGTGGCAGCAGCAGCAGTCTGTAAATGTCCTCTACACCCGAGGTTACCTTCCAGAGTCCTGACTGAAGCCAGAGCGAACGTCTCCTCCTTCTCAAAGTCCGCTCCCACCTCCTCCCACGCCGCACCGAAATTGGGTTTCAGGACTTTCTGGATGTGGTCTGCTACTGTCACTTCCAGATCCTCTAACTGAAAACATTAAATGAGAAAACAAGTCAGGAATACACACGTTGTCCGCAAACATATGACCAGCTTTCACACGAGTACAATAGAATACGTGTCTATTGTAATGAACGTACCACATATTCATCATCGTATCCGTCGTCGTCAGGCTCGCCGGTGTTTGGATCGCAGTCACGCACCAGGTATTTCATTGTACAGCTGAACGTGCAGGACACTGAGGGGTGAAAGAGACAGTGAAGACACGGTCCATATCGAAGAGCAAGATTAGGTTTAGAGTTTACTGATTAAGATTTTTATAATTCATTTCAATTTCATTTAAATTTGGTCAAATCATAGTATCAGTGCTAAACAGAGTCTCACCTGGGTTAAAAAAAAAAGTGAATTTTCAGATAAGATCATATAACACCATTTTCACTGTACTTAATGCTCCTTATCTGTTGTGTTTTTTTAAATATTTTTATCAGATAAAAAGAAACATTTGCTGAATACAGTTTCATGGCCTTTTATGTTTTAGAGTCCGGAACTTTTTTGAATTCAAATCTTTCAACGATCTTAACTGTCACTCAGATTAAACTCGGCCAGTTTAGATTTCACATGAAAGGACACAAATCTGAAAAAGTGTATTATTATAAATGCTAAATTGTTAACATAATTACAACATGAATTACACATGGTTACGGACACTACGGATTTTTTTTGGGGGGGGGGGAAATAATTCTTTAATTTAAGCAACAATTTTCACAGGTCATGTGTTTCTAGAAGCTTACACCAATTTTAATTGAATTAAATATGAATCATTTACATTTGAAATTATTGCTTGAAGTGAGACAGTACAACACTGAAAAATGCTCATTTTTGAGCCACATAGGAAATCATCTCTCCAAAACGGCAAGTTAGCACCTTGAGATTTTTAGGTAAGTGAGATCGGTCACTTCCATGTTGCATAAACTTAAGAAATAGCTTCTTTTGCACACACATTTTCTATATTATACATATAAAATAGTTTTGGCTGATCGTGCTTTTAACAAATGGCCACTGTCACAAAGCAGCTTTACAGAATCAGATCAGGTCAGAAAATGATGGAAAAACTCAGATAATAAAACTAGTCCTGTACGGCGGGTAAGATTAAAAGCGTCGCATGGGGAATATATATATATTTTTTTTCTTTCCCACTCTGTTTCTTCATATAACCTTCTCTAACAGAGAGCTTTCCTGGGATATAAAGTAATACTCTCACTGCAGCACGTCAGAAGTAAACTTCTGTCTGAGATATCTGATGTTTATATCTAGGATACCGAACATGACAAAGTGGGAATTTGTAAACTTTAAAACAGATATTTAAAGTGTCCTCTGATTCAGCTGCTGTTAAGTGCAACTCAAGTTTTTTTTTTTTTTTTGAGAATAAAAAAATAAATAAATGCTGCATCACTAGCACACACCTGCTGTGGGGTCGTCGTCTGGCAGACGGACGAGTGTGTAGGCGGAGCCGGGCTGGTTGTAAGGCAGGCTGGGAGCCGCGACGTGATGCACCACTTCGTAAGCCTCGGACGGTTCCATCTGCACCAGGACGCGCTGCAGGAGCTGATCGTTCAGCGTGTTGGTGCAGTCGAACTGGAACACCATGTGACCTGCGAACGTGTGCTTGATGCAGCGGACCACGTACTCCGTCTCGGCCTCGGTCAGCTGCACCGGCTCGGACGACTTGAACAGAGGACCGAGACCCTGGAACTCGGGAATGGTGGAGAGTTGCTCTGAGAGAGACAGAGAGAGAGGAAGAGATGAAGAGTCTGCAGCATGGGACATACAACTAATTATATGTATAAACCCCCCCCCCCAAAAAAAAAAACGCACGATGACGCAAAGTGACAGGGTTTCATAATCATGTGATCAGATTTCATTCACGATAGAAATAAATAAAGATTTTGTTTAAACATGTACACAGCAGGTGGTTTATATTTCCTGTGTTATACCGGTGTATTGGAGGTTGGATACTTTTCCACTACCCACCCTGTATTTATTCCATTACTTTAGGATCCTAAAAAGCATTTTAAGTGTCTTACTTCATGCTTAAGCGAAGAGTTTAGAGGGAAAAAAAAAATTGTCAATACACATTTGTTTCCAAAGTGCCACAACATTAAGGAAGTGTCTAGGATTTTCACTTACGCATGAAATAATCACATGATCATATCTGTTTCTTCAGTACTTGGGCTAAATAAAAAGTTGTTATTTTCTCCATGAAACATGCATGACTTTCAGCCTTACACAAAAACCTGTAGTACTGACAGGGACTCATCAGGTGATGTCCATCTTTCACACTTATGAACTCTACTTTGACTAAAGTGTTTGGTGCCACCCTAACTTAAGGTATAAATACACATTTTGGAAAAGTTCATGAATAAGTCAAGTAGGCTTGACTTATTCTGACATTGCCTGATGCCAGAATAATTTGCAACTTAAGATTTGTCTTTTTTGGCATCACACAAATAGTTTTAACTACATGAATAAATATAGATGCAAACTTAATGTTTAAATAATGAATTAAATGAGTGTTCAAAAGAACCGCGGTCCGTTCTAATCTGTGGAAATTCATAACTCGAATGTTTGCAAGTTATACTTTTCAGTCGATTTACTTGTAACAGGTGAGACTGAAGATCTGAAACGGTGAGAACTCTAACGCAAATTAACAAACTTCTACTTAGTCCACCGTCAGGGCGTGTCTGCTTACCTTGGTAAATGTCTTGGCGAGATGGTGCCAGTTTTTCAGGAGCTTTACTTGTAGCCACTGGTGCGATTTCTGAGAAGATTTAAAAAAAAAAAAGATACATTTTTTAAATTGAGAGATGCACAGGAGTGTGGGAAGCTGAATAACTAGAACAGATCGTTCTGAAGGTAAATCAGGGGGACGGGGACACACCTGTCTTCTGCTCTGTGATCGGTGCAGTAGCCAGAGGAACTGACTTCATGTCGAACGGCTTCTCTGAAGGCTCCAGCGTGTACTGATGGAGAGACTTCTCCAGGCCGGGAATGGACACGGACAAACCTGAGCACGAACACAAAACAGGTAAGTTATAAAAAAAAAATAAATAAATAAAAAAATTTAAGCACATAAATAAAAAAAGTTTATTAGTTCAGGAAGAGAAGTGGTGGACTCATCGCCGAGTGAGAATCCGGCTCGTACCGTTAAAGATGTAAGCGGCATTCAGAGCCTTCTGTTTCTGCTGCAGGACGTTCATGTAGAATGTGGCTCTGTCCCTCACCTCATCATCACTGTCCATCATACACCTTCACCACACACACGTAAAACACTCAGCAATACATACTGCTAATTATGGACATTATACATGAATATATATATATATATATATATATATATATATATATATAAATATAAAATAAGAGCAGGTGTGAGTGTTATCTTTACACACTGTATGAATATGAAGCGGTTACCTCTGCATCAGGACCAGGACGCTGGGCAGCAGGTCGTCATTCTGGGCCCCGAACTTCGCCAGAGCGCTCACAGCAGCTACACAGTGAGGGGGAAGAACAAAAGAGAGGGAAATGAGTTAGGAAAATGATTCAGTTGTTGATTGGGTGAAGCTGTTTGTTTGTTTACTGTTCATGTCAGGAGTCTCCAGTGTCAGTGCTTTGTAACCGTCTCGAGAAAACTTTCAAACAGCAAAAACTCTAATATGACAAGATGCACAATGATTTTTTTTTTTTTGGTCTTGTAAATATTAACGTACAAAAACCATAGGAGAAGCTGGCAGGAACGTGACTGTGTATAAAAACGAGAAGTGAAAACAAGAGCAAACAAGAACTTGGGATGTTTCACAATGTTACATGTAATGGTTACATGACTAAAAACTAGGACATTTCTTTAATAACAATAATAATGAAATAAATAACATTCGCTGTGGTCTAAGAAGCGTGAAATAACAATTGAGTTCAGGGTCGTAATGGAAAGTTTGCATCATCATGCGGTCACTGATTAGTTTCCTGTGACAGCGCCGCCCTGAGTGTTTTATCCATAACATCACATGTGCTGTTACATAGAAATAATCAGAGCCTCAGTGACGTTACGTTGTTGACTCATTTCCTAAAACAGCTCCACGTCAAATGCTTTATTCCTTTAGCCCACGAGAGTGTATTGATGGTGGAGGACAGGTCTAACCACTCGCCCCTATCTAATCCTGTTTACCTTTTTAAAGACACGACAGTTTATTTAATAATAAAATCCATGAAGATTCCCCCTTCCGGAGGCTCACCTGCACGGACCGCCTCGCTCTCCAGCACCACGCGGTTGAATATGAAGCGGATGTATTTGGAAGGTGAGGGGGTGCGAGGGCCTTCTTTCCCCAGCAGGTGCAGGATCTTGGTGGCCAGAACCGTGTGCTCGCAGTCCTCAATAAACTCACACAGGTGAGCCAGGCCCGTTTCCTTACTCTCGGGATTCTCCTCGATGATGCTGATGATGCAGTCCACGATGGCACGCTTGTACTCGAAGCCACCCTGTGAGGAGTAAACGCACAAGCACGTTGGCAACCCATCCGGACTTTTATATCCGCCGTAGGTTATTTGCTGGCCAAGTCAGGTTGTATAATATAAACAACTATACAACTTTATAATATAAATAAAGCTAGTTTATTGATTTCTACTACTTCAATAAATACAACTAAATGTGTTGATTTGATGGCGAATAAATTACCTCAAAGAAAATCAGAAAAAAAAAAATACAATAAATCAGAATCCCAAAATCCCAAGTGAAAATTATATTTAAAAAGTATATAAAAATATTTTGATTATAATAAATAAATTAATGAAAATTAAAATTTAATAAAAAGAATATTTCTTTCAATAAAAAAAAAATGTATACCAAAAAAAAAAAAAAAAACTTACTTTTTTTTTTTAAATGTGTCCTGTCTGAAATAAAAATCACTAAAATCAGGGCGGCTGAAGTAAAAGTTTGTGCACCCCAATTTCAAATGCAAAAGGGAAATAAAGCCACTTCCTTTCAGAAGTTTTACATTTCACAATTTATACATGTTAAAAAAATTTCTTAAAAAATAATCATAAAAGTGGCTGTATTATACATTAAGACAATCCAAACACTATCAGATTTTTGTCTTGTAAATTGACCATAATGCGACTACTGTTAAAAAGGAAGCATCCATAAAACCCAGCATACAAAGGGCGCACAAATTTTTGCATAAAACCCTTTTTGGCCCATAATTCCTTGCATGAGACTCACATCATCTCTGAGCATGTTAGACAAGAAGTTCATCATCACACTGTGTTTTCTGGGGTACTTCTGGCACAGGGCACTGATGGCCTGAACCACCACCACCTGGAAAACACACACACACACGTTAGAAACACACTTTGGACACCTCGTTAAGACGTTACACACTGACACGGCTTTATGATTTCCCAGGTTATGAACCTTGAACTCGTCGGAGATCTCTGAGACGAAGGAGGAGATCTGTTTCATGAGCCGGTCCACACTGCTCTCGCTGCCCGTCTTCAGCAGCGTGGTGATGGCCAGGGTGGCGATGCTGCGGTTCGAGTCAGTGATCAGGTTCTCCAGGTCCAGGTTACAAGCAGTCACTGCAGATGGGTGCTTCATCGCCACCTGGTGGACACAAAGAAAGAGAGGGACAGCAATCACTAAAAGAGAAATGTAGTTAATGTACTTGATGTATTTTGTCCACTAGAGGGCATTCAAATGGTGGAACAAATTCAAAAATGCATGTGTAAATAGTTTTGTTGTTTATCTTTGACTTTATTATTTATGTTTAAATTAATGCATTCATTTTGACTTTTGTATTGTAAGAATGAGTTGCTTGCATTTTGTCATATTTGGTCTTAGTATCAAATTCAAACTACAAAAAATATATTAGGTACATATTGTGGCCAAAACTTATGAAATGATAACTGTATAAATAGTTAATACATGATTTGTTTTACTTTCGGAAACAATTTTAATTAAACAGTCCCAAATATAGTCCTGACTATACACAATGAGGAGTAGTCCTGACCTGACAATGAGGAACATTGTCTATATAAAAAAAAAAATCAATCTGAAATTATGATGAAGAAACATGAGAAAATATCAGACATGGAAACAGACTCACTTTATTGAGGGTCCTCACGGCTGCGTAACGCAGTGCTGCTTTTGGGGAACTGCAGAAAAGCTGGAGCACTGAAGGAAAGAAAAAAAATACATATATGTACATGTATCAGTAATCAGTCATGAAAACAAATGAACAAACATTAAGTTATGAGAAAAGTTGAGTGGCTGACCAGACACGGCGGGGGCGAGCTCTCGGGCGGTGCAGTTGGGCATGTGGACGATGGCCGAGGCTGCTTCATACACCACCATCTCGTGTTTATTCCTCAAACAGCTCTCGATGAAGTCAAATAGCGGGCTGTCGTGTCTGTGAGGAAACACACAGGTGTGTAGAAAGGGGGTGGGGGGGGGAATTGAATTGATTCAGTGATGTATTTTAATTCTTTTGTGTGGCGATTCATGCATCACTACACTGACTTCAAGTTCCAATTTTTTTTCATTATTTTTTAAACGCATGTTTACATTTGAGGCAGTAAAATGTTGCAGTTCCACAGTAATCCTGCAGGTGGTGCTCTAGACTAGTCATACATTATCAGGCAGCAGAGTATGCAGTGTGAATGGAGCAAAGTTTTTTTTTTTTTTTAATAAATAAGAAAAATTATAAAATCTAAAAACATTATATTGGATCTGAGAATTTTATGAACAGAATAAACAAAAAATCTCTAATAAACAGTAATGGATAAACATCACCTGAACACACACATTATATATACATACATACATACATACACACACATACACATATATATATTCTTTTTAGGCACTTAAATTTAACACTACAAACCTTAAAGAGGACAAATAAATAAAAATTGCTTTTACTCATTCAGAGGTCTCTAAAAATGTGCTCAAAAATATTCCTTGCTTTTATTCTTTTGTTTTGACTAGGGTATTTGCATTTTTCCCCCCTAACGTGACCTCATATAAGAAGAGCCCGTTCCCCAGCTTGTTGCTCAGCTGTTCTATGAAGGGGCGTGGCTCAGGAGTAGCTCCTTTACACCAACACTGAAATGCTGCATTTGAAGGGGGAGCGAAATAAAGTGAGACTTGTCGAGCATTAACACACACACACTTTGAAGGTGCTCTGAGACTTGTGTTATCTGGTTAAATTAATATTAAAACATGCTGACCTCTGACTTTTAAACAGTAGTGTGTGTATTGAGATTAAATGTGCCGTACCCTCCCTCGGTCTCCTCCAGCAGTTTGCTGGCGATGCGGATCAGCATGCAGTACGCAAACGGAGACTTCAGGCCTGACTTGGTGAACTTGTTGAGCATCTTGGTAACGGCCAGACGGTCGTTCTTCCTCAGGTGGTAGAGCAAGCCCAGGGCGTGGTACTGTCAGTCAAAGTGGAAAGTGTAAGTTTTTTTTTTTTTAAATAAAAAAAAAAAGGAAAAAGAAGGATCAGCCGTTTGCCCGACCTGCACCATGATGTTATCGCTGGACGCCGCCTCCTGAGCTTCATTCACCCAGCGCTTCACCACATCATAGCTCATCTTCACCATGTGCTGAAGGAAAACACAAACACCCACCCACAGTGAGCGCACATTCAGACGTCACGTCGCCGCCTTTACAATCGATTCAACTTAAATCAGGAGTCTGTCCTCCATCTTACCAGAGAAGAGACGAGAGCAGAGCTGGACACGCTGGGCACCTTGTCCACGATGGCCTGCTTCATGTAGCGCTCGATGGCTTGCAGCATGGTGGTCTACAAGACAACGGAATACATCCCATAAACTCCATGGCAACAACGAAAGACCTCTAAAACAAACTTTTATTCCTCATCTAGAAAACCGAGACGCTTAGCTTCGGAGGCACAGGGGAGGCGTTAGCTCATAGCATTATAGCACAGGGGGCTGTTAGCTCATAGCATTACAACTATGATGAAGTTTTTAATGTAAATAAATAATGAGATAAACAAACTAATAAATTAACATACCTATTTATGTAAAAAAAACACAGCTGGTGTCTATAGAGTGAGTAACGCGGAAAATCACATTCATAAAAGTCTCATATAACAGGAGGGCGTTTTTAATTTAAAATGACGTACAAGGGTGAGTCAAAAGTAATCCGCACTCTGGCTGTACAATTAATTTTAATTAACTTTCAGAAAAGACCAATGCATAATTTTTCTCGCTTTTTTTTCTTCCTTTCTCTCTTTTTTAACACCATACCATCGTCTATGCCTATATTTATGGCGAGAGTCAGTTTTTGTTTTTCGATATTAAAGCTAGATAAGATGTTTAAGATTAATTTTTTCTAAGAACTTGGAATTACTTGTTCAAAAACTTTTTCAAACGACGTGACTGTTAAAAAGAAATGTATGTTTTGTTCCAACAAGTTTGTCATTTAGACACTGATCCTGTTCTTTTTGATGTAAACATTTAAAATAGTTTTTTTCTTTCTTTTTTCTTTTCAAGTTTGCACTTCTTCATCAGAAGTGAATCTTCGTCTTCGTAGGCATGCTTTCAGGGAAACAAACAGTTGAAAGTCTGATGAAGCGACATCAGCCCTGTACACCTCAAAAGCAAGTTTTTGCTGAGTATTGACAGACGTGTGGGGAGAAGTGTGTAAGATTGTGATGTCCTCGGATATCGGACCTCTGTGTTTAATCAGAAGTTTAGTCTTCAGCTCTTCATTAAGTGTCTCACTGTAACGAGCACTGTTAACACCTTGTTAGCACCTTGAGAAAACTGCAAGCATTGATGAATTTTTCAGCTCTCAGGACTGAACTGATGCAACACATTCACACCTGGACAGCAGTGACTGGAGAGACAGGAGCCTTAAACTGAAAGCTCTGATAAGACACTAATATAATCGGAGTGAGAATCATTTTTGACCCTCCTATTTAAAAATAAATAAACAATAAAACTTTACACTGTGTGAGAAAGTGTAATGTAGACGCATTGGACTCACGTCAGTGATCCTGCAGAGAGCTCTGATGGCAGGGCCTCTGTACACATCCTCTTTACCGGTCATGTCTTTGGTAAGACTAAACACACACACAAAAACAGGTTTCGTAAGGTTAAAGCTTCTCAGCAGTGAACACACACACACACACACACACACACACACATACACACACATCATGTGACCCTAAAGAGACAGTGACCTGCTCGTAACGATGATGACATCCTCCGAGATGTTGGCCATCTCCTTGATGGTAAGGTAGCACATCCTTCTCAGGGTTTGCTACACACACAAGGAAAGAAAGGTTAAATTAGATTATTTATTATTATTGTTATAATAAATGTGAGTGAATGTTTAACACAACGACGTTCACATCATTCGACTGGAAGAGCCTGGTCATGGCGAAGAAGGCTTCAGTCGCCTCTGTGGTTCCAAAGTGCTCACCCTGCACAGAGACGGAGAGACACAAACACCTCAGAGAGCGCCAAACACACGCTGAGGGAAATGTGTTAGTGAGTTGAGATCACTCACCTGGTTGAGCAGGTAGATGATTTTTGTCAGGATGTGGAGACATCTCCGTGGGTTGATGGGAGTCTCGTTGAAAATGCGAGCCTTGTGAGGAAACACACACACTGATCACTAACACTGGTGTGACACAAATACAAGACACGTACTCTGAGAAACTTCCTGCAAGCTGCTGTTTGCTGACCAAAAAAAAACGGCAATACATACAGCCCAAAGATGCACAGTGTATTACTAGTAAAAAATAAAAACATTAATAAAATATTAAACCCACCAAATCCATCCACCCAAAATTTCCAAAACCCCAAAAGTACCAATTCAAAAACATATTATACATATTAAATTCCACGACTAAACAGCCCAAACTCAACGACTCGAATAAGTCGACTATATCAAACACCAAATTTAACAAACTCAGGAAACTTTTAAAAAGATCCATATTTGAAAATGCACAATAACTCCAAATTTCAAACTAAACAACTAAAAAAAAAACATATCTAAACGTAACAAACTAAATGAATCCAACAACTCAAAGCCAACAACTTGACATCTACGAATTTAACAACTCAAAAACAGGTCCAAATCATGTAACAACTCAAAAATAAACTCAGGTTACACATCAAAAGTCTGAACTTGACAACTTCATACCCATTTTAATAATAAAAACACTATTTCAACAACAATCTACCTAAATGAACCTTACCCTATTAAAGAACAATAAACAAAAACAAAAAATAAACAATCCCAACAACTCAAAAACCTAAACATAACACACAAAATTAATAAAACAACTTAAAAATGTAATACAACTCAAAATCCCATCTCCAAACAATACAAAACACCAAACTACAAAAAAAAAAAAAAAAAAAAACAGATCAAAAACCCAAACTTAACAACTTAAACACCAAAACCACCTACACAAAAGTCTGCAACTCTGCGTCATACAACAACACAAAGACCAACTGGAACAACGAAAGACACCAAACCCAAATAAAAGATCTAAATCAGACTAAAAAAAAAAAAGTCAACAAAAAAAAAAAAAAACACCAACTCAAATCCTAATCCAACAATTCAACCAGCCATACACACAACATTAGACTGATTGAATGTCATTAAATAATAAAGTCCACATCAGATCTAAGGGCTAGAATCGTGTCATTTCTTTCTGTTTGGACTGGACGCGCGTCTCTCCTCACCTCCTGCAGGACAGCACTCTTCTCCAGGTGCTGAAACGGGTTCGAGCCACTTCCTGTGAACACACACACACACACACACACACAATACGTGATGAGCAATGTGAGATCACACAGGTAATAGATTACTGCAGAGTCTAATCAAGCTGAAACAGTGTATACCTTAATGACGTGTCACAGAATCATAACATTACTCTTCATGCACTGAGTGTAATAATAATAATAACAATTATTATTATTATTAATAATAATAATAATTATTATTATTATTATTATTATTATAAGGTCAGATTAATAATGTACAGGTTAATTAGCCAACTGACTCAGTTAAAAGCATATGATAAATAAGTTAGCTGGTTGTGACCATGCTAGTTAGCTAGATACATAATATATATACTATAAAAGAGCATTTATTTGTTTGTACTAAAGCGCATAAAACATTAATATTGTTTACATTAACAACCTGAAGAAGGTTTACTGAAAGACATTTTAGCTAACTAGCTGAACTAGCATCGCACTGAGCTAAGCTAACGTCTAAAACACTTCATACCAAATTGTCTCAACCAACAGCGCAGAATAAAACGAGCAAAACGAATTAAAACGAGCTCTCACCCGCCTCCTCGTCCTTCTTGTCAAATTTCTTGATCATTTTAAGGAATGTTTAGGCTAATAAGTGTGAGAACTCAGCGCCTCTCGCCTTCTCCCTCTCACTCTATCCGAGTCTCAGCTCCACGTCAGCTGCCGCAGTCATAGCACCCGGAGATCCAAGATGGCGGCCGGCGGGAGGTCTTTCAAAATAAAAGTCTCAAATAAGAGCCCGATAGTGGCCAATAAAATCGAGACAGAGATGCACGTCCTGACTGATATTCTTATCTTATCTTAACTTATCTTATGTCTTAAACGAAGTCAATAAAATCATTCCTGACTTTAACTGCATGACTGACAAACTGCCCCACCTACTCGGAGAGCACAGAGAGAGAGCTACACTCTAGCAGCACATTATACACACACACACACACACACACACATCAGGTGAGGGACAGTGGGTGACCACATCACATTATATTATCTTATCGAAGCACAGCAGACAGACTGAGCGACTCTAATACAGTTTCTAATTCTAATACAGTGATGTCTAATCTTGTCCAGAAACAGACCCTGATAGTCTATTGAAAGCCAAGAACAACTATTTAAACAGGGCGAATAAGGCGTGGCTACTGCTTGGTTGGAATGACAGTCTGCACCCACACAGGCCCTTCATGGAAAAGATAGGAGCTCCCCATGTTTTAATCGATAAGGGGTGTCCAATGCTGGTCCTGGAAAGCCGCAGCCCTGCATGGTTTCAAATGATCCCTGCACTACTCAGTGTTGATTATCTGGATCAGGAGTGTTTATTCAATTAGAAGCTGGAAGATACCACATTAGATGAGGGTGGAGTGGAGGAATTGGTATCCTCTGAGCTCTGGGCAGCGGCTCTTGAGGACCAGAGTTGGCCACACCTATACAGCTCCACGTAGTACACATCCATCCATCCATCCATCCATCCATCCATCCATCCACAGAGATGTTTAGTTTTCTCAAATCAAGTCAATTCAAACTATACTTATTTAGCATCTTTTATAAGATGCTTTACAACAACCTACTACATTAATAAAATATCAAACTATTAAAATAAAAAGAAAAACAAGTTCTCAAGATCACTTTTGGTTAAAAGCTAATGAAAAGAAGTACGTATTTAATAAACTCATAAAGGATTACAAATCCATGGCTGAGCTTCTATTAAAAGGCAGACTGTTCCACACTGAATACTCGATCACCTTTGGTTTTAGATCTCGTCTTAGGTAAGAGACTTTGATTAGAGGCTCTAAGTACATGGGTCGAGTGATGGGGCAGTATTTGGTCAGTAACATATTGCCATAATATGAACGATCTTGTAGGCCAAATCAAGAAGTTTAAAATCTGTTCTAAAACTAACTTGTAGACAGTAACAGGGTTACATGTGTTTTTTTTTTTTTTTTCAGGCCCCAGACCCAGACAGAATTCATGCAGCATTTTAATTCAGCTGTAACGTTATTAGGGTGGATTGTGGGAGACCAACATACAGGATGTTACAGTAATCCAACCTAGCACTAATGAAAACATGAATGTTTTTAAAATCGGAAAATTTTAGGATGGAAGAAACGGTTCTTAATAACAATATTAAGCTGTAATCATTTAAGCTCTAAATGAACTTCTCTGCAGTGGAGCTAAGTTTTGGTCTCGCTTTCCTGGGAAGGTCTTCATGAGAGACAGTTTCATCATGGTGCTTGATGGGTTTTGCAAACGCTCTTGACACAATACTGTTCTTGCAAGAACTGATCCAGAACAGCTGACCTAGTATGTTTCATAATTTTGAAAAAATCCACCATTGTTCTATAAAGTAGAAAATAAATAATTATACAAAAAAATTAATTTAAAGGTGTGTACAAACTTTTGACTGGTACTGTAAATTTAATACCTAAATTGCAATGGCTGTATGATTATGCCTTCACCTGTTAAGAACTGTTTAGCGTTCAAATCTTCATCGCTGAACTGTTTATAGCGTCACCAAAACAGACTATAATGAATTCAGAAATTTCTGATGCTCGTGCACTGATGATCATACAGTAGATTGCTAAGTTCCTATTCTCACTTTGGCTTTAATGATTTTACACACCGTTATAGAAGGGAATTAGTTAGACTCACGCTGTCTTTTTTCACCCAGATGAGGATGGGTTTCTTTTGGAGTCTGGTTCCTCTGAATCTTTCTTCCTCGTGCCATCTCAGAGAGGTGTTCCCTGCCTCTGTGGTCATTAGGGATAAACTGATGAATATAAAATTCATAGCTGGAACTTCAATGAAAGAAAAACTCACAATGGTCACAGAAATAACTTTAATCTGACAAAAGTAATAATAAATAAGAATTCTATGAATGTTAACCAATGAAAGTCAGACATTGCTTTTCAACCATGCTTCAACGGAATTATTTAAAAAAAAATAAAACTCCAATAAACTCATGGAACAGGCCTGGACAAAAATGATGGTACCCCTAGAAAATACTGAAAATAATGTGACCAAAGTGGGCCTATATATAGGGCTCCAGGTAGTCACTGTGTTGTTTGGTGACATGGTATGTACCACACTCAACATGGACCAGAGGAAGCGAAGGAAAGAGTTGTCTCAGGAGATTCGAAAGAAAATTATAGACAAGCATGTTAAAGGTAAAGGCTATAAGACCATTTCCAAGCAGCTAGATGTTCCTGTGACTACAGTTGCACATATTATTCAGAAATTTAAGATCCATGGGACTGTAGCCAACCTCCCTGGACGTGGCCGCAGGAGGAAAATTGATGACAAATCAAAGAGACGGATAATCCGAATGGTAACAAAAGAGCCCAGAAAGACTTCTAAAGAGATCCAAGGTGAACTTCATGCTCAAGAAACATCAGTGTCAGATCGCACCATCCGTCGTTGTTTGAGTCAAAGTGGACTACATGGGAGACGACCAAGGAGGACACCATTGTTGAAAATAAATCATAAAAAAGCCAGACTGGAATATGCCAAACTACATGTTGACAAGCCACAAAGCGTCTGGGAGAATGTCCTATGAACAGATGAGACAAAAATGGAACTTTTTGCCAAGGCACATCAGCTCTATGTTCACAGACGGAAAAATGAAGCAAATCAAGAAAAGAACACTGTCCCTACTGTGAAACATGAAGGAGGCTCTGTTATGTTCTGGGGCTGCTTTGCTGCATCTGGCACAGGGTGTCTTGAATCTGTGCAGGGTACAATGAAATCTCAAGACTATCAAGGGATTCTAGAGAGAAATGTGCTGGCCAGTGTCAGAAAGCTGGGTCTCAGTCGCAGGTCATGGGTCTTGCAACAGGACAATGACCCAAAACACACAGCTAAAAACACCCAAGAAACCGGAAACAACTGGAGCAGCTTGCTCATGAGGAGTGGGCCAAAATACCTGCAGAGAGGTGCAGAAGTCTCATTGACAGTTACAGGAATCGTTTGATTGCAGTGATTGCCTCAAAAGGTTGTGCAACAAACTATTAAGTTAGGGGTACCATCATTTTTGTCCAGGCCTGTTCCATGAGTTCATTCTTTTTTTTTATAATTCCGTTGAAGCATTGTTGAAAAGCAATGTCTGACTTTCATTGGTTAACATTCATAGAATTCTTATTTATTATTACTTTTGTCAGATTAAAGTTATTTATGTGACCATTGTTAGTTTTTCTTTCATTGACCGAAGGGTACCAACAATTTTGTCCACGTGTGTATCTTTCTGTAAAGCTACTGTGTAACAGTGTTCACTGTTTAACATGCTATACAAATAAAATTGAATTAACTTATATCATGAAACACTTGTTAGTTTGCAAACGAACAATGTGTGCAGTTTTACAAGCTTTCTTACATTATTTTATTCCTTTCAATGGATTGTCAAGATTTGATCAAATATCTATTTTGGCGATTGTTAAGATATGTCTTGAACATGACTGGAGCTCACAATAACTTTTATTGCCCGTGCTCAGCACTGCACCATTTTTAGATTATGATCTAAACTGCAATATTCATTAAATACTATGCATCCATTTATATAAGTTCCCTCGTATCTGGTTTAGGATGTAGCCTTGGTTCTCCTTGTGCTTGTCCACCTTGCAGCATGGAAACGATCACAATTTCAAGTTCTGTGTCTTTTGGCAAAAACTTTTTGTACAATCTTTAACTAACTTACTTAACATGAATAAAGTATTGATGTTGGTCAGCTGCTCCTGTTAAAGGTTTTTACACTGGATGCCCTTCCTGATGAAACCTGCCATTTTATCTGTGCTTGGGACCAGCAGTACATCCAGTGGCTAGGGTTTGGGCATTGGGTGGGAATTAAACCCGGGCCTTCCGCAAGGCTGGCGAAAAACCTACCACTGAGCCACTAATAACCCAACATGAGCATAATGATGCTTGATAATAATAATAATAATAATAATAAAAAATAATAATAAAAAATAATGCAAAAAATGTGACACAGAATCTTTATATTTAGCATCTAAAGGCATTGTTTTACAGTATTTATAACCCGAGTCATTTTTATTATTAACAGTCAAATATGATATGTGTAGAACATAAAAAGATGTCTGTTGTTTAACTTTAGTTTATTGGGTCGCTCTACCGATAGTAGCCTTCACACTTGGCAAAAACGTTACTAAGTTGTACATCTCCATGTCGCTAGTGTTGTATCCTCCTATCTTAAACTTTTCCCACAATATCTCTGGTATCTTTCGTGTGTATTCGGACAGTCTTTCAGCAATATGAGACATCTCAATTTTGACAGTTTTGAACAAAATGAGTTTTTCTAAATAAGCAAAAAGTATTACAAGATGTTAGAAATTATTAGTGTGCGTGTCATTTCTTTGAGTCAGATGGGTGTTAAAAAGCATTGGGTGCATATTAACCAGTCATATTTCACCTAACAGCTTCCTGCACACGACACGTCCATCTCAGGTCTCTCAATCCTCTGCTCAATTTTTTTTCAGAAATTGTGAAATGCATCACGACTCACACATGCAGCAAAACCAATGCGAGTCCAAAGCTTCTAACAGAAGAACATATCATATTTTGAATCATTTGAATTAATATCGTATTAAGTTTTGTTATAGACAACCTTGTCGGTGTGCTGACAGTAGTTTACCCAAAATGAGTGAATGTCTTGTTTTTACTCTCAAACTGTCCATGTTTTACCTGTGAAAAGTGCATGTGGTGTGCACCTTTAAAGTATTTATTCTAATTAAAAGTGAACCATATTTTCTAATTAAGGCTGATTAATACACTTTATTTTTTTTAATCAGTGTGTGAGAGTCGTCACTTGGTGACTGTGTTTACAAACATGAACCCTTTCATGCATATGTTTACAGTGTTTTATTTAAGGAAATATCAACTCAAAAACGTTTGTTCTCTCTCTCTCTCTCCATTTATCTTTATCTAGTTCTAGATAGACACTGTACCTTTGTAAAATCTCTAATCCCAGCTCCTGTACATTCTAGATCAAGAATGTTGCTTTATCTTTATAATTAAGGAGGTTAAAAATAAACATACACTGTATTTATTTATGTATATATTAAAAAAAAAAACACACATCTGGATTACTATTAGTATTTATTTATGTATTCCTGATGGATGGATACTGTTTTGCTGCACGGTACTCCTACACAAGGACAGAGCATTTACCATTTACCTTTATTATCTCCTTAAAGAAGTCACCATGCATTTTTGTCAGGAATATTTATATATACAAACCATATGGAGAACCTGGTGATGTTTTAAAAAAAATCATTTATTCACAGAGAGCCACGTAAAGCGTTCCAGAATGTCCTCGGATCAGATTTATACACTCACTCGACATGTCCGTGCCGTGCTTATTGCTAATGCGTGAGGCAATAAAATAATGTTAATTAACACACACACAATTAAAAAAGAAAGAAAGAAAGAAATCAAAAGCCCGTGGAGCGCGCAGCAGGTTCACCTCTTCCTGCCGATTTGCGCCATGAGGCGCGCGTTGTGCGCAGCTTTGGCGCGCAGGCTTTTGGCTCTGGCGATGTCGAAGAGCGCGTTCATCAGGTTGGTGGGCACGTCCAGGGACAGGGTCACCCTGCTGCGCCGGTCACTCCTCGCGCCGTGGCCGTACAGCTTGCTCCTGAGCAGCGTGTGGCTCAGAAACTTGTAGCTGGAGCCGGGCAAAGTCCGCCGCTCCCGGGACTCCTCCGGCCGCGGCGACTCCTCGTCGGGCGCGTCCTCGGCAACGTACGGCGCGTTCACGACGCGCTCCCTGTCCAGCTCGCCGCCGCCGCCGCCGCCGTCGCAGAGCAAAACCGGGTCGGCGTCGTAGGCGTCGCGCAGGCAGAGGCTGGAGACCGGAGTGCAGAGCACGGCCAGTACGAGGAGGAGCGTCCTGAGCGGCTGCATCTTCCCTCTACTCTCCTGTCAGGTGCAAACACACATGTTCAGATCTTGACATGATACCACAACCCCGGAGATTCATCCAGAAACCTGGCCATGACCATGTCGCTGACACACAAAGTCAAGCTCGAATGATGCCCCAAAAAATACATTCAAACAATAAACTACTCCTAACATGCTTTACGACCATGTCACTGACACACAAAGTCAAAATCTTAACCGATGCCCCAAAAAATCATTTCAACCTATAAATTACTGCTAACACACGTTATAATGCACTACTTTAATTATGTGCGGTCTGGTACAAGCGATCAGCAATCTGCAAACTGCAACGTATCCGTCTGTCTGTCCTGAAGTTAAATAGAGACACGGCGTGTCCGTGCCGCCGCGCGCAACAACGCACAAACTAGTTATTATTAAAGCATTATTATTAGTATTATTATTATTATTATTATTATTAAAGGTACCTGATTCTGCGCTCGATAAGGCTCCAAGATCTGATCGGCTGAAGAAGAGAAAAACAGATCCAAAGTGACTGGAGGAGAACCGGCGAGAGCAAGAAAAAGACGAGAGGACGCTAAAGTCAGAGTCGCGCGCAGCACAAAGTTCCGTCGGCTAATGCGCAGCGCGCGCGCGCCCTCCACTCACACGAAAGCAGATGGCGCACGGACGGAGAGTCCACGCGGCGGGGTGTCATTATTTAGCACAGCCCGATTACACCAGCAGTAACGTCACACACGTCCCAAAGTGCTGTAAGTATTAAAAAAAAAAAAGAAAAGAAAAAAAGAGCGCGGCGTCCAGGAACGTGCGCGTTCACAGACCAGCGCGTGACCGAGCGGCATGATGAGTTGATGGAGTTTAACAACTTCTCCTTCTTGCTTAGGCACGTAGTCTAGTGCATGCTGCATACCATCCATCCATCCATCCATCCATCCATCTATCGTTTTATTGAAACTTTATTAATAGCATTGTTTTTATTTTTACGGTCTATACTGATTAGATTGAACTCTGCAACCCTTTTGACAAGGCTGACTTCTACATGCTCATATATAGACATTTCACTCCATCATAATTCCTAGCCAAAAAAGGTCACAATTTCAGAAAGGTCAGATTAATGGGCTGCATGCATCAAGCAAAGTAAACAACTAAAGAGATCTAAAATGACTGTATTTCGGGTAAGAACACATTCTGAAAACCTGGAGGGATAGTACAGAGCCATCAGGAAATGTGGTCAGAAAATAATAATGAATGGAGATCACTTAAACACTTGTTGAAGGTGTATGAGAAAAAGAAGAAAAAAAAAAAAACAGAGCTATGTTTAATAGTGAAAGAGCATTTCTACACACACACACACACACACACACACACACACACACACACACACACACACACACACACACACACACACACACACACACACACACACACACGATGAGAACTCACAGGATTTGGACTAAACAGCTCTGTGTCCATACGAAAACCACTTGTTATTGAGACTTATCAGGAAATAAAAAGGCTTGGGTTTGTTAAAGACCATAAAGATTGGACAATGTAAAATTGTAAGATTGGACATGTGATCTGATAAGTCCAGATTGACTCTATTCCAGAGTGATGGGTCAAAAGAGAAGCACAAAAAAAATTGTATGAAAATAAAACAAAATGTGCTATATGATAAAATAGGGGACTCAGGTGCAAAAAAAATGACATATCAATAAAAACATGAAATACACACATGAAAAATCTCCTGAATTTGAAAGACGTGTGCAGTGTCCCTAAGTGAAGCTAAACAAGATTCACCTAAATTACTTTGACTATAAAACAACAATATATAATAGGACTTACAGGGATTTAACAATGTATATCTAGCATAGTTATTTCCCAATGGAAAAACAAGTACTTGCTGAAATGGAATATATTACGTATTAAAATAGTAAACGTCTTGGCTTGATAGCATGTAAAAACTTTTATTATAGATTTTTTAAAACATTATCAGCTTTCCTGCAGTAACATTCTCCATCTCTTTACAGCCAGAATGAGTCACATACCGATACTGCGAGCATGGTGACATTTTAGTTTGGGAAATTAATTTAACACATCACTAACAACGTCGAAAACAAGTTTGCTAACCTTTCTTTCTTCATTAAAAATAGGAAGCAAACTGATGTCCATTTAGTAAACAGAGCCGGGGTCTGTGATGGAAACATGATTTTTGACAGGGGTCAGTTTGCTGGACGAGCTTTCCTTTAGTCCCTGCGTGCATGGGTAAGCCTTGTTTTACGTGTGTATGGTTGGAAATCAGTGTTAATGTGTTAATATTATGGCTGATCAGGATATACTGTGGTGTGTGAAAGTGTTTGCCCCCTTACTGATTTCTTATTTTTTTGCATGTTTGTCACACTTCAATGTTTCAGATCATCAAACACATTTAAATATTAGTCAAACATAACAAGTAAACACATCATGCAGTTTTTAAATGAAGATTTTTATTATTAAGGGAAAACAAAATCCAAAACTACATAGCCCTGTGTGAAAAAGTGTTTGCCCCTAAACCTAATAATTGGTTGGGCCACCCTCAGCAACAATCAAGCATTTTTGATAACTTGCAATGAGTCTGTTATAGCGCTGGGAGGAATTTTTGCCCACTCATCTTTGCAGACTTGTTGTAATTCAGCCACATTTGAGGGTAGTCGAGCACAAACCACCTTTTTAAGGTCATGCCACAGCATCTCAAGTGGATTCAGGTCAGGACTTTGAATTTCTGGCAAAACTGAGACGAGCCTTTATGTTCTTTTTGCTCAGCAGGGGTTTTGGTCTTGGACCGCTGCCATCCAAAACATTTTTGCCCCCAGTCTCTTTTTGGAGACATGAACACTCACCTTAACTCAGGCAAGTGAGGCCTGCAGTTATTTGGATGTTGTTGTAGGGTCTTTTGTACCCTCTTGGATGAGTTGTTGCTGCGCTGGCATCCTGGGAAGGTTCTCCACTGTTCCATGTTTTAGCCATTTGTAGATAATGGCTCTCACGGTGGTTTGCTGCAGTCCCAAAGCTTTAGAAATGGCTTTATAACCTTTTCCAGACTGAGAAGATCTCAATTATTTTCTTTCTCATTTGTTTTTGAATATGTTTGGATCTCTGCATGATGTCTAGCTTTTGAGGATCTTCTGGACTACTTCACTTTGTCAGGCAGGTCTTATTTCAGTTATTTCTTGATTGTGAACAGGTGTGGCAGTAATCAGGCAGGCCTGGTGTGCTCAACTCGGGTGTTATGATTTAACAAGGGGGGGATCAAACACTTTTTCACTCCACTGTACATAAAGGGTCCATCCAATTCCTGAGCTGCCAGTGATCCATCTGGACCTGTCTGACTCCTCCCATTGCCGGTTAGGCATCGTGTCACATGGATGCCCCGTATGGTCTGCTTGGGATGCGTGTGGTGACTGGGGACGGTTCCACTTTACTATGAAGACGGTCCTGGTCCTCCGCTGAAGCAGACAGCTGTTCTCTGAGGGCTTGCGACTGCAGTCACTCCATAGTTCAGGACTGGAATTTCCTACCTACCTACTCTACCTGAGCCTCCAATAACAAACTGGACTCCATATTAACTTAAACACGTCTCCTGTTATACTGAACATCCAGCCTCCTAACACACATTATGACTGCTGATCAATCCCTGCTATCCGTTATCACCCAAATGTGGATGTGTTCCCTGTTGAGTCTTGTTCCTCTCAACGTTTCTTACTGTTGCCATCTCAGGGAGTTTTTACCTCAGCACCGTCGCCCTCGGCTCGCTCATAAGGGACAATTTGATTCATACACATTTTTCACATTTCATACACATTTCCATAATTTTCTTTTGATTCTGTAAAGCTGCTTTGCAACAACTGTTAAAGGCGCCATTAAAAAAAAACTTTCATTGAATTGAACAGACGAGACAAAAAAAAAGGCAATTGCACCTTTACCGATAAATTATGGAGTAAGAGAGGAAAAACCCTGTCTATGGACGTCCATGGGTGTCTATTCACTTTTGTTCTATTATCATTCAGCAAAAACAAAAAGCAACTGGCGACTACAATACATGTCATGAGACCATTGTGTCATTTATGTGACACGATATTTTGAAATTCCAATACATTTTCTCATTCATAGTATTAAATCATGTTTTCATTCAAATTTAGGTTATTTTACTTTCAATCATTAAAAATCATTAAATACCTCACATTTAATGACAGGAATTATAATAACTATATAAAAAGCGACATTACAGCATACTCAGTGTTAGGCTCAATTTAATGGTTTAGAACCTCTAAGGTCCAGGCTTTGTAGTCCATCAGCATGAACAGCAATTAAGCGGTTTTGTAATTAAAGCACATCCAAAAGAAGTCTCGTTAGGTCAAAAGGCTGCTTTAATGATCACCCATGGGCATGGCGGTCCCTGTACGGTCACTCTACGGTCAAACAGTTCGCAGCTCTGCCATTAAGTGTTGTAGACAACTGAGAGATTCATAAAGGCACTTCATTTTCTCTCTCTCTCTCTCTCTCTCTATATATATATATATATATATATACACACACACACACACACAAGGGTGAGTCAGAAATGATCCACACTCTATTTTTGCAGAATGTCAACATAAATTTTCCAGCTGATGGTCGACTTTTGAACTTTTCCTCGGTCAGTGATTGAGGAAGTTTCCGTTCTAGACTCTGCCGTTTCCTCTCAGGCTCGTAGTGATGAATCCGTGTCTCGTCTCCAGTAATGATTCTCTTTAAGTAACTTTCACCTTCCTTACAGTATCGCTCCAAATTCTGTTCACTGATATCCAAACGCTTCTGTTTATGCTCTTCCATGGGTTGTTTCAGCACCAGGTTCACGCTGCTGCAAATCACAAGAGGGGCGTCCATTTTTGCTCGCACCGCAGTTACAAATGAGGTTGGGTGAATCTGTATATAAAATGCCTACCATCTGCATGCTTACCAGGGAAACTTCTTACTTCAGTACTTTGAGAACGTGACAATTTGTCGTTGTATCGCAGCATTTAAAAAGATTAACGGTGTGAAAAAAATTGCTATTTTCATCTAGTGAGTGGACACCTCTGCCAAGAGGTTAAGAGTGATCTGAAGATTGCTTTAGTTTTCTACATTGGATTCTTCTCCACTGGTAAGGTAGGTCTTTAACCTTTGTACTGTTTTTGAAACACAACTGGTTCTTACTGTATACCTAGTTCTTGCTGTTTGGTAGTGTTGATTGCAGTGTTGATTGCAGTGTGATTTGTTCTCAGGTAATGAATCAAGAGTAGTTTCAGGCTTCCTTAAGGTGTGAATTGTGGGCAGGGCTTAGCTACATATATTGAAGGTGTCTGTAGCAGTAAATAAGCATACCCTGCAACAAAGTTGGTCATGAATTTAGATAGCAAGTGTACATAGAATTGAAAGAGAGAGAACATAGAAAAGAGATAAATTCTTATTTAGTAAGGAATTAATTTTTTTTAGACAAATATCTCATTCTGTCTAGGAGTTAAGGATGTGTGTTCAACCTATCTCTGTCAGTTCTCACAGACCAAGATGCTTTTACTCACACAGCAGAGGCAGATCTCCCAGAAACCTCATCTACCCTCCAGTACTGTCTCATTGTCCTGCACTGGTGGTAGGTGGGCTCTGGAACTGCCAATCTGCTGTAAAGAAAGCAGATTTTATCTCAGCCCTAGCTACCCATTACTCTTTTGACTTTCTGGCACTAACAGAGACCTGGATATCTCCTCAGAACTCTGCTACACCGGCTGCCCCATCTGCCTATATATTCTCTCACTCTCCACGAGAAATTGGCAGAGGTGGTGGTACGGGTCTGCTGTTGTCTAAGAGATGGTCCTTCTCGCCTATTGTCTCATCACAGGTTTTCATCATTTGAATTTCATGCAGTTAAGGTAACCTCTCCAATTAATATCCACATCTTAGTTATCTACCGTCCACCTGGCTCTCTAGGAAACTTTCTGGATGAAATGGACATGCTTCTTAGTCTTTTTCCTTGCACTAACACTCCTCTCACTGTTCTAGGAGACTTCAACCACCCCTCTGACAAACTCCAATCCTCTTTCCTTCTCCCTCTCCTTAACTCTTTCTCTTTAACTCTAAACAGTTGCCCTCCCACACACAAGGCAGGGAATTCTCTTGACCTTGTTTTTTGCCACCCTTCCCCAGTCACAGATCTCACTACTATTCCCCTTCATAAATCTGATCATTACCTGGTATCCTTCACCATAACCCTTCCTATTCTGTGTAAAACTAACCACCAAAATGTCTCTCTTACCCGCAGAAACCTTCACTCTGTCTCCCCTTCCTCTATGTCTTCATGCACTCTATCATTCCTCCCAGACCCAGACTCCTTCTCCTCGCTACCACTAGAGACTGCGACTGAAACTTTCCTCTCTTCTCTCTCCTCATCCATAGAGCTCCTTTGCCCGCTGTCATCTACACCAAGGTAGACGTCTTGTCCTGCTCCTTGGCTATCTGATGTACTGCGCAACAACAGAAGAGAATTAAGAACTGCAGAGAAAAGATGGAAGAAATCGCAGCTTGATGCCGATCTTGTCTCTTACCAGACTATTCTCTCCAAATTCTCATGTGACGTGACTTCTGCCAAAACTGCATCCTACAGAGAAAAGCTGGAAGCTGGCAAACTCCATAACATCTTCTCCTCACTACTCAACCCACCGACTCCTCCTGCCCCTTCCTCTCTGACTGCTGACGATTTTGCCACATTCTATGATGGGAAAATTGCAGCAATCCGCCAGTCCTTCGCTCCCAACCAAACTCCTACAGCAGAACCTCAGGAACTCCCCTTCCCTCCCTTAGCAGAATTCTCCAACCTGTCATCTGATGAGATTCAGCAGATCATCTCGTCATCTAACCCCACCACCTGTTCTTTAGACCCAATCCCTTCCACAATGCTCCAGGCCATCTCACGAGACCTCCTTCCCTTCACCACAACCATCATCAACCATTCCATATCATCTGGTCATGTTCCTGCTGCTTTTAAAAAAGCAAGGGTTATTCCCATCCTCAAGAAACCTTGCCTGGACCCATCAGAAGTTAACAACTATTGTCCGGTATCACTTCTCTCTTTTATTTCCAAAATTCTTGAAAGGGCTGTTTATAACCAAATGTCTCTTTATCTCTCACAGAACAACCTTAATGATCCCAACCAATCTGGATTCAAGGTGGCACATTCCACAGAGACTGCCCTTCTGTCAGTCACTGAGAAGCTCCATGCTTCTAGATCTGCTAAACTGTCATCTGTCCTGATCCTCCTGGATCTGTCAGCTGCATTTGACACAGTGAACCACAAGATCCTATTATCTATTCTCACAAGCCTTGGTATTTGTGGAACAGCGTGGCAATGGTTTGCTTCTTACCTAGAAGATAGGTCGTATGAGGTGACATGGAGGGGATCTACATCTGCCCCATGTAGACTCTCTACTGGTGTTCCGCAGGGCTCAGTACGTGGTCCTCTTCTGTTCTCCCTCTATACCCGGTCTCTTGGTAAGGTCATATTATCGCATGAATTTTCATACCATTGTTATGCAGATGACACTCAACTTGTTTTCTCCTTTCCTCCCTCTGACACTCAGGTTTCCACGCGGATCTCAGCATGTCTGGCAGATATCTCATCCTGGATGACAGCTCATCAGCTGAAACTCAATCTGAGTAAAACCGAACTGTTGTTCATCCCTGGTGACTCATTCCCAGTTCAAGATCTTGTGATATCCCTGGACAACAATCAAATCACTCCTTCAGCCACTGCCTGCAATCTTGGGGTAACCATGGACAATCATCTGTCATTTTCCCCACTCATCGCTAACATTACTCGCTCTTGTAGATTTCTTCCTTACAATATCAGAAGAATCCGCCCATGTCTTTCTTCACAGGCTACTCAGGTGCTTGTTCAGTCCCTTGTTATTTCAAGACTGGACTACTGCAACTCACTCCTGGCTGGCCTGCCTCTGTCCACAACTCGTCCTCTGCAACTGATCCAGAATGCAGCAGCACGTCTCGTTTTCAACCTTCCCAAGTTCTCCCACACCACCCCACTCCTCCGCTCCTTGCACTGGCTTCCTGTAGCTGCCCGCATCAAATTCAAAAGACTGATGCTTGCCTACAAAGCAAAAAATGGCCCAGCACCAACCACGCACTGCGCCGCGTTCCCTCCGATCCTCCAGCACTGCTCGCCTTGTCCCACCATCTCTCAGGGATCGAGGGCGTCATTCATCCAGACTCTTTTCTGTTCTGGCACCTAGGTAGTGGAACGAACTTCCTCTATCCGTACAGCAGAGACTTTGACTATCTTTAAATGGCGACTCAAAACTTATCTATTTCTCCAGTACTTACAGGACTAACCCCCCCCCCCCCCCACAAAAAAAAAACCCTCTTCCCAGTTGTGTTAGACTAATCGCACTTAGTTATTGACCTAGTTAACCCAGTGTAAGTATCTATCCAGTAATGTAAACTTTAAAGCACTTTTTGTAAGTCTCTCTGGATAAGAGCGTCTGCCAAATGCCTAAATGTAAATGTTTAAAAGATTAGAAAGCAGTTTTATATGGAGGACTTGATCGAGACCCTTCTGTGAGTGAGTTATCCTACTCATCAAAAGCTTCACCAAATCTGACTAGTGGGGGCGCTGACGATTTTAAAATCAGAAAGACTTACACAATACAAGAAGAAAATATTTACAGTGATTCCATGAATCCATGTGTTTAAATGCAAATATCACTCATCGCACATCTTATCCATTTTAAGTGTTAATTTTGGCTTAAGGGCTTTACAGTCAAACTTCAGTTCTGCTTCTGTTTATACCTCATACAGTAGCTCCAGGGTGTGTGGTCACACTCTTTATGTCCATACGTGTCCCAAATACATGCCAGTAGATGAACTAGTCTCTAAATCTAAAGACGTTTCTATGTGTATGTGTCTGATTCACCGTATTAAACTGGCAGTGTATTCTACTCAGACCCTGACCAAGATAAAGCAAACGTTGAAGATATGTTAAAATGAATGAATTTAACTCTTGTGATTGATTTTTTTCTCGCTCTATACTTGGTTACGCTTCTCGTTTTGGCACCCATCTGGTTTGATCAGGACTGTTATAAGATTTCAGCCCGCTCATGCACTGACTCATTGATTTAGTATTCCGTTTCTACCTGCTGTTCCGGATGATCCACCACGCGCACGGCCATTGAGTTCTGATGTCCAACTCTTTCATCAGACTCGTTAAACGTAAGTGTTGTACTAAAACATAGGAGTGTGTGTTCTGATTCAAGCCCAAATGGGACATTTATGCGGATTTGTCACTCTGTTGGAGGAATCTGACAAATGTTTTGTTCTAGTTAACAAAAAATTCCATACTGTAAGATTAAGATTTGGTTATTTGTCACATGTAGCTTACAGCAAAGTGTGTGTGTGTGTTTTTTTAAAACATATTCCAGTTAGGAAGCTGAGGTCAGAGCGCATGGTCAGCCAGGATACAGCGCCCCCTGGAGCAAATAGGGAGCTTGGCTGATATTGGAACTTGAACCCCCAACCTTCAGTAACCACTGCGCCGCTCTATTATAGACTATAATGTGTGTATAATTCTGCCCCCTCCCTCTGTCTCTCCCACTCTCTATGTTTCCCTTTCACACTCTCCATCTATTTCTTTATTCCTCTTTCTGTCCCTCCCTCTCTTTCCATTTCAGCCAAAACATGGTGTCGGTGCTAAACAGCTAGGTAAAAAAAAAAAAGGTGAAAGTTTCTTAAAGAGAATCATTACTGGTGACGAGACAGAGATTCATCACTATGAGCCTGAGAGGAAACAGCAGAGTATGGAACAGAAACATCCTCAATCACAGACCAAGAAAAAGTTCAAAAGTCAACCATCAGCTGGAAAAAAAAAAGGTGAATTTTCAGATAGGATCATATAACACAATTTTTTCATAATACTTAATGCTTCTTATCTCTCGATCCATTTTTTTTTTTGTAAATATGCTACACATTTATATTTTTACCAGATAAAAATAAACACATTTGCTGAATACAGTTTCATGGCCTTTTATGTTTTAGTGTCCGGAACTTTTTTGAATTCAAATCTTTCAACGATCTTAACTGTCACTCAGATTAAACTCTGCCAATTTAGATTTCACATGAAAAGACACAACCCTGAAAAAGTGTATTATTATAAAATGCTAAATTGTTAAGATATTGCAACATGAATTAGACATGGTTACGGACACTACAGATTTTTCTTTTGGGGAAAAAAATCCTTAATTTTACGAGTGCTTTAATTTAAGCAACAATTTTTACAGGTCATGTGCTTCTAGAAGCTTACACCAATTTTAGTATCAATACTCATTAAGAAATATGAATAATTTGCATTTTAAATAATTATTGTTTGAAGTAAGACAGTATAACACTGAAAAATGGCCATTTTTGGGACACACATAAAATCATCTCTCCAAAACAGCTGAAGTTAGCAACTTGGAATTTTTAGGGAAACAAGATTGGTCACTTCCAAAAAATTTAAATCAGCACTAATACTCTTTTTTTGCTGTTTGTATATGTACCTCTCTCCATGTCTCTGTTTTTCTCCCTTGCTTTCTGTCTTTCTGACTCTTAATTTCCCTGTACCTCTCTCTCTCTCTCCCTCTCATGGCCATGTTCAGCTCTGGGGATCACCTAACACACTTGGAGAGTTGCTCTTCCTGTTGTGCCTTCATCTGGAGTGCTGGCCCACACTGCATTAACAAAACACACACGAGACAAAAAAAAAAGAAAACACTGTAAAATCTTCATAGATTATAAATGAAGGTTAAAAGTCAGGATGGAATTCAAAATTAGTGCTTTATACCTCACAGAAAAACCTCAGGCTAGAAAAGTGTCTTAAACTAATAAGAGAAATTGGTGAGAAATTGACAAGTGGGATATCCATAGCCCATTGACACTTGTGCGCGCACACACACACACACACTGAAAATGTCCAGTTCTTTGAGGATTCTCTGTCTGGGCCCCAGGAGGCTCTCTCCAGACACGACTCAACAAATTGAGTTGAAGCAAAGCCAATATGGAGTTTATATACAGGCGAGAGAGGTCACGACGTAAACCCACGCATTAACACTCACTCACGTATGTACACACACCCATGCATGCACACACTGAGCATCATAACTTTCCAACAGTGCCTCTGTGAAGCCATTTTAATAGCCTTAGAAATTAAAAATGAACTAGCTGAAGTGAAATCATTAAAAAACACACAAGTGTTTAGTGCAAAATGACCAGAACGTGGCAGAATCATGGCTGTGTAAGTTAAATCACATATACATGTAATGAAATTTGCAGTAAACAATTAGATAAGGACTTCTATGATCACATAGCAGAGGCAGTAATTGCATCCTGATGCCACAGTGCAATAAGATATGGCTCTTAATAAGCAGATATGATGTACAGTGTTCACAAATGAGACGTTAAATACATTCAAGAAACTTTCAACTGGATAAAAACAAATCATGTACAGCAGTGACCGTAAATTCACACTTTAAAAACAAAAACAAAACTAGTCATAAAAGTGACACAATACACAAAATAACATCATTAATTATGGGATAAAATGGCTCCTAAAGTTGTTCCCCATCAGCAGGTGCTGTCATCAGGACCCAGGATCTGAATAAAGCACACACATACACACACACGTTTGAACTAGTAAATCCACTGTGTTCAAGTATCAAATGTTTGATAAGAACTATTCTGATTGCTCTGTTTCAGTGTATTGTATAGGGGGGTGATGCGTTACCCCTCTGCCCCGGGATGCAGTAGGTCTGACAGTCGTGTTTCGTGCTGAATCGGTTTCCGCTTCCTCCACAGCCGCTGTAGACGAAGGGCCGACATGCCCCAGAGCTCGGGTGGAAGTACCAGAGCAAGACGTATTCGGAGCAGTGGCCCTCGGACATCGGCTCAAGACATGCAGAATCTGCACAGGAGGGCAACAATACATTGAATCATTTGACCTATTTTGTACTAAATAATGAATAAAATAATTAATAATAAATAAAATTAGACAGGTACATTTTCTAAAAAACTGTACATCATATCTGTACTTCTGAAGAAAACGTGAGTGGTGCTTGCCGTGGCAAAACTCTGGTCTCTGGACCTTTTCTCTGCGTTAAATTTCATCAAAGTTGATCTCAATGTTAAGTCTTTGGGATTTTTTGGGTGGTAAATTTATCCCCCCCACCCCCCAAGTTATAGCACCCCATTCCTGAATAAGCTGCACAATTTGACACCTCTTACATGGGTCTATGTACGGTACAGGACTAGTTATGCGCCGAAATTTGTACGGAAGAGGAATGAATAAATAAATAAATAAATAAATAAATAACAAAAAAGCCTGCAAGATAATAATAATAATAATAATGAAAAAAAAAAAGGTCTAATAGTAGTATCAGTAGTACTACTAGTGCTGGTATTAGTAAGGTATAAACAGATTTAGTAATAGTAATAATAGTAAAATTTGTATCATTAATAGGAACAGTAGTAGTGTTACTAGAAGTAGAAGTAGTATTAATAATGATAATAATAATAATAATGATAATAATAATAATTGAAATCATAGTAGTATGAGTATTAGTAAATGTAATAAATGTAGTGTAAGTCACTTTCATTTAAGTCACAGTAATATTAGTAATAATATAATTAATAGTAGTATGGGTAGTATTAGTAGTAATAGCATTAATACTACTACTAATGGTAATAGTAGTATGAGTTGTATGAATAGTAGTGGTAGAAGTAGTTAGTACTAGCAGTTGTATTACCACTAGTAGTGTCAGAATCTGTAAAAGTAGTAGTCTTAGTAGGAGAAATAGTAAGAAGAAGCATAATAGGAGCAGCAGTAATAGGTTCAGTAATAATGGAAAAAAAACATTTCTAGTTTTAGTAGTAGTAGTAACAGTAATAGGAGTGAAGGATGAGTATGAGTAGTAGTAAACGAAGTGGTATTAGTAGTATAATGGCTGCACTAGTACTAATAGTTTTAGTAGTAGGACCCATAGGAGTAGTATTAGTGGTAGTCGAAGTATTAAAAGCAGTAATAGTTTTAGTAGTAGTGGCCGAAGTAGGTTTGTAATACTACTTCACTTACTACTAGTAATAATAGTAACAATAGTAATAGTAATACTGGTAGAAGTAGTAGTTATAGTAGTAGTAGTAGTAGCAATAGCAGCAGTAGTAAAAGAAGTAGTACAGTAATATTGCTGTATGTAGCTTGGTTTAGAAGTTAAGGCATTTGTGCTTCAGATTAGCATGAATCTGTGTGTGATTTGGTGCATTTCTGTGTGCATGAGGGAACTGAGAACTCCGGGATGTTGAAGAATCTAAAATCATAGTGATGTTTGGTGGTTTCTTTGATAACCTTAATTTAAAAAAATGATGCACCTCACAAAACATTAAAAAATGCATAATATATCAATCAACTCTACCTGGCACACTACCTGGTGCCACCTTGAGGGCATGTCTTCGAACTCTCTGTGTCTGCATTCTCTCTTGGTTTTCAGCTTCTGTGAGGTAAAAAATATTGATCATCAATATATTAATCATATGTACAGTTGGTAAAGCTGAGTGGTTCCATTTACTCAACTCAAGGATTTACCTCAAGGCAGTGGCCTTTTTACAATCGAATATTGGAAATGCCAGCATCTTAAATGTGTGTGTGTGACATTTTACACTGACAAAAGTCAGTACACTAATCATAGGGAGACGTACATGTAACAGCAAAACTTTTCTTCATCTAATTCATCATGTCTGATATAAATACACTACCAGTCAAAAGGTTGGACACCACTTCTAATTCCATGGTCTTTCCTGGAATTTTTTTTCTTTACATTGCAAAACATATAATTCAGATCAAATTGCAATAAAATGCAACATTTATAATGCAACATGTTTTTTTCAGTTCATGTAATTCAACATGCTATTTTGCTTTGAGGAATTTTGGCTTCCATAAAAACAATGCTGAAGGCGTCCAGAATATGAACAGTTGATATTGAGATGTATCTGCTACATATGCTCTGTAAATCCTTCATAATGGCTCTAATCTGAGGTTCTGTTTGTTAATTGGTGATTTTTGAGGCTGGTAACTCTAAATGAACTTCTCCTCTTCTCCATCATTGGATAGATCCTTATCCTTATCCTAATAACCCTATTTGGGTTACTAGGTTATTAAATAAGTACCATTAGTCAAACAATAGTGGACTATTGATTAACCCGAGTACTGCAGAAACAGATGTCTTAAGACATCTTTTAAAGACTGCCAGAGACTCAGGTGTAGGGACATCTAGAGGAAGTTCATTCCACCATCTACTGTAGGTGCCAGAACAGAAAAGAGCCTAGATGTCTTCCTTGATCCCTGAGAGCTGGTGGGACCAGCAGAGCACTGCTGATGAATCGGAGGGAACTTGAAGCATCAGGGTTTTGAATTTGGTGCAGCAGCTACAGGAAGCCAGTGCAGGGATCGGAGAAGTGGGGTGGTGTGGGAGAACTTGGGAAGGTTGAAGATGAGACGTACAGCTGCAGAGGACGAATGATGGACAGAGGCAGACCTGCCAGGAGTGAGCTGCAGTAGTCCAGTCTTGAAATGACAAGGGACTGAACAAGCCTGTGAAGAAAGAAATGGTCGAATTCTTCTGATGTTGTAAAGAAGAAATCGTCAAGAGCGAGTAAGGTTAGCAAAATGTGGGGAGAATGACTGTTGATGGCTCAGACTTATCCCAAGATTGCGGGCAGTGACTGAAAGAGTGATCTGATTATTGTCCAGGGAGATCAGTGGTGCTCTTATGTAGAAAATAAATCACTTATCAAAAAAAGATATGTCCAAAATTTTAACTGCTACTGTATACCGTCGTGGCCAAAAGTTTTGAGAATTACATAAATATTGGAAATTGGAAAAGTTACTGCTTAAGTTTTTATAATAGCAATGTGCATATACTCCAGAATGTTATGACGAGTGATCAGATGAATTGCATAGTCCTTCTTTGCCATGGAAATTAACTTAATCCCGAAAAAAACTTTCCACTGCATTTCATTGCTGTGATTAAAGGACCTGCTGAGATCATTTCAGTAATCGTCTTGTTAACTCAGGTGAGAATGTTGACGAGCACAAGGCTGGAGATCATTATGTCAGGCTGATTGGGTTAGAATGGCAGACTTGACATGCTAAAAGGAGGGTGATGCTTGAAATCATTGTTCTTTCATTGTTAACCATGGTGACCTGCAAAGAAACGCGTGCAGCCATCATTGCGTTGCACAAAAATGGCTTCACAGGCAAGGAGATTGTGGTTACTAAGATTGCACCTAAATCAACAATTTATAGGATCATCAAGAAGTTCAAGGAAAGAGGTTCAATTCTTGTTAAGAAGGCTTCAGGGGGTCCAAGAAAGTCCAGCAAGCGCCAGGATCGTCTCCTAAAGAGGATTCAGCTGCGGGATCGGAGTGCCACCAGTGCAGAGCTTGCTCAGGAATGGCAGCAGGCAGGTGTGAGCGCATCTGCACGCACAGTGAGGCCAAGACTTTTGGAAGATGGCCTGGTGTCAAGAAGGGCAGCAAAGAAGCCACTTCTCTCCAAAAAAAAACATCAGGGACAGATTGATCTTCTGCAAAAAGTATGGCGAATGGACTGCTGAGGACTGGGGCAAAGTCATATTCTCGGATGAAGCCTCTTTCCTATTGTTTGGGGCATCTGGAAAAGGGCTTGTCCGGAGAAGAAAAGGTGAGCGCTACCATCAGTCCTGTGTCATGCCAACAGTAAAGCATCCTGAGACCATTCATGTGTGGGGTTGCTTCTCATCCAAGGGAGTTGGTTCACTCACAATTTTGCCCAAAAACACAGCCATGAATAAAGAATGGTACCAAAACACCCCCCAACAGCAACTTCTTCCAACAATCCAACAACAGTTTGGTGAAGAACAAGGCATTTTCCAGCATGATGGAGCACCGTGCCATAAGGCAAAAGTGAGAACTAAGTGGGTCGGGGCCAAAACGTTGAAATTTTGGGTCCATGGCCTGGAAACTCCCCAGATCTTAATCCCATTGAGAACTTGTGGTCAATCCTTAAGAGGCGGGTGGACAAACAAAAACCCACTAATTCTGACAAACTCCAAGAAGTGATTATGAAAGAATGGGTTGCTATCAGTCAGGATTTGGCCCAGAAGTTGATTGAGAGCAGCCCAGTCGAATTGCAGAGGTCCTGAAAAAGAAGCGCCAGCACTGCAAATACTGACTCTTTGCATAAATGTCATGTAATTGTCGATAAAAGCCTTTGAAACGTATGAAGTGCTTGTAATTATATTTCAGTACGTCACAGAAACAACTGAAACAAAGATCTAAAGGCAGTTTAGCAGCAAACTTTGTGAAAACTAATATTTGTGTCATTCTCAAAACTTTTGGCCACGAATGTATATTTTTACACATTTAACACGTTTTAATTTCATTTTTGATTTTGTCCTTAAAGCTGAATATCCGAAATAAAAACATATTTATTAGCATTACTTAACAGCACAAAGATAAAACACTACTAAGTCCTGTCTTAATGAAAGCCAGCATGTTAGTTTAAGGCTGATTTGCCACTGCCAGTCCTGAAGGCTGTTTATTCACTGATCCATGCAGAAACTCTTCATCCACGCTCTATCACTGCTTCCTGCTTCCCTGGGACATTAATGGAAGAGCACAGCATGAACATTTTCTGGATGATTAGCCTAGACTTAAAGCTCCTGTAAATGTACTGTCAAAATTATATTTAGTCTCCGTGGTGAATTTAACATGAAGGGCAAAACTGCTTAATTTCTTTTATCTTTTTCAACTTTCGTTTTGACTGAGACTGAGGTTGTATTATCAATTGTGACATCACCGTGTTCAAATCAGAAAAAACGAAATATTTTTATAGCAGAAACTCTCCTAGACACATGGAATCATGTGATTGTTACCTGTTTAGTCACTTTCTCAGTGTTGAAAACTGACAAAAAATATTAGCATTCATGACAAAAAGAAAGAAAGAAAGAAAGAAAGAAACAAAATAATTTTTAATAAAAAAAAATATAATAATAAATTTTAGGGCACGTCATCTTACTTTCTCCCATGTGGGGAGAATATAAAGCACATCATTTGATTATCTAAGATGTAGGGGAGACCATTGTTTTCTAAAATTTAGGACATTTTGTCTCATTTTCTCACATTGAGGCACACTATAGCCCACATAATCTCATTCTTTCACATGTAGTGGAGATCATAGTGCACTGCATCTTATGTCTAACATGTAGATGGGACTATATGGCACTTCATCTTACAGTTTACATACCAGGAAGATTATAGGGCACCTTATTTCTTATGTGTAGGGGAGAACGTACAATAGGGCATTTCGTCTTATCTCTAACATGTAGAAGAGGTTGTAGGGATTGAGACTGATGCGATTGACCATAGAGACACGTTTCTTATGTGTAGGGGAGAATACACATGTGGACAAAATTGTTGGTACCCTTCGGTCAATGAAAGAAAAACTCTCAATGGTCACAGAAATAACTTTAATCTGACAAAAGTAATAATAAATAAGAATTCTATGAATGTTAACCAATGAAAGTCAGACATTGCTTTTCAACCATGCTTCAACAGAATTATAAAAAAAAAAATTAACTGGAACAGGCCTGGACAAAAATGATGGTACCCCTAACTTAATAGTTTGTTGCACAACCTTTTGAGGCAATCACTGCAATCAAACGATTCCTGTAACTGTCAATGAGACTTCTGCACCTCTCTGCAGGTATTTTGTCTTATTTCTAACATGCATTGTAGACTATAGGACGTTTTATTTTATTTCATTTTTCTGACTTGAATGGGAGACTCTTGGGCACTTCATCTATTTTTCCAAAATGTAGGAGAGACTATAGGACACTTCATCTTTTTTCTAAAATGAGAGACTATAGGGCACTTCATCTTCTAACTAATATGTAGGGGAGCCTATAAGGCATTTCATCATATTTGTAACATATAGCTGATACCATAGGGCACATCATTATATAGCTAATATTTTCATATTTTTTTTTCTCTAAAATGTAGAAGACTATAGGGCATTTCATCACATTTCTATATATATAATATACATATTGTAAAGGTGTTCTATGAGGCAATTTATTACCTTTTCTCTACTGAAGGTTTTTTTTTTTTTGTATTTGGGGAGAATCAGCCCTGGCACCTCCTACAAACCTCCCACCAAGTCTGCCAGTGGTGAAATACTATACTCATAATCCACAGGGAAAGTCAAAAGAACAGGTTGGCAGCATCCAGCGGGGAACATCAATAACCAAAAAACATTAAGCACAATACGTAATAGACGTATTACTGACAGGACAGGGGAAGAGACAGGACCAAAACAAAGCACAAACAAATATGCAGCTTCCTCTTTACTCTGATACGTGCCACACAATGGAAGGGGCAATTTGTGACACCTAAATTAATAGGAATGTAATTAAAAACTTCATACTGGATGCCTCAAAGCCTCCTGAAGATGACAATTGTAAAAAGAAACTACAACCTAATAAAGAGGTTGTAAAGATGAAGTTACACAACATGAAACATCTAATCATCACTTGATGAGTTTTAAGCCTTTGAAAGTCCTCCAGCATTGTTTAATTCACTGATTGTGAACATGTTATGAATATAAAAGCTTAAAATCACTTCCCTGATGATCAGAATGCTCACCTGTGATGTTGTCATACACAAAGTTTAACTCAGTGTGTGAATCTACTGGTGAAGCAGTGGTGTGCTCCATGTGGATGAGAGAAGACTCCGCTGGTCCCGTGTCCTCTTTCAGGATACTCTCTTCTCCTTGATCTTTGGTGTTCATCACAAGAGGGTACGTTTGATCTTTCCCTTGATCGAACAGAAGACAGAAATGTCATCACACTCTGTATCATTTGTTAGATTTGCTGGATGTTCTTAGAACCTCATTCTCATTTCAGACTCTTTTAATGATAAAACACAAAAAGTGTCACATGTTTCATGTGTGTTAATGGTTTTTTTTTTCTCTTTCTTTTAAGGTCGTTTGTGAATGACTCCTGAAGCCGGTTAGTTCAGCAGTCTGTTCCACTGAGAACACTGTGGAACATGACAGATGGTGAAACCCATGGGGTCCTCATACTACAACAGCAGGAGATTTAGAGCAAATAACTGTATAGAGAAAAAAACACATGGTGGGGGATAGAGTGCACATAATGAACCACCCACACACTCGACCACACGGTTCGTGGCCAATTTATTAGGTACATCTTTACTATAGAGATGTACTGTATAAGTGCCAAAGTGTGTGTATACTGTTTGAACAAAACGAACACAAAAGTAAACACAAAGTAGTTTGGGGGTTTGGGTGTTGTTTGCCATATAAGCTACATGTGTAGTTTATGCACTGTACAGTATGCACAAAGTATCATACAAAAGGATATGGGAAAAAAGTGAGCGGTCTGTACAGAAACAGGTTGAACATGAGAAGTGCGGTTGGTTAAAATATTTATTTGATGTACTGATCTTTGAGTAATTAGACATGGCCAGTTTTATAGATGATTGATTTTGTCCTCTTCTCAAAATAGATATAAATGAATGCCATGCACATGATTAGAGAGTTAGTTTTAGGGTTGCACTGTTCTCCCATAAAATCAAGAATATTGTTGCCCTTAAAACTCATTTTAGCCATTTTTTGTCTGTTTTTTTTTAAACATGTATTTATTTATTTATTTATTTATTTATTAATAAATAAATAAATCTAAAGGCTCAGGATTAAACCTAATTTTGTTTTAACCAACTACAGTATACAAACATGACATGAAAAAAAAGAAGACAAAAAAAAAAAAAAAGAGTCACACAGGCAAAAAATACCACAGATAAACATGAGCATATTTTTTTTTTCTGGTTGTTTTTTGTTGTTTCTATAACATAATAAGAACAATATACTGTAACAACAACAACAACAACAATAATAATAATAATAATAATTATTATTATTATACTCTCATTTTGAGAGTTCTACATTGTTGTGACATCATTCTTATATTCCGGTAGTGGTAAAATTTAACCTTAAAAGTTACATTTAAAACTTAAAATATACTGTAAATATATATTTAAATCATCATTGGCCTATGCTGTGTTGATGGCACGTATCTGTGCCTCATAAGTTTAAGGAATTAAACAGTAGCTAAAAAAAAAAAAAATATATATATATATATATATATATAACAAAGTATGTAATATAATATAAGACCATGTTATAATTTTTGGAGAACAAACTATTTAGTACAACCGTGTATTTTAACACTGTTTACACCACAGTGCAGTTCACTCTTGTGGCTGATTGGTCAGAAGGTGCTAATTTATTCATTATAACAGCAACTCTGCCAGTAGTGCAGCTGCAAATTGCATGATTTATTTGATCATTGTTCTCATTCTAATATGGTATTCTTTCCATCTAACACGCAGGCTTGTATAGCAGACGCCCCATATAAACACAAATGTATGGTGAAGGAGATATTTATTCAGCATTTACAGAAGGAGTAAAGCTGTAAGTTTATGCTTTCCCACATAATCAGGACAAAAACGATTAAAAACTTTGTGGTGTCGTGAAAACATGACAAGCTGCATTACTTCAAACAAAGGTGAAGGAATGTTTGTTTATAGATGCTATTGTATAATGTACAGTCTTGTGCAAAAGATTTCACTCCTTTATATTAAATGAAAATAAATGATGTAATAAATAAAACAAATAGGACCAAACGTATTACTGTGACTTGCTGTAAATTGCCTAAAGATACGATTTAAAAACCTCTCGTCTGTTCCAACCTCTCGTCATTCAGCATCAGCAGTATCACTAATCACCTCCTGATCGTCTCTCATCATCTGCACCTCACGGTTTCTCACTGGCTCAGTTAGACTTAAGTTAGATGTTTTTAATGCTTGAATTATTCACATGTCACTGTGTGGCTAACATTAAAAGCATTCCTCTGAAACTGCTCAGGTACAGGACTGAAAAGGAGAGACAAAAAAAAAAAGCCTGAAGAAATATTCTTATACAAGAAAGTCTGACTCTTTGGAAGAAAAATATAAAGAAATTGGAGGAGCGCAAGACTTTTGCACATTACCGTACATTTCGCATTTTTGTGGACATTTCACAAGATTAAACATAACTATGTACAGTAACTGTCGTGTCAGGGTGTGTTTATAGAAAGATGAAAACTTTGGCTGCTAACAGTAACTCCGCTGTGCTCCACACCTCCCCGTCACACCCAAATATTATATTCCTTATAAACTGACTTGCGTTGACTCACCACACTTTTCCACGACTTCTTTGGTCACCAGGTTCTTCACCTCTGTCACCTGTATGATTGATAAAAATGGTCCAATCAAATTGAAATCCTTCCCTCAGTCTCCAGCCATTATTAGGGACAGGGACTACAACTCACAGTAAGGCCCGGATCACCTTTCTCTCCTTTCTGTCCTTCCAGTCCCGTCTCGCCCTTGACAAAACATGAACGTAGATTATAATTTACGTGTTTTACCTTTGCATACTCTGGAACAGAAGACAAGCTTATGAAACGCTTACATCCAGGCCTTTATGTCCAGGGATTCCTGGGAGACCTCTCTGACAAGGTCTGCCTCTGCCTCTCCGTCCTCTTTCTCCCTGAGGAAAGTCACACAGATCACCACACCACACGCAGCACCTAAACTATAATTCAACCAACACATTCACTTTAGCACTGTCTAGATTATCACTACTTTCATGGTTATTTTATCATTTCTATACATACAGCACAGGTTTAGGTTTGCTCAGTTTTAGCCGCACCAATACCTTAGGTCCTACTTCTCCTTTAGGTCCGACCGGACCGGGTCGGCCAGGAACTCCGGTGGGTCCCGGCGCACCTGGGGTTCCTTTAAAACCAGAGAATCCCGGAAAACCTGGAGGTCCCTGCAGAGGAGCAGAAACAGTCAGGAGTTACACCAAAACCCTGATTCAAAGGCTTGTGTGTTTAAAAAAAACAAAAAAACATCTAAGACTAATAAAGTAGTGTAAATAAAAATAAATACAACTTATGGAAAAAAGGTTACAATTTCACTAAAACAGTGGTGTACTGCTGCGCCAAATATACTGTACATTTTTGTTTATTTGAAGAACTGAACTTTAGCTGAACTGAGCATTGAACTTTATGCCACTTTAGTCACTACACCGCAGGCTGCAGTGATGAACTCTCTTCCAAAATCACTTTGATTCACATTTCTTCGTCATTTAAATCCAAAAACGAGGTCGGTATAAATAATAATGCTTGGTATTTTCAAACACACATGCAGGACAATCGTTTGTCTGAAAAACTGAATTCAGTCATTCATTCTCTATTGTGGGGGCCTGGATTCTGAGGACTAGGCAGGGTACACACACACACACACACACACACACACACACACACACACACACACACACACACACACACACACACTACAGTACAGGCAATTTGGAAACAACAGTTAGGCTAATCTGCATTTCTTTTGACCTGGGGAGGCAACAGGAGAACATGGAGGAAACCCACCAAGCACGAGGAGAACATGAAAACTGCACCGTGTTGATGCTATTTTTATCCAAGGTCTATTTTTTTTAGTTTGATTCTGTCAGAAACTGGTAGTGGAGGCGGATGCAATAAAATAAAAATGCTAAGAAGGTAAAGTCAAGATGAACAAAATAGTAAAAAAAAAAAAAAAAAAAAAAACATTAACCATTAATATAAGCTACGGATAAAGGACAAGAACACACAGATGAGAACGAAGCACACACAACAACAAACATCTACAACCCAAGCTTGAAAAAAAAAAAAAAACTGAGAACATAGTGCTAACAAGGCATAATGAGGCGCAGGTGAGAGTGATTAGTGAGGCGGGTGTTGCCCCGTTTGCACCACCCTGACAGATACTGTATAATGTTAAACCTGGATTTAGAGTAGGTCTGAATGCAACATTATTCATGAGCTGTTTAAGATTTCACTTTTTAAAAAAATTAGTCTGTGTTATAATTCATAATAAACAAATTCGTGTAAGGGCTGGAGAGATATTTTGAGAGCTTATGAGCCTATGTGTGGAGAAGAACATTTAAAAACTGACCTTCTCGCCTCTTTTCCCTGGTTCACCATCGAGTCCATGTAGACCTCCATCACCCTTTTCTCCCTAAACAATAAGAACCAATACAAATAAACTTTAATGAGCACATGGTGTTAGTGCTATGATCTCTTTCCAAGATTCTGAAGACTCACTTTTCGTCCCGGGGGTCCGTTAAGTCCGGGAATGCCCGGGGGGCCGGGGTCTCCAATGCTGCCCTGTGTTTAACATTAAACGGTCTAATTACATGACTGTGTGAGAACGATGATGAAACATTATAGGACGTCTAGTGTGGAGAAACATGAAGTGACATAAATGATTACCGGTTCTCCGTCTATTCCCGGGAGGCCCATCCTTCCTGGCATGCCTCGGAAACCCTAAAGATGCAAAGCGACAAAAAAAATAATAAATTATTTATGCACTTCTGGAATAGATACAAGGCACAGTTTATTGACTTTCTACACGTACAGTACTTTGCACAGCGATGAACATATAAATAATAATAAACCTGTTCTCCTTTGTTGCCTTTGTCCCCTTGTAATCCGAGCTCTCCATGATCACCCTGTACAAAAGGAAGAAAAAAAAAAGATCCGGAAGAAGTTGTTAACATCTAAGAGGCATTTTTATTCCCTGGTTTAGGAGTATGATCCATCTGTCCTGCCAAAAGTCTAAAGAAATTGTTTTCAAATTGTTTTAAACAAACGAGTGCTTTATATGTCCGGTTGTAAAAATGCATAAAAATGGAAAAATTTAAGATCCTTAACAAGAGTTTTCAAGCTGTGACACCTTCTCCTTCCTTGCTCTACGGTTATATGCAGAATTCAGAATCATTGTCCATGATGGAGGTGTAAAGAAAGACTATGCATCACCAAGTGAACTAATTTAAGAAAACTTGGAACAAATAGAGACGGCTCAGAATATAATGTCATCTACATGTAGACAAATGAGGGCTTTAATAGACAAACTAATCATGGGTGGAAATTTCATGGAACCTATTTTTATCATCATGTTTGTTAGAACTGGAACAGATTTTGAGAATCATAATCTTCTTCTTATGGGACCATAACTTTTAAAATGATCCTCCTGATGATTTCTGTATTGTTATCTTCTTGCCACGGCAAAAACATCTGCTCATTTAAACAGATTTTACATTTAAAGCAGGTGAGGGGATGCAAACCTTTGCACTGCACTCAATTTCCTGATGTCTTTGTCATGCGTCTAACGACAGATGTCACTTCAGTTACTGAACCGCAGGGTCCAGTGATGAACCCTCTTCCAAAGTCACTTTAATCTTTTCCAAAATCGAGGTCGGTCCAAAAATGCTTAGTATTTTTAAACACATTACAGAACATGAACGATTGTTTATTGCTTAATTGTTTTATCCAGCACATCTGTCTGAAGGCATCTGTTTACGCATTACATTTCTCCACTTGTTTAATCAGTTGTTGCCTTTAATTTTGTCAATAGAGCCTACTTGGGTTTAATTAGATTAATTAGAACTTAATAAGAGTCAAAAGTTGAAAAGACCTTCCAGACATTCCAAGTAGGAAATCAAAATGTATTTGCTTGTTTGTTTGCTTTTCCTAGTTTGAGGTCAGAAATGTGATGTTACATGCTTTAGTCGAATGCAGCATTTTCACTGTTATCAGCTTGCTTATTGTACTTAAACAACATGCTGTCTACTTAGTAATTGCTTCTAAGTTGCTCAAAATTGCCTGTGTGTTATTTTATTTACACTTAAGGCAAGCTACAAAGCTAACTAGCTTCTAACATGAGGGTGAAACCCAAATCCCTCTCTAACCCCTGAACAAGGGCACTACTTGGTGGGAGGAACAAGGATTATGCACCCTACATAATGCACTAGCTTTCCATTTAATACTATTTGGGATTTTAACCCCTGTGTAGGGACTGTACATCCTACTTAGTGCACTAGCTTTCCAATTAATACTATAGTACAGTGGAACCTCGGATTGCAAGTAACTCGGTTTAAGTTTTTTGACACCGACACACACACACACTCTCGCCTTTACACCCCCCCTCCCCAGCTTCACACCGACACACACACTCTGATCTACACAGAAACTCTGCTCTGTCGCGATTCTTTTCAAAGGTAAGGTGCTGGTTCATGTGTTTGTTTGTTTTTTACTTTACAGCAGTGATTCTGTTAGTCTGCGCTCATGCAAGTGTCATTAGAGATATTTATTTTTTTTCCCCGTTAAAACAGTGTTTTCGATGTGTGTGTGTTTGTTGTGAAACTTAAATAGCAAGGTGGGAGAAGGGAGGAGGAGTTTTACTGTGTAAGACAAGGCGAGGGAAGGGGCTAATTCCACACACACACACACACACACACACACACACACACACACACACACACACACACACACACACACACAAACGGAAACACTTATCTGTTGGGATTTATTTCAACTTTTTTTTAAAGGTAAAGTGCAGATTAATTTGTTTTATTTTTACTTTATATATTGTATTATTTATTTTTCTGTATTATTTTTTTAGGCTGTGGAACGAATTACAGTGGAACCTCGGATTGCGAGTAACGTGGTTTACGAGTGTTCCGCAAACCGAGCAAAGATTTTTTATAATTTTTTTTTCGGAAACCGAGCAAGTATTAGTTTACGAGCGCCGAGTATCATGCTTCACACATGCGACACTTATTTTGACACCGAGCGTCACTCTCTCAGTGTTTCCGTGTTTGTGTGTGTGTCCGTTTGTTTTGAAACTTAAGTGATTCCTTTAGTATGCGCTCGTGCCAGTCTCGCTTTTTTCCATTAAAACGGTGTTTCCGGCTGTGTTTATGCGCTTGTTGTGAAACTTAAAAAGTGAGTCTGTTAATATACGCTCATGTCAGTCTCAGAAAGATTTTTTTTTCCTGTTAAAACGGTGTTTCCGTATTTGTGTGTGTGTCCGTTGTTATGAATCTTAAAAAGCGAGGTGGGGAGTGGGAGGAGGAGTGTTACTGTGTTAAACGAGGCGAGGAAAGAGGCACACACACGCGCGCACCAACGGAAACACTTATCTGTCAGGATTTATTTGTACATTTTTTTAATTAAAGTGCAGATTAATTTGTTTTATTTTCATTTTATAGATTGTATTAATTATTTTTATGTATTTATTTTTTGGGGCTGTGGAACGAATAATTTGAGTTTTCATTATTTCTTATGGGAAATGATGATTTGGTTTAAGAGTGTTTTGGAATACGAGCCCACTTCCGGAACAAATTATGCTCGTAATCCAAGGTTCCACTGTATTTGGGATTTAACCCCAGAATCCAGATGTTACTAGAGGGAGATGATATGCTATAGCAGAATAAGTAGAAATATAAAGAGAAACTTATCATATTTACAGGACTGGCCATCACCTCCATGATTATCTTTTAAGGGGAGAATTTAAAACAACTTCCACTCCTTTAATTACAGTAAAAGTCGGTAGCTAGCTGTCAGTCGCCAGATCCACTAGTTGCGGTAATTAGCTCCACGAGTCACGGAACAATATGTGTCTGGGTAATAACTGGCTAAATAAACAAACAAATCATAATCATTGATGATAAATGGTGTTTGTAAAACTGTTATATGGAAAACAATAAACAATATCACATTCAAGCACATAAATGTGGTTATACTAAATATCAGCACGGCTATGAGATCTTCAGTGCGCCCTCATGCCTACAACCTAATCACAGGCGTGCTGATATCCAGTACAACAGCACAACCTTGAGTGTGATATTGCTTAATTGTAACACCAGCTATTTTAAACACATCATATAAACACTTAATGAGTTTTAAATGTTTAGATTTTTAAAGTCTTTAGCCCCGACTCGGTTGGGTAAGGGTCAGGTATGTGGCAGGCCGTTCCCATGACAACAGGGTATTCCTCTTTAAAAGGTCTCCGTCATAGCTTTGGAGTGTGTTTTTATAGAAAGCGAAAAAATCACCCATTGCTCTAAAAACGTCCCCCCGAGCTTCTGACTGGCGCTCTGCAAAACCCAAAACATCTTCTCCTAAAATACTCCTGTGTATCTTATGTTAAAGTGAGTTTTTATCTCTTAATGTTTCTTACCTCTTCACCCTTTTGTCCTCGCAGTCCCATGTCTCCCTTGTCGCCTTTTTCACCCTGCAGCCCATTCTGTCCGTTACGACCCTACCGTATACCAGTCCAAGCATATAATTATGGAGACTGCAGTTCAATATGCATGAAATATTTTTATTACCTCTTTAAAATGATCATGCATTATGATTACCTCTTCTCCATTTGTGCCTGGTTCCCCTGCTTCTCCCTGTAAGTATAATAATACAAATAAATTGTAAGTTTTGGTTAAATATTAAGTTTCCTAAATGACAAACATTTATGCAAAAGGTGTAGACCAGTGTGAGTGCATAGTGCATCGTATTTAGTCAACAGTATACAGTATGGCTGTCAGAGGTGGAAAGTAAAGGATTAGATTTACTTGCTTTACTGTAATTGAGTAGATTTTTTTGTGTACTTCTACTTTTTAAAGTAGTTTCAAAATCTGTAATTTTACTTAAGGATGTTTTGTTTGAAGTATTGTAATTCGCTACATTTTAAATCATATATGCTACTGAGTAAAACGAATGAAAATGCAAAAAATAATAAAAATATAATTCTTTGAATAAATGCTTTGTTGTGCTCGCGTGTGTGTGTGTATCGTGTCCTGGTCACGCGCTGCTCCAGACCCCACTCCAGGTTTTCTGACTGTCCCCACATCGGCATCTACCTGACCTTCCACACGGTCGCTTCCGCCCTGAGAATGACGTCATCAACCAGCGCCACCATATATAAACCTGAGACAGACGCGGGAAAGAGGCGGCGTGTAGGTGAGGTGTTGGTTGTGTTGGAGGGAGATTATTTTTGGATTGTCATTTTGGCGTTTTGATATTTGGTTGTGTATTCTGGTTTTGACTTTTTGCCTCCCATTGACTTCGATTATTGCTTTGTCCCTTTGGGCTTTTGGTATATATTTGTAGATAATTTCACTGTACGTTTGTACACTCACCAGTAGTAAGGGTGCGGCTGCCAAGAGGGAATTTATTAACTATTTTTTTGCAGGTAATCTAGCTACTAAAATACAGATACCCTTTTGTTTATTATTTTGGCCTGGGTCCACCCTGAAGCTGATCCTGGTGATGTGTGTGTGTGTGTGTGTGTGTGTGTGTATTTTTGTAAAGCAATACAAATCTCATTATTTCATCAGTTAATGACTGGATTTAGTTCTTTCCGCCATATGCCACCATTTCCATACAGTTTAAAATACTGTACCATTCTTTTGCTGTACGGCCGACACTAGACACCATATTTCAAGCGACCGCTTTGATTTTCAAGCACAAGAAAAGCAGTGGCTTTCTTATGCAAAGGTGTTCCTTTAATTAATTCCTAGTTTGAGATTTATATCTGCTCATCTTTTTTGAACTACACTAGAATCCCCAGTCCCACCCACGCTCTAATTTTTTTACTCTGAGTAAATTTATAATGAGTGACTTTTATTGAGTAGGTTTTTATACTGGTATTTGTACTTGTTCTTTAGTAACAGTATTTTTTACTTGAGTACAAAATTGTATTACTTTTTCCACCTCTGATGGCTGAGTTGTTGGAGGAAGGAAAAAAAAAAACTAATAGCCATTTGTGTGAAAAGAGTTTTGAATTGAACCTTTTGTCCTACAGGTCCTCGTGCTCCAAAGGGCCCTACAATTCCTTTGATTCCAGCTTCTCCCTTCACACCCTGCATTATAGTAGCACAGGTACGCATCACTCAATCATACTGGGAATTCATCAAAACATGTCATTAAGTGTACTGCAGGGTGAAAGCAATTAGTGCTGTGTGCTTTTAAAACTCTATATTCTTTCTAATATAAATCATCCTAAACATCCTATACTGGTCTTAATAATTTGGTTAGGAATAATCTGTTACTGTAGCTCGGTGGTACTATAGAAAGCACAGATACAAACAGAAAAGACAGAAATAACCATCCAGCTCACCTTCACACCTGGAGGTCCATCCTCTCCTTTCTCCCCTTTATCACCATCAAATCCTGGAGACCCTCGTTCACCCTTATATGGAGAAAAATTATTTTTTTAAAAAAACAAAACAAACAAAAAAATTTTCAAATTGTTTTTAGACTCCTTAAAAACCCTGCAGTCCAGAAGTTGTTGAATTCAATATTCTGATTGGTCAGAGGCTCCTGATACAGATCTTGAGGGCCAGGTGCAATATTAATAAGATATTAAGATCTGGGTTACAGATCAGAAGGCTGGCGGTTCAATCCCCAGCTCCATCGAGCTGCTGCTCTTGCCCTTAACCATACCTGCTCCAGCAGTATCAGAGCATCAACACTATAGGACCTATGACATCTGCTGATATCCAAGATCATCGTACTTGGGCCCTAATTTATGTGGTGCTGCATCCCACACCCACTACTGATTATTTTTCTATAACAGCACACGGGCAGGTATTTTATTCTGTACAATGCACAAGGAACCCCACATAAAACTGGATTCCCTAATATGCATACCGCTTCTCCTTTTGTGCCTTTATATCCACGTGGCCCAAGCATGGACAGAGGACTCCCCTGTGCACAGAACAAACAGAAAATGAGGTTTCAAAATAAGCAGTCCAGGTGGAAGGTAATCATCATGTGATTTTCAGGAATGTAGCCTCTGGCTCTTACTTTTTCACCTCGGCTGCCTTGTAGCCCTTTATCACCCTAGTAAAGAGATATACGGTTACTAATGTTGATGATTATCAAGTTCTCAATATACAATGAAGTGCAAAGGATTGTAGAAAAATAAAGGCAAAAAAAAAAAATGGTTGGATTAATTCATACCAGCAATATATAGTGTACAGGTAAGCTCTTGATCAGGTCAAGAAACCAAATGGAATTCAGGGCAAACCCACTTATGGCTTTCTTAAGCCAGGTCCTGGTCATGTTCCTCAATTACCTCATACAAGCCTATCATTGACAGCTAACAACTATGTGATGGATAAGACATGCTTTCTCAGAAATCTGTGCATTAAATAACAATGTGAAACCGAATACTGAATGTAGCTGATGATAAGTGTCCTCTTCTGTATACATGAGCCCAGAGACGGCCACATTTGTTTAGTGTTGATCTGATTGTCCAGGTAAAGAGGAATGCCATCCTTTCCACCATGACCAAGGGTGCTTGTGGCACTGTCGGGTTTTACGACCTTCTGATGATAAAGTAAGAGATTTTATGCTACTCAGGAGCTAAAAGGTTTTCTATTTGGCTCCCATATTTGGCTTTATTTGGTGCTGGTCAGCATACATGGAAATATTTAAAGATACAGAACTAGAATTAAGGTATTTTTATCTTCACAAGGATACGATGTCTAAAGCACCTTGACATGAACTGGTCTCGTTTAAGTCACACACAAAAAGGCCCGTAATTAACCCCTTAAACTAACGAAACAAAAATATTTCTTCTTCATTTCAATTCAAGTTTAACTCAAAAGTTTTTTTTTTACCTTCTCTCCTTTTATGCCAGTGAAGCCTTTGGGACCCTTGGACAAGGAAAACATCCATAATATGTTGTGTTAGTAATAATAGTCATATGTAATTCAAATATTTTTTCAATTAAAAGATTTTAGAATTTAAATAACTATAATAAAAAAAACACAGACATTAATGCCTTAATTATAGACACCAAAGTTTATATATAAATGCCCCACATCATATTTTGTAACTTTTTACCATGGGTCCCGGTGGCCCTCGGACACCCAGAGTCCCCTTGGGGCCCTACATTGAAAGAAAACAACTTTTAACAACTATGAATTTAAATGCACTTAAAATCAGTACAAAAGCATCTAAGCCTGTGCCACAGAATACTATTACACTGTTCATTTGAATCTGCTTTCCCCATCCCATCCCATGTTACCCTGCGGCCTGGAAGTCCGGCCATGCCCCTCTCTCCTGGCTCCCCCGGGATGCTGTCGCCCTGGTAACAGATAACAGATGACTGAGTTTTTTTAAAAAGTGACTTTTTAATACAAGAACATATCACAGGCTACAGTCTATTTCTATACAGTCTATTTCTTGACCTTGTCAAGTGTCACAATCAACTAGATACCATGTCTATAACAACAAAGTGTATGAAGGTGTTACATGAAAGATGTTTTACAGAGTTTTTACATACGCTTGGAGATACTTTTAGAGGACCTTAAAAGGAGTAAAAAAAAAGGAATACACTATATTGACAAATGTATTTGCTCGCCTGCCTTCACATGCGTGTGAACTTGAGTAACATCCAGTTCTCAAACCACAGGGTTTAATATGATGTTGGGCCCGGCCACTTTTGCAGTTATAACATCTTCAACTCTTCTAGGAAGGCTTTCCAAGGTTTAGGAGTGTGTTTATGGGAATCTTTGCGAGGTCAGACACTGACTGATGCTGGACGAGAAGGCCTGGCTTGCAGTCTCCGCTCTAATTCATCCCAAAGATGTTCTATCGGGTTGAGGTCAGGACTCTGTACAGGCCAGTCAAGTTCTTCCACACCAAACTCGCTCATCCATGTCTCTATGGACCTTGCTGTGTGCACTGGTGTTGCTGAAGTTCACATACATTTAAACGCAGATGGGTGAATACTTTTGGCAATACAGTGGAACCTCGGAATTAAGGTGTTGTGCGGAATTGTGGGTAATCGTCTCCCCTGCTCCCCTGGGTCTTAGTGCTCGTCTCTTCCTGGTATAATCAATGTCTCCCTCTCCGTTTCATCGTGTCTCATGTGTGTGTGTGTGCGCGTAATTTGACACACACACACGTAATTTGACACCGACACACACACACTCTCTCGGCTTCACACACGCAGACACTCTCTGCTTCACACAGAAAAAGCGAGGTGGGGGGAGGGAGGAGGAGTTTTACTGTGTAAGACGAGGCGAGGGAAGTGGCTAATACACCACACACATACAAACGAAAACACTTACCTGTCGGGATTTTAAAAAAATAATTAAAGGTAAAGTGCAGGTTAATTTGTTTTATTTTTACTTTATATAATGTATCAATTATTTTTATGTATTAATTTTTTGGGGGCTGTGGAATGAATCATTTCAGTTTTCATCATTTCTTATGGGAAAATTAGATTTGGTTTACGAGTTGTTTTGGAATACAAGCCTGCTTCCGAACAAATTATGCTCGTAATCCAAGGTTCCACTTTATAGTGTATGCTAAACATTTTTTTTTATGTATTTGTAAAAAAACACACAAATAAAACACTGTAGCTGTTCTTAAGTCATTCAAAAAGGGATTGCAGCAATTTGTAGATGGTACTTAGACTTTGTAGGCAGTTCGTACCACTTAACAATATATTGTAAATAAAAAACTCTAGCGTCTGAATTTCGTGTTTAGTGTGAACACAGACAGCTTTGTGCATTCAAGTACTGGAGATCTGGAAAAAAACTCAAATACATGGGTTAAGCAATTCTTTTAAAATGGCCCAAACACTAAACTACTAAATGATGTTCTCTATTAGATATTACACTGCATATGGTGTTTCTGATTATGGAATTGTATCACAGACTTCCTTCTGGACAGAAAGCTACAAGTAGATGTAGGGAAACACATCTCTCACCTCCTTCAAACCGCCACAACCTGACGTTCAACGTGCCACAGTCAAAGATTAGTGCATTTTGAACACAACTATCATGGACTTGACTAATTAGTCAAGTCCATGATAGTTCATCAAGTAGGCTACAGTTCTTGACATCTACTGACAATTCATGTTAAATTATAAGGTGTGTATTCATAGTGTATATGTATTCATAGTGAAATAATGTATGTTCAGAGACTGTTATTGTTCCGCCTAAGTTTGGCCCAATTTTAACGACAGTCAGAGGTGATTACATCACAATCGTAAATGCACTGTACCAGTTCTTAGAGAATGCATAGACTATTTGTAGGTGACATCAAACAACAAAGGTCAAATGACAAAGAACATTCAAGAATATTAATTAAGGAAAATCTTTAGGAATGTGGGGAACGCCCATTGAGTCTTAATTTCTTTACAAAGTTTTTGGGCTAAACCTTAACAGAAGTCATAACGTCAATCGATGTCCCAAAATCATAATTCATGAATCAGGAATCAGGTGTTAAAATCCCCCCAAACACCTGTAAAGTCTATATAGATGGTTAATGGTTAATACTGTGGCGCTGCGTTGAAACTGGTATGCCAAGAGCTCTGAAAATGGAAGTACTCAAGCTCCAACCTAGGATCTAGAAACATTAAGCTTCATAAAAAGGAGTGCAATTTCTGTGATCCTTGATTCTTTTCATAAATTGTGCCAAAATATGTTGGTGACTCTATAGGTGGCTGAAATAAGCATCGTACCTTGTCGCCTTTTGGTCCTGGTGGACCTGAAGTCCCCTGTAATAAATAAATAAATACGTAAAAAAAAAAAATAAAAAAAAAATTTATATATATATTTATATATATATTCTTTCTATTCAGTATATGTTCTGTGTCAGTTTCCTCATATAAAGTATAAATATGTTTGTTATATTGTATGTATACTTCTTTTCCTGGAGGGCCAGGTGCACCAGAAGGGCCAGGTGAACCATTTTTTCCTCGTCTTCCTCTGTCGCCCTACACAAAAATGTCTCTTTAAAACAATCAGTTATTCAATTTACAACATATTATTCCATGGTGACTATAATGAAGCTACAGTAAAATAAATATAAAACGTGTAGCAACAAAAGTAAGGAATGTAAGCATTTATTCTTCAAGACAAATCAGAACCAGAATTAGGTTTAAGGCGAAGTAGGTTTTCACACACAAGGGATCTGAAGAAGTTGAAATGGACAATTGAACAATCGCAACGCTTGCGGAAAAGTTGTGTTAAAGTAATGCATCATCTAGGTGCACGTAAAGAAGCTGAAAAGAAATTAAGGAAAGATGAAGAGGAGAAAAGGCAGCACAATGCTTCATGATGGAGGGAGAGACAGTCTGGTCCAGTTGCTTTGTGTGGATCGTGTCCCTTGACCATCTTGTTGACACCCTTCTCCTGGAAGGTGAGAGTACTGACAACCGAGTTAAAGTATGTCAGGGAAGTAGGACCTAGAGGGCAGGTTTAGATGGAAAGGTGCAGAGAAAAGGGTGTCCTAACTGTCACGGTTGGCCTTAAAATTGACAGTAGAAAAATGTATTGCAAAATGATTTCCACATTCCACAAGAAAAATATTTTAAACAGTAATAGAGTAGAAAGACCTCATCTTTAGAGTCACAGAAGTACATTGCATTGGTTTCCCTCTCCTCCTGCATCTAGCTCTATTGCCAAAGGCAAGGGCACCATTTACAAGAACATAAAAATAAACCAGGAATCGGCCAAGAAAAGTTTCCTTGACGTTTAGGAGCTCTTCTCTTTTGTACGAAATTAAGTACCTATAGAAACACCCCTAAATTAACAACAAAAAATAAAACAATGAGCACCAACACACCAGGGCAGCCAGTTGAATTAGGAAACTTACCTCTTTTCCTGGCTCCCCGGGGTCTCCAGCTTCACCTCTTTGACCTGGTGTTCCTGGGATCCCAGAGTTGCCCCGGATGCCCTGAATGCCCTGGGCTCCAGAAGGTCCTGGTTCTCCAGGCTCACCCTGGCATTAAAAGATAAAATTGTAAAAACAGCAGGAAATTGCTTGTACCATTGCTTGTCCACATCTGATTAATCTTATTAGGGAGGTGAAGTGAGTGTGGGCAGGGAAGGACACGGTTGGGAACTATACAGTACCTTGAGTTTTGAGGCTAGATTGACCTGAAGAATTTGAAAGTTTTCTATACTGCTGATGCACATGCTCAAACTGATTGTAGATTTCATTTCCTCTTTTAATTTGTAATCGGTTTTTATAGGGTAAGGTAATTCCCACTCCAGCTTCCACTTTTCTGACTACAGTAAGCTCTTCGTTCCATGAAATAAGTCTTACTTTGTCACATATACATTACAGCAAAATGAAATCCCTTCTTACATATCCTTGCTGCTATGTGGTGCGTTATATGGAGAGCAGCACCACGAGATGTTTAGATGTATATAAGAGCCCTAACGCAAGGCTTTAAAGTGGGTCAATGAAATAGGAGTATGGGAGAGTGCTTATGACACGCACAGGAAGGTCTTTACTTTTAGAGATGGTCTGGGATTATTAATTAGAAACTTAAAAGAAAATAAAAGATAACTGAAAACACAAAATAAACCGTCTATGCGAGAACGGACGGGGCTCTGGAAACTAAAACAAAAACTATATCCTCTCGGGGCCTTTGCCCTTACTGAAGATTTATTGGAGAGGGACAGTTTCGTAGTATGTGCTTTGTACTATAACTAAGAGTTCACATGCTGAACTGAGGTGTGTCACGCTCTCTTTCTCTATCTCTCTCTCTTACTCATTCGCCGGCATTTTAGGGAGATAGAGGCTGGGTCTTTGCCTCTCTCCCTCTCTTAAGCGCTCTCGTCTATCTATCTATCTTACCAGTGCTATGATATCTATGGTATCTATGATACCTTACCAGTGCTACCTAAATGATCACACGAAGTGCCGAGGTATCAGGACCCTTAAATAAACACGCCGCCAGGTGTTGGCTGGCAACCACATGTCTATAAATGGCCGCACCTTTGCCTGTCCAGAACTGAGCCTGCGGATCAACCTGTTCTGAACAATTTATGTGCGGTTCTGCCCCTCGTGAGACCCGTGTTGTTACACTTGCTTGTTAGAATGCTAGGTTCAAAACTTGAAGTCGGCCATGAGGCATGATCAAGGTCACAGGCATTGCTGTGGTGTGATCCCCCAGCCTACAAAAAAAACACAACACTACCGCCAATAAAAAGTACCATGAAAGACATTCTGGGTCTTTCAGCACAAAAGCCTGGGCCTTACCTTGGGCAAACCATTTACTTGATCATGGTATCAAATCTGCCAGGTAGGTATTTAACAACCTGAGCTTAGCATTTATGCCATTTCTCTATCACTGGAGACTCTTCAGGGTAGGACCTCAATGCTTAAACTAATTTTAAACCTATAATATTCACTAAGCCTGAAAACTTAAGTATGGTTTCAGGATGTTTTCTGCATTAACTTGACTGGGACTTGGCATTCACTTAATGGACTTTTAAAGACTTATGCTAACCGAGAGTGTAAACAAATGGATGATAGAAGTGTTTTACCTTTTGGCCCAGGTGGACCAGCCTGACCAACGGGACCACGGTGTCCTATTCCAGGCTCGCCCTATAAGAACACATTGACATTTTAATCAAAGAGCTAAAACTTTTGATTCTGTAAATGTGAACTGTTTTCCATTATCAGCTTTAAAATAGTTACCTTTTGTCCTTTTTCCCCAATCTCACCCTGTACAAACACAAAAAGTAAAACATACTTACTAGCTAGAATAATAGCTAACATCAGAATAATATTTCATCTAATTTTTTTTAGTTAGTACTACTAAGTACTGTATGCCCTGATCAGCCATAGCAGTAAACGCTATGTAGCACAAACTGCTGAAAAAGTTAGTACTGAGTATGACAGAAATGTGTCAGATCACACAGTGCATTGCAGGATTGCATAGGTGCAGACATAGGCATTGGACTACATTTTGAAAGGTTTGAGGTTAAAAACCCCCGACCACCAAGCTGCCACTGTTGGGCCCTTAACCGCCATTATGTCATTTGAAATGCAGAGTGGTCAAAGATCCCAGCCTGAATGCTGATTATCCACTGAAGGAAGCACCTACAATAGGCATGTGAGCTTTAGAACTGGACCACGGAACAATGGAAGAAGGTGGCCTGGTCTGACGAATCATGTTTTCTTTTACATTGTTTGGATGCCGAGCCAGCAGACACTCTGTGCAAGGTTCTGGTGGACACCTACCCAAACATTGTTGCTGACCAAGTACACCCCTTCATGGAAACAATATCTCCCGATGGCTGTGGCATCATTCAGCAGGATAATGTGCCCTGACACACTGGAAATAATGTTCAGGAATGGTTTGAAGAACAGGACAAAGCGTTCAAGGTGATGACTTCGGCTCTAAATTCTCCAAATCATAATCCAAAAGATCTGGGAAATGTGTTGGACAAACAAGTCAAATCCATGGAGATTCCCACTTAACAAGTTAGAAGACTGCTAAGGTCTTGGTGCCATAGCACACCTTCAAAGGTCATGTGGAGTCCAGGCCACAACGGATCAGAGATGCTTTTTTGGACAAGTGGGGCACAAACAATATTATGCTGGTAGATTCAATGTTCAAATGTACAATAAAATGTATGCAGTAATGGGAGTAACGAAAGTGAATAAACTGAATTTAAGGGGTTAACTGGGAGGAAAGGAGACAGAAAAGTTTTTCAAGAACATCGCTTGCTATCAGCAATGGAAAATGAGAGAGTGAGGAAAATTATAAATATTCTGATGAAACGCTCCCGGTCGTGATAGCATAAAATAGCACTATGAGGACATCAAAGCTAATGGAGTGAGGATGCTGTTCAAGCCACCCAGTTTGATTGACAGTAATAATTTTCCAACATGGCAAACAGGGGGTGGATGATGTCACATGTGTGGGTGGGATTGAACTGAATAATAAAACAAGAAAGATATTACTATGAGAGAGTAAAAAAAATAAAAAAATCACCTTAGGTCCTGGTAGACCATTTTCACCAGGAGGTCCCTTGAGAAGAAAATAATGATTTCCACTGAATATTCATACTGTTAAACATGAAACTGTATACAAACACATGTTACTGGTTTTGTGATTATAAATTATGGTAATTTAAAGGGTTTATAATCTGTTTGTTTTTAATGTATTTTGGTGTAGTGCTCATCACATGACCTTTCTCATGTGATGACAAACTTCTTTACCTTGAGAAGTTCATACTGAGAGATGTGTGCTCTCATGTCTTCCTCTCTGTCCACCTCTCCCATCCTCTCCCTCTCCATCATCTCCCACTCCATCCTCTGTCTATCCACTATCTCCTCTCTCTCCAGCTCCCTCCCTTGCTTTCCTCGACATGACATTCTCCCTTTCCAACTCCTCCTCTCTCTCCCTTTCCAACTCCTCTCTCTCCCTTTTCAATTCCTCCTCTCTCTCACGTTCAAGCTCCATCCTCTCTCTCTCCATCTCCATCCTGTCTCTCTCTCTCGCTTCATCCCAGTCCCAATCCTCCTTCTCATCGCTCCTCTCTTCATCTCTGTCTCCTGAGCTCTGGTCATTCTCTGGCTGGTCCTGTATCCCTTGTCCCTCTTCCTCCTTCATGTCCCATTCTGTCATCTCTCTTTCTCTTTCACCCTGTCTCTCCGCTCCTCTTTCTACTTCAGCGTCTAGATCCGTTTCCCTGTACCCTTCAGCCGCAGATTCTGGATCCTTGTATTTCGGCTTCTTTTTCTAAAACGAGAATAAAGAATGCAGTAGTGGCCACGTGACATGTACAAATCCTTGTTTATTTATTCCGCAGGTGGAACAAAACCCACTTACCTTTTGTTTATTTTTCTTTCTTGCATTATTTGAGGGCTGTAAACAGACAATGTGAGGAAGAAGCTTATAAAAACATTATGCTGCTTTTTACATAACTATATTTTATTTTACATTGTGAGTCATTTCATAGTGTCACCAAAACACAGGCTGTATTACCTCATAATCAGGCAAGGGGGCACTCCTCTTCACTTTAGGCATTGTTCCATTTGCACTAGAAGTGGACACCTGAAAATATCCACATAATGACAACCTCCCTTCACTGTATAATCTACTTAGCTACAAAGATTTTTTTAGGCAAAATATCAAGCCACTTCTGCAATCAAATCAATTTTCTATAATGCCATTTTTCAATATAATTATATATTCACATGGACTTTTAATGCAATCTTAGTGTTATAATTGTCCTTGTCTCAACACAAAGGAGGAAATTATTTTAATTAAATGCTAATTATTTTTATTAGCATAGAATATGAAACTTTCTTTACGACAACACGGAGCAGAAATTCCCTGTACATGAAATTACAGAAATATATCACTGGCAGTACACTTTACATTCACTTTATACTGTATAATGCTGCTGTAAACTTTGATCTTCACTTGCATAGTTTTTTGTTCTATAATTGATGAGATTTATCAAATTAATTTACCTAATTAATCGTAATCATGTGGATGTGCTTCCTATTTTCCTTTCTTAACAGTAAACATCTGTAACAAGGCAAAACAATGTCCCTTTGGAAATCAATAATGTTCTTTGAATACAGTAAGTTCCCGACCTACAAACAAGCTCCGTTCCCGGGAGCACGTTCCTAAGTCTGATTTGTTCTTAAGTCCGGTGTATAAAGTGAGTCTACACCTTTGAAATGAAAATACAAAGTAAAGCATATCAATCCACTTGGCTAAATTTGAGCGGTGCATCTGTCCCCTTTCCCCACATTGCATGTAAGCTTTTTTAAATGTGCCTAACGAGTCAGCTGACCTCGTTTAAATTCACCTCGGGAGGGAGGGACAACTCTACATGGTGTATAAATGGAACAGAGTATCTGTATAACGCAGTCCACTGTATTTTTTTAATTTAGGATTTTATAGGTTTTATAAATACCATACCATAGATTGTATAATAACTGGACAAACCCTTAGTGATGTCCCCCAAGTGTTTTAATAAAGAGTGATTTTGAAGCTCAATATTGGGAGTTGTGGGAAATCTGGCTATGGAGACCAAAACCGTATCGAGCTGTAAATGTTTATTTCTGTTGTAAATTTTGAACATGGCGGTCTATGGGGATTCACTTTTGGAGCCAGTTTCTAGTGGTGAATCGAGGAACTGCACCTTTGCTTTACTCACATGCAGAGAGAGAGATGAAAAAAGAGAGAGATTTATGATAGTGAGCTAATTCATCCTGAGTACATCTGATACTTAGAAACTTTGTTTTTTCTGTACTTTTACTCAAGTAGAAAGGTAAATGAAGGACTTCTACTTTTACTTAAATAACATTTTACTGAACTATCTCTATGTTTACTCAAGTACGGGATTTGTGTACTTTGCCCACCTATGGGTTTTTGCATTTTTTTAATAGCTACAAATGCTCAAGGTTAGTGTAGGATTGAAACCCTCCCACACACACACACACACATACTGTACATGAATAAATAAAGACACACCAAAACGTGTTTAGGAAACTTGAACACATTTACTGACACACATGCATGAGAAAATTAAACACAAACAAATAAGTGAATTTCACCAGTGAAAACATTTTGTAAAACATTCATAAAAAGGAATACATTTCCATTTTTTTTGTGTGTGTAACTGGAAAAAAAGCAAACAAATTCTGAATCCTTTTATTCATCCCTTAATGTATTCTTAATAAATAAATCAGTGAGAAAAATGGCAAGTCGTCACAATCTTATATGAATTTTTCACTTTTTCTCTTACAATGAAGTAATAATGAGAGTTTGGCATTTGTGTCAGTAAATAAATAATAATGCACAACACTAATAGAAAGAATTACCAAACCAGACCGGGTTGGTTTTTCAGATTTGAATGTATGTACATATAAATCTCAAATGTATTAATTTCTGCAGATGAAGAACGTGGAGCATGACCTCATCACTGCGCGACGAACGCTGTCCAGTCAGATCTTCCCAAGCTTTAACTCTTCCCGTTTTTTTTTATCACACACAAACACACACACGCACACATACACACAACCACACACAGGCACTCTCTAACAGTTTAGGTGATCTCCTGCGTTGAGAGTCCAAAGAGAGAACGGATTAAATGAAGCTAAGCCAGCTGTGCGGCACATGTGTAGACGACGTATAGCTGCATTCTGCGTGCCATAGCCATGAACCAATCGGCCGCGTGCCAATGCATGCTGGGAAGTTGCATTCATAACACTCTTACGAAGAGGTTCATGTTATGTTTTTTTATGAGGCATTTAGGTGTAGCGGTTTCTCTTTTTATGTATGTTTTATTATACTGTGTTAATGTTAACACTGGTGAAATTCTCAGATGTTTAAAGCAAGTCAAGCGAAAAATATCTACATGAAGATAAAAAAGCAATATTTCACCCTGGAACAAAATTGGAATTAGAAACACAATATATATATATATATATATATATATATACAATTTAAGGAACTTAATGTCATGCACACTCGTAACGCGACCGGCACTAGGACCTGGAAGTAATACGGTCGCATTTCAGGAAGCATAAAAGGAAACAAGATGGTGCTTCACATTGCTCAGTCATTGAGTTTGCCCATGCCATGTCTGACGCTTCGCCGACTATTCTGTGAGTACTCACCGATTTGAGTTGCTTCTTTGATTGAGTGTGTGTGGCTAGAATGCGGATTTATTTGTGTAGATCCTAGCTCTTCGTGTAAGAGAGTTCTTAGACAAATTGCGTGGTTATCCTGCCTACTCGCATTGCTTCCGCGTTTGGGTTTACCATCCACGCTACACGGGCTAACTGCTAAGGCTTCTGTGCTTACCCTCCGATAGCTTGTGACAGAATGACTGAGCCAAAAGCAGTAAACCCAGCGGAGTTTGCTCGCCTCTGTGATGTGGTTGACCAGCATGCCGAGCTGATCAATAAGCTCCGTGGAGAAGTCGCGTCTCTCCAAAAGGACCTCCAAGACGTCGCGGCTTTGCGCCGCGAGGTGGCGGAGCTACGGCAGGAGAACGCGACCCTCCACGGGGCGGCTGCTCACTCGGTTGCTGCCACGCCCATCGCACCGCCACCCCACCTCCCTTCTGATGTTTTCATAGCTCTACTGGATAAGTGGGATGGCACAGATGGGAGGTGCAGTGTCTTTCTAACCACATTGGATCTTGTGTTTGACTTTAATTCCACCAAATACTCCACAGACCGACTGCGCGTTGCGCTTCTCGTCTCGTTGCTATCCGGGCAGGCAGCTGAGTGGGCCACAGCGGTCCTCAGATCAGATTCAGACACGGCCTACTCATATGGAGAGTTCACCCATCAACTGAAACTAACATTTGAACATCCTGCTGCTGAGGTGGAGACCGACACCAAATTATATCATCTGCGGCAGGGAGGGTCGTCCGTGAGTCGTTACACAGCGGACTTTCGTACTCTAGCCATGCAGACCACCTGGGGAGATGCCGCCCTCCGGACGGCCTACTACGAGGGACTGGCCTCACGGATCAAAGATGAACTCGCCGGACGAGAGATTCCCGCCACGCTGGAAGGACTGATTCAGCTCGCCCTCCGCATTGACCAGCGCCTGCTCTCTCATCCGAGGCCAGCCCCCCGGACCCTGCCACCCACTACATCACCGTCATACCCTCACGCCCCGGTTCCTGAGATTCGTCCCTCCTTCACCACCACCGCCATGGCACCCGTCGGACCTCCACCTCCCGCCGTGGTTAACACCAGAGCTGGGGAACCCATGCAACTAGGACGCGCCTCCTTGACCGCTGCAGAACGGGGACGACGCTTCAGAGAAGGGCTCTGCGCCTACTGTGGGTCAGCGGCGCACAACAGGGCCCTCTGTCCACTTCGCCCGGGAAACGCTCAGGCCCGGTGAGCAAACGGGGCAGTTCACCGGGCCCCCTCCACCTCTCGGTCACGACACCCAATAATTCCTGTCTCACGGTCCAAGTACAAACGGGTCGGAAGTACTGCGTTCATCGATTCCGGTGCCGCAGGTAACTTTATTGACTCTTCGTTTGCCAAAGAACTGGGAGTGGAACTTGAGGCGTTATCCCAGCCCGTTCGTATCACATCTGTTGACGGACGGCCCCTTTCCTCCAGCCCCATCACCACTCAGACTCAGCCGCTCACCCTTGTTATCGGCCAACATCACGAACGGATCCAGTTCCACCTCACCTCCATTTCATCGCCACCCATCATCCTCGGACACCCCTGGCTGCTCCAACATGATCCCCTCATCTCCTGGACGCAAAACCGGATCCTGCAGTGGGGGCCGACCTGCACCGAACTCTGCCTGTGGGCTCCGGCTGGGACGTGTTCTAGGGAGTCCGAGGCACCCGATGTCGACACCAACGCCATCCCTGTCACCTACCAAGACCTGGCTGAAGTATTCTGCAAGAGACAAGCCACACACCTTCCTCCTCATGGCCCCTATGACCTGACGATCGAACTTCAGCCGGGCTCGGTCCCCCCCCGTGGCCATCTTTACTCCCTCTCCGCCGTTGAGATGCAGGCGATGGAGAGATATGTTTCTGACGCCCTTCGCCATGGCACTATCCGGCCCTCCTCCTCGCCTGCCGCCGCGGGGTTCTTCTTTGTGAAGAAGAAAGGGGGCGACTTAGTCCCTGTGTCGATTATCGGGGGCTTAATAACATCACCATTAAGAACAGACACCCTTTGCCTCTTACCAACTCAGCCCTGGACGCCCTCTCTGGCGCCACCATTTTCACAAAGTTGGACCTCCAGAACGCCTACAACTTGGTGCGCATCAGAGAGGGCGATGAGTGGAAGACGGCTTTCGTCACCCCTACTGGACACTACGAGAGCTTGGTCATCCCATTCGGACTCTGCAATGCATCCGCCGCCTTCCAACAGTTCCTCAATGATGTCCTTAGGGACATGCTAGGGCGGTGGGTGTTCGTTTACCTGGACGATATCCTTATTTATTCACGCACCGCCGAGGAACACACCCAGCACGTCAGAGCGGTCCTTAAGAGATTACTCGCCCACCAACTGTACTGTAAGTTGGAAAAATGCGCCTTTCACGAGCGCTCCACCACATTCCTGGGTTTTGTCATCTTGCCCCAGGGTGTGGCCATGGACCCGCAGAAACTGGAAGTTGTGCGTCATTGGCCCCTACCCAAGACCCTCAAGCAACTTCAACCGTTTCTCGGGTTTGCGAACTTCTATCGTTGCTTTATCCGGGACTACAGTACGGTTGCCGCCCCTTTAACCGCTCTGACTCGACCCTCTTCTCATCACTTCAGCCTCAAACCCGCCGCCATCACTGCCTTTCATGACCTATGCCACCGGTTCACCAACTCCCCAATTCTACTGCACCCAGACGCAAGTAAACCATTCGTTGTGGAGGTGGACACTTCGGATGTGGGCGCCGGGGCTGTTCTCTCCCAACGAGGTCCAGACCAGAAGCTACATCCCTGTAGTTTCTTTTCCAAAAAATTTGACCCCACTCAGCAGCGATACGGGGTAGGGGACCGCGAGCTGTTGGCCATAAAGTGGGCTTAGGAGGAATGGCGACACTGGCTCTAGGGCGCCAGAGAGTCGTTTATCGTCTGGACCGACCATCAGAACCTGATCACCATCCGCAACTTAAAACAGCTCAACCCGAGACAGACGCGGTGGGCACTATTTTTCGAACATTACAACTTCCACCTATCCTACCGCCCGGGGTCCAAGAACACCAAAGCTGACGCCCTCTCCCGACAACACGAAGAGGACGTTCCCCGGGCGGACCCCGCGCCTGTCATCACACCCACCAAGATCATTGCACCACTTCACTGGGAACTGGAAACGAGGGTTCGCCGTGCACAGACGATGGAGACCGCACCAGCAGGTGTGCCTCCTGGGCGACTCTACGTGCCGAACACCATAAGGACCGAGGTGTTGCGATGGGGTCATTCCTCGCCATTATCCGGACAACCCGGCGCCAACCGCACCCTCCAATTTATCAGACGTGCCTTCTGGTGACCATCTATGTCGAGTGACGTCAAGGAGTACGTCCAGGCGTGCCCAGTGTGCGCCAGGTCCAAGAATACCAACCAACCGACACCGGGGGAACTCCAACCACTCCCCATTTCCCATTGGCCCTGGACGCACATTGCCGTCGACTTCGTCACGGACCTGCTGGCCTCCGAAGAGAAAAACACCATCTTAACCATCGTCAACCGGTTCTCCAAAGCCGTGCACCTGGTGGCCCTCACTGGACTCCCGTCAGCCAAAAAAACAGGAGAGCTGATTTTAGAACACGTAGTCCGACTCCATGGGTTCCCAAAAGACATCGTCTCGGACAGGGGGCCCCAGTTCACCGCCCGGTTCTGGAAGGCCTTCTGCCGTCTGATCAATTCCACCTGTAGTCTATCCTCTGGTTATCATCCCCAGACTAACGGTCAGATGGAGCGGACCAACCAACAAGTGGAGCGCTACCTGAGATGCTTTGTTGCCGATCGCCAGCGCTCCTGGGCCCGCTACCTCCTATGGGCTGAGTTATCTCACAATCTCCATGTCTCTTCAGCCACCAATCTCAGTCCATTTGAGGTATGCCACGGTTTCCAACCTTCGATGTTCGATCATCAAGAACCGGAGGTTGAGGTGCCGTCAGCCCAACAGTTGGTTCGCCGGTGTCGACGGCTGTGGAACCAAGCAAACGCCGCCATCCAACAGGCCAACAACCGCTACGCCACTCAACATCGCCGTCGACACCCGCCGGGACGATTGTACAATGTAGGTGGCAAAGCATGGCTTTCAACCAGAAACCTTCACCTTCACACGGAATCCAAAAAGCCATCACCCAGGTTCATCGGTCCATACCGCATCACCCTCCGTATCAATCCTGTCACCTACCAGCTCCAGCTGCCTGTGGCGCTCCGGATCCATCCGGTATTTCACACCTCCCAGCTCAAACCCTTCATCACTTCACCAATGGTTCCCCCCAACCACCCTGCTCCTCTTCCATGTATCATTGAGGGTGGTCCCGCCTACACCGTTCGCCGGATCCTTGACTCACGTCCTCGGGGCAAAGGGCTCCAGTACCTGGTCGATTGGGAAGGTTACGGTCCCGAGGAGCGATCTTGGATTCCGGCTCGGTTCGTCCTAGACCCCGAACTCATCCGGGACTACCGTCGTCGGGTATCCTCCACCCATGCACACTCGTAACATGACCGGCACTAGGACCTGGAAGTAATACGGTCGCATTTCAGGAAGCATAAAAGGAAACAAGATGGCGCTTCACATTGCTCAGTCATTGAGTTCGCCCATGCCTTGTCTGACGCTTCGCCGACTATTCTGTGAGTACTCACCGATTTGGGTTGCTTCTTTGATTGAGTGTGTGTTGCTAGAATGCAGATTTATTTGTGTAGATCCTAGCTCTTCGTGTAAGAGAGTTCTTAGACAAATTGCGTGGTTATCCTGCCTACTCGCGTTGCTTCCGTGTTTGGGTTTACCATCCACGCTACACGGGCTAACTGCTAAGGCTTCTGTGCTTACCCTCCGATAGCTCGTGACACTTAATGATTTTCATATTTAGTGCTGAGCAGAAGTATTAGGTAGGTGTGAAAGTAAGAATGCTTTCAAAAATACAAGTGTAATAGTTTATCTTTATCGGTTAACAAAATGGAAACTAAATCAACAGAAGAGAAATCCAAATCAAATCAATACTTGGTATGACCACCTTTTCCCTGTAAAAACCAGAATTGCCTTCACTTCTTCTACACACACTTGCACACAGTTTTTGAAGGAACTCAGCAGGGAGGATGTTCCATACAGTATATCTTGGAGAACCTGACCACAGTTCTTCTGTGGACCTCGAATCCTTCTGTCATGTAATCCCAGACAGACTCGACAGGCTCCGTGCTGGCCGAACCATCACTTCCGGGACTCCTTGTTCTCCTCTATGTTGAAGATAGTTCTTCCACTATGGCTGTATATCTGGGGAAGAATACATTTAGGTCCAATCAGATGCCTCCTTGATGGTATTGCATGACGGAAAGACACCATTAATCCTGACCAAATCTCGAACTTTATTTGCAACAACTTTCAAGGAAGCTTCACCATGCTTCACTGTTGCCTGCAGACACTCATTATTGTACCGCTCTCCAGCCATTTCTTCACCCTGCCTGACTCATCAGTCCAGAACACCTGCTTCCAGTGTTCTTCACCCTGGTTTCTATGTTTTCTAAGTTACTTAGCCTTGTCTCCTCATCCAAAGGTATAGCTTTTAAGCTGCAATTCTTCCATGGAGACCACTTCTCGCCAGACTTCTCCAGACATTAGATGGGCGTATGTGAGTCCCAGTAATTTTTGGCAGTTCCTTGCTTATGTCACTGCTGGACATCTTCCAATGTTGAATGTAAGTAAGCATGATCTGCCTGCGTTGAGTTTCCTTACCAAACCACTGCGTCTACGATCCTCAGCAGCGCCTGTTTCATTGTTCTTCTTCAAAATAGCTTGACCAGCACATCATGAAACCCCAGTCTGCTTTGAAAGCACTGTCTGATGCATTATATTGTAACTACCTTGTATCTTATTGCTGTGCTCAGTCCTGCCAATGGTGAATGACCTGTGACATGAAACCGTCTTCCACAACCTCACCTTAGTAGCAGTTTGGTGGTTCCTCACCCAGTTTTAAGTCTCCTACACAGCTGTTTATGTTTCAATTAATGTCTGTATTTCAACCTACCTGCTTGGTATAACTGGTTAATCATACACCTGACTCTTAAACTTTGTGTGCAAGTACAAGAGCTGCTGCTGGTTTGAAGCTAAAGGATAGTCACACCAAATGTCTTAAACATAATTTTTTTCTGTTTGCCTGATAGCTCACTTTGTATTTTAAAAACTCCTAAAATATATATCTTTGAAAGCATTCTTAGTTTTACAGCATTTATTCTTACCTACCTAAAACCTCTGCACAGTTCTGTAGAAACATACTTTTGGCTTAATTTTGTTTTAATTATATATGTCTTATTAAAACTCCTGAAATTATTGATTGAGATTGTTGTTTTAGGGTGAAATATCATTTTTTATCGAGCAAGCAAAATATCTACCAGAAAAAAATGCTAAATGAAACGAATGTCATTCTAAAGACACCATATTAGTTCATGCCACATGCGAAAGCCTCATGCTTCATCACCAAAATCAGATGCAGCACAATTTTCCTGAACTAATGCAGTCCATAGAAAGTCTACATACAACTGTATACATCATTATCTCATGATACAATACAATCTAATTTCATTTCTGTTTTTTTTTTTTTCTACCACTGCAGGTCTCCTGTGCCCAAAAACACTAGAGACTGAAAAGAACAGAAAGAACCCTGTCAAGGGCATTGGGGACATGGGGGACACACGCAAGACCAGGCAAGATACTGTAAGAGCACCAACTCCAGACTGGAGGATATTTCAGTCAAAATGAAAAAAAAAAGATAAAAATCCTGCCTGTATGAATAATTCAGGACTGCAGCTTGATCATAAGATCTAAATGAGCTCAGTCAAAAGTATCGGGATGTGAATTCGAAAATGTTTTTGGCTTATCTTGGCTTAAGATTTTGGCATGAACAGAAAATGCTTTTTGGGAATGTAGAAAAATAAAAATTTGGTTTTGTGCTTCTCCAAATGTATGCAAAAATCAGGCGATGAGTGTTTAGCACTGTCGCCTGCACCTCTAGGGTCAGGGTTCGATTCCCACCTCGGGGTCTGGGTGCATGGAGTTTGCATGTTCTCCCTGTGCTTGGAGATTTCCTCCAGGTACTCCGGTTTCCTCCCACAGTCCAAAGACATGCAGATTAGGCTGCACGGTGACAGTGCCTAAGCCACCGTGTCACCCACATTTAGAAATGTTTATTAAAAGTTCGCTTATTCAAAAAACTTCCATCGTTTTAAATTTCTTTTTTTTTTACACATTTTATTTGGGGAGAATTTGTCATGTTATACAAATAGTTTTAACTAAATAAATACTAATAAGTTAACTGTCGTTTACTCTTTTACATTTTCCCACTATATGTTAGTATAGTTTAACTTAACATCTGTTTGAGGCATGATCCTAATAAGAGTAAACGTATTCATGTAATTATTGCTAAATGGCTTTTACAGGATAAGTAGACTTTCTATAGGTGCTACATTTAAAACAGAACATTTTCACTTTTCTTACCTTTTCTGCAGCCACTGTATCGAGCTCTGGTGATATCGTGCTTACACTCGGCTTAAAAAAAAAAAAAAAAACACAAACCGTATGCTTTAGTTCCACTGTCTCACACATGGTCATGGTAAAGACGGTGAGAGAGCACCAGTGCCGTACCTGCTGTGTGACTGCTGATATCGAGGTGAAAGCCTCTGTGGTTGTGTAGATCACCTGAGTTAAACAATATCCAGCACAAGTTTATCTCAACTACTACAGTAGCTGATGAGTGTGCATTATCCCATCTCATGGTTGTCTTACTTCATTAACAATTCTTTACTCATTGCTGCAGTGTTAAAATGAAATTGTCCATTGAGATGAATAAATGTAATAATAATAATAATAATAATAATAATAATAATAATAATAATGCAAATAAATGCAATACAGAATGGAAGAGTTCTAATTAAGTAAGTTTTTCACTAAGCATTTGAGAAGATGTGCCTGGAGATGTGTGTGTGTGTGTGTGTGTGTGAGAAGAAAAGTATATGTAGTGATTAGGCTTTCAGAATCTAATAATAACAACACTAATCCTCAGTCTAATTCATTCACACTGTCACGCTGCATGACATTCTCTATGATGTGCATAAGGACGAGTGCATCGTGATCCGACATCTAAATAAAATGATTAGTTTGAGATGTATCGTGTCAAGATCAGTGAAGGAGACGATTAAACAGATAAACGACTGAATAGACAGGCAGAGAGACAGATCGATTGATAGAGTGATAGTATGATAGACAGCAAGACAAGTGGAGAGATTTTAATTATTTTTTTATCAGGATCAATGCAGGAGACAAAGAGATAAAGATGTTGCTAGACAGACAAACAGATAGATAGGCAGTCTAATAGACAGAGAGACAAGTAGACAGGCAGACAGATAAACAGACGGACAGACAGATAGATGGACAGGCAGACAGACAGACAGGCAGGCAAGATAGATAGATAGATAGATAGATAGATAGATAGATAGATAGATAGATTAACAGACAGATGGTCAGACCTGCTCTTTCTCTTCCTCGTGAGGCAGAACAGTCACTCCTGTAACTTGCTCGTCCTGTGACAATAGAAATGTTCTGTAAGACATTTACACTTCCAAAAACACTCAACACTAAAGGTGTTGTTTTTTTAAAAGACGGGAGAGGCATTAGTTAAACATAACATACAGTACAGAGGAATTAAAGCTCAATCCTATGAGATGATCCCTAGGTCCACGTTTGTGTCTAAAATTATAGATTATGTCAGATTTGACACTGTGGTCATGTTTGTAGCAAAAAAGCAAAATCACCAACCTCATATTCATAATCTTCACCACCACCACCACCATCATCATCATCATCTCCATCATCACCATCATCATGAATCTCCTCACCGTCCTCCTCTTCATCAGGCTCCAGCTCTCCCTAAGTTTGGAGATTATATGTTAATAAACATTGTGCATCATTATAGAAGTCATTCTCCAGAGTTAGTGAAATGCATTACTGATTAAAAATTAATACAAATTGATAAATTAAAAGGAGGCTAAATGCAATACAGTGGAACCTTGGATTGCAAGCATAATTCATTTCAAAGTGTGCTTATATATCAAAGCAAACTTTCCCATAAGAAATAATAAAAACTTAGATGATTTGTTCCGCCACCCAAAAATATTCATATAAAAATAATTTATACAAAATATTAGGTAAAACTAAAAGAAATTAACCTGCACTTTAACTTTGAAAAGAATTGTGGCAGAAGTAAAACAAGAGAGGAGAAGAGGAGGGAGGGGCTACTGTGTAGGATGACATACACACATGCAAACGCATGCGTACCCACACAAGAGAACACGCACTAACGGAATCACTGCTCTCTGACAGAGAGAGCAAACTTCCTTAAAAAAAGAATCTCTCTAATTTCGCAGAAATGATTTCAGGCTTTTGCAAAAATGTGACGTTGCATTGTCGTTAAACAGGTTCCCGCATTGCTACAGCCTTTTTAACATTTATTTTCAGTATGGTTGTTGCAGTAGAGTTACTAAAGAACACTTACTACACTTGAACACACACAAAAAAAAAATGCTTTACACGCACACACACACGTGGCCACAATGTTATAATAAACAGTACACATGTGTGCACGGATGTTGACGAGTCAGCGTACAGAGAGGAAGTGCAGAGGCTAACGGACTGGTGTAAAGACAACAACCTGGCTCTGAACGTCGAAAAGACAAAAGAGATGGTTGTTGACTTCAGGAGGACACGGAGCGATCACGCTCCGCTCGGCATCGACGGCTCTTCTGTGGAGATCGTCAAGAGTACAAAACTCCTGGGCGTCCACCTGGAGGAGAACCTCTCCTGGTCCCTCAACACCAGCTCTCTGCATAAGAAAGCCCAACAACGTCTTTTCTTCCTGAGAAGGCTGAGAAAGACACAGCTTCCACCACCGATCCTCCCCACCTTCTATAGAGGAACTATTGAGAGAATCCTGAGCATCTGCATCACTGTCTGGTTTGGGAATTGTACCATATCAGACCGCAAGACCCTACAGCGGATAGTGAGGACAGCTGAGAAGATCATCGGGGTCTCTCTCCCTTCTATCGAAGACATTTACATCACACGCTGCATCCGCAAAGCCACCAGCATTGTGGCTGACCGGACACACCCCTCACACTCACTCTTCACCCTCCTGCCATCTGGAAAAAGGTACCTGAAGCATTCGGGCACTCACATCCAGACTGAGAAACAGTTTTTACCCGCAAGCCATCCGTCTCCTCAACACAAAGAGACTGGACGGATAAACACACACACACACACACACACACACACACACACACACACACACACACACACACACACAAATCACTCAGACGAACTAAATAACATCTGGACTGAACTGATAAACACACATGCACAATCACACTGATGTACATCCATCTCAATCTGCTCATACCTACCTACCTGTGCTGCTCTTCACAATTTTTTGCACAATATTTATTTGACTGCTATTTGCACACGATACTCTTGTCACAATGTAAACTGTTTACTGCTGCTCTTCCCACTACCTCAACTCATACTTCATCAAAAAAAAGTACTGTTATGTGTTACATTGTTGTGTCTGTCATGTACCTCTTTGTTTGCACATTTGCACGTGCACTTTTTCTATTGTGTATTTTTGTATAGAAATTTGATAGTTCTTTTAGATTAACTTAAATATGTAAAAATGTGTGTTGTAAATTTATGTTGTTGCATGTATGTAGCACCTTGGTCCTGGAGGAACGTTGTTTCGTTTCACTGTGTACTAACTGTATATGGTTGGAATGACAATAAAAGCCTACTTGACTTGACTTGACTATCACTGAGACTCAGCGTGAGAGACGATTACCCACAATTCTACAGCATGAGACGGAAGAATCATTGGTTCAGTTGTGATCACGTGACACTGGCAGACAAAGCACGTATTTCAAGACCTCGCTCATTTATCAAGTTAAAATTTATTTTTAAAAAATCCTTGTCTTTCAAAATGCTCCCAGGCCAAGTTACTCACAATCCAAGGTTCCACTATATTATACTTGAAATTAAATCATAATGTAAAAAGTAAAAAGTTTGGATTAAGGCTAGTTTGTTACAGTTCATGCACTTGTCAGGTTGCTTTAATTATTTTCTGACTATAATCAGGAAGTTCTGGGTATTTCATATTTTTCTATTCAGTGTGAAAAGGAATTATTTATCAAGTTACTTTCTTCACAACAGAGTGTAAAATTATGTAAAATTACTTTTACATTATTAAGGTGTGTTTTTATTTATTGTGATGTTAGTATTTAGTGTTATTTAGGTTGCAAAGATGATTGTTTATTACTTTAAGACTGATTTAAGACTGATTATTAATTAAATGTTTAGAAAAAAAAATAAAGATCAGTTGTGAATGTGAATGTATATTAAGAAAGATTAGTCACCTGATACAAGAAAATGTGAAAAAAAACTCAAATTAAATTAAATATGAGCACTTATTTAATAATAATAATTAATATTAATAATAATAATAATAAACTTTATCATAAAAGTATTTTATAAAATATAAAAGCTAAATATATAATAATAATAATAATAATAATAATAATAATAATAATAATAATAAACTGTGTTGTTTAATAATCAAGGGGAAAATTATTACACAAACTGTTCATAGCAATAATTTCACAGACATTGTTTGAGAACACTTAATGTTGTGCTTATGCACAATGAACATAAAATATATGTAGGTTTTGAAATGTTTAGACAGACATTTAGAGAGAGATGTTTAAATTGGGAAAAATGTTATTTTCTAAATCAGTATTAGATGAGTTTAGACAGGTGTTAGATTATGACATGTTTAAACGGAGCATTTACCAATCGCTTCCTTTGTCGTTTATGTCGTCCTTTATTCCCCTTACCCTGGTTAAGAGTGTTACAATCACAAAAGGTTATAACATGTAATCACTTTTTAATTAGTGATACAAGAAATTAAATGAATCTAATCATCAATCTCTAATTACACAGGTGAATCTTTAACATATAATGTGGAATGCATCTTTAGTGATAAACAATTGCTCTTATAAGGGCCGTATTCAGAGTTGGCACTTAAGTTACATTCATATTTACACTCAGAAAAATTAGACATACTCAGACTTGCTTCATGTGGGTATGTATGTACACACGTCAACAAAATTGTTGGTACCCTTCGGTCAATGAAAGAAAAACTCACAATGGTCACATAAATAACTTTAATCTGACAAAAGTAATAATAAATAAGAATTCTATGAATGTTAACCAATGAAAGTCAGACATTGCTTTTCAACCATGCTTCAACGGATTTATAAAAAAAAAAAGAACTCATGGAACAGGCCTGGACAAAAATGATGGTACCCCTAACTTAATAGTTTGTTGCACAACCTTTTGAGGCAATCACTGCAATCAAACGATTCCTGTAACTGTCAATGAGACTTCTGCACCTCTCTGCAGGTATTTTGGCCCACTCCTCATGAGCAAGCTGCTCCAGTTGTTTCCGGTGCCTTTTCCAGACAGCATGTTTCAGCTCCTTCCAAAGATGCTCAATAGGATTGAGGTCAGGGCTCATAGAAGGCCACTTTAGAATAGTCCAATGTTTTCCTCTTAGCCATTCTTGGGTGTTTTTAGCTGTGTGTTTTGGGTCATTGTCCTGTTGCAAGACCCATGACCTGCGACTGAGACCCAGCTTTCTGACACTGGCCAGCACATTTCTCTCTAGAATCCCTTGATAGTCTTGAGATTTCATTGTACCCTGCACAGATTCAAGACACCCTGTGCCAGATGCAGCAAAGCAGCCCCAGAACATAACAGAGCCTCCTCCATGTTTCACAGTAGGGACAGTGGTCTTTTCTTGATATGCTTCATTTTTCCGTCTGTGAACATAGAGCTGATGTGCCTTGGCAAAAAGTTCCATTTTTGTCTCATCTGTCCATAGGACATTCTCCCAGAAGCTTTGTGGCTTGTCAACACGTAGTTTGGCATATTTCAGTCTGGCTTTTTATGATTTTTTTCAACAATGGTGTCCTCCTTGGTCGTCTCCCTTGTAGTCCACTTTGGCTCAAACAACGACGGATGGTGCGATCTGACACGGATGTTCCTTGAGCATGAAGTTCACCTTGGATCTCTTTAGAAGTCTTTCTGGGCTCTTTTGTTACCATTCGGATTATCCGTCTCTTTGATTTGTCATCAATTTTCCTCCTGCGGCCACGTCCAGGGAGGTTGGCTACAGTCCCATGGATCTTAAATTTCTGAATAATATGTGCAACTGTAGTCACAGGAACATCTAGCTGCTTGGAAATGGTCTTATAGCCTTTACCTTTAACATGCTTGTCTATAATTTTCTTTCGAATCTCCTGAGACAACTCTTTCCTTCGCTTTCTCTGGTCCATGTTGAGTGTGGTACATACCATGTCACCAAACAACACAGTGACTACCTGGAGCCCTATATATAGGCCCACTGACTGATTACAATATTGTAGACACCAGTGATGCTAATTAGTGGACACACCTTGAATTAACATGTCCCTTTGGTCACATTATTTTCAGTATTTTCTAGGGGTACCATCATTTTTGTCCAGACCTGTTCCATGAGTTTATTTTTTCAAATAATTCTGTTGAAGCATGGTTGAAAAGCAATGTCTGACTTTCATTGGTTAACATTCATAGAATTTTTTAAAATTATTACTTTTGTCAGATTAAAGTTATTTATGTGACCATTATGAGTTTTTCTTTCATTGACCGAAGGGTACCAACAATTTTGTCCATGTGTGTATGTATTTATTTATTTATTTATTCTTTTTTTCTGTGTTCCCAATTTGGATTTTTTTCTTTTCAGTAAAAATATCAGAGATTTTCTTAGGTTCTAGCCAGCACATATTTAAAAAAAAACAGAGAAAATGAAAAAATAAATAATGGATAGCAAATTAGGCTTTTTTTTTCTCTGCTGTCTATTGCAAGGTGATAGCTTAGTGATTAGCACTATGCTACTTTGTGGGGATAAGACGTCTGGGGACAAGACACAGTCGGCAAAATTCACATTGTAGTACATAAGTGTGTGTGACCTTGCACACAAGCATTTCCTTAGGCGGTACAGATGGATAGATGTCTACAACTGCAAAGAGCAGTATGCAGTATTCTAAAAGCTAGAGATAGAAAATTGGAAGTATTACAGAAAAGCATTCGCTCAGCGATCTCAGGTTTGAATCGCAATATTTTTCAATTGAAAACTGAACTGTAGTTACGCCTGAGGTCTGAATACTGATGTGTGAACATTCGGAATTAAATTCCCACCATGTACAATGAACCCAACTCTGAAGACGACCCAAAACGCATAAAATTAGGTCCAATTAGTTTCAGTTTGTTCGAGGTATTCGAGTGTTAATCATATTTTAAGTACAGGTTATATTAGCACGTGTTTACAGGTTTTATACTGATTAAAGCTTTAAATGTTAATCAGTTATTCATTAAACAGTGCCAGTTACTTTAGAACAGCAACTGTTAAACCCAGGCCTGAGGGCTGCATTAACACGTGCAGAGAACACACGATTTAGGATTCATCATATTACACTCTTAAAAGAAAAATCACCAGGGTTAATCGTTTAGATTCATTTAGAGAATATTAAATGCTGCTTGTGTTATTTTATACAACTGTAGGCTATTTAACAAAAAATTAGTGGACATTATATACCTTATTAAAGTTAATTACGTTGTTTGAAATGATTATATACAGTACATATAGACAGTGTTGTGCAAAAGCCCTAAGTCACTCATCATTCCTTCATATTAAATGAATTTAAAGTAAATGATGTAGATCAAATTAAAGAAATAGGAACAAAAGTTTTACCGCGACAAAAACATATTCAAAGAATATGTGCAAAGGCCAAGACTTTTGCACAGTACTGCATACAGTATGTTAAAGATCGTCATGAAGAACCCTTTTTTTATAGGAGTGTAGATATCACATAGTGATCACTATATAATATCTGAGCTGCCGTCATCGAAAAATTAATAGCTCTGCTGATGAACGAACTTCACAAAACTGTTACAATAATTTTTTTATATATAATAAATTCAGGATATGCTGCACCTTTCCTCTCTCTCTGCCCTTCCTCTTCTCGACAGAAGTCTTCTTTACTGCGTTGTCCTGACTGAGGAGGATGTCCTCCATACTTACCTCTGTGTTTGTTGTATTAATCTGTGTATTAAAAACGCACACGCAGGGGACATAAATATACACGAATATATAAGGGAAACAAAATTACATTTCATTTTTATTATCCGTCTCAGGCAGGTGACAGATTAAAGGAAAAACCCAGTGCAAAAACAAGTGTGTTAATAAAGGCATCAGACCATGACGAGCCTGCAAAACTGCTTCAGTGCTTGTCAGTTTCAGTGCACCTAATTTTACGTGTCTCTGGATGTGATTTTCAATCAGTTAATGATGATGATGGTGGTGGTGTTGAAGAATACCATCGGACCCTCTCATAATTAATTTTGTTCTGAGTGTGAAGGACACAGCTTATGATTTAAATCATCAACTCATCCAGTCAGACTGGGTATAGGGGCGGAGTCAGCTTGGAAATGACCACGCCCATCACGACAGCAAGAGCTTAACAGAATTTAAACAGCAAAAGAGCACAATGGCTTTGTTATTCCTTTTCATTTTTCTCATGTCTGTGTGAAACGATGACGTTTACCGTCTCTGAAGAGTAGTTGATCTGAGTAATAAAAATAGATGGTGCTTCTGTAAAGGATTCAAGGAGCGCCTCTCCATCTTCTTCTATGTCAACCGCGCTCTCTGTTCTGTTCAGATCTGCATGACTATGCGTAGTGGTGTTCCAGAGAGTGCCACCATCTTCTGTTTCATTTAGCAAACCCTAACAAAAAAAAAAAATTTAAAGGAAAGGTTATGCTACACAACATCAGAAAGATATTTTAATTTAATATGAACTACAAAAACAGAGTGACTTTTCCTTCTTTCTTTTTTTTTTTACACGTTTTCTCAATTTCTATATTTCTCGTTAGGTATCATTTAAAACTATTTCCTTAACTGGGTAAGGTTCATTTCGATCCACTTCTTCGGGCAGGAGTCCGTCAGGCTGTGGCTCACTGGAGAGATCGTACTTCACTGAGTTCTACAAATAAAGATGGTTTGCATTACTTATTAATCATCACATTTATTCATGATCAAAAATGACAATATTTACACCAGAGTGGTGTTTAATTGCTGATTATGATTGGTCAAAAAGTATTGATTATTGGTCATTTTCTGTGAAAGAAAACAAAGTGTGGTGTTGCAAAGAAAAACATGTAGTACAGTGCCTTGCAAAAGTATTCATACCCCTTGAAGTTTTCTAGATTTTGTCATGTTACAAACACAAACGTAAATGTGTTTTATTGGGATTTTATGTGACACACCAACACAAAGTGTTTATGTGGCATATCATTGTGAAGTGGAAGGACAATGAAAAATGAAAAAACAAAACAAAAAAAAAAAAAAAACAGGGGGCCTGCATAGAAATGCACCCCACACTTTTCAGATTTGTATTTGTAAAAAAACGTTTATTATTTTCTTTTCACTTCACATTATGTGCCACTTTGTGTTGGTATATCATATGAACCACCAATAAAACACATTTACATTTGTGGTTGCAATGTGACAAAATGTGGAAAAGTTCCAGGCATATGAATAAAACTTTTGCAAAGCACTTTATATAATCATTGATATGCTGAAGATTTTTTTGTAAGGAGACCTTTATGGAAGGAGTCTCCAGTACAGAGATCAGAAGCAATAGCTTTTTTTATATTATTATTTACAGTCTTCGAGACAGAGGATGTGCATTTTCTGTCTTGTTACATTTGAAAGACAGTAAGCGAATTACCTACAGATGCTACACTCCATAATTCCAAAAACAAGTACAAAAGGCTGATACGTGTTTCTTAATAAAGAAACTTAACTTCTTAACTGTTTAATTTCTCACATTATTCAGAACATGCCATTTATCATTAGAAAATACTTTAAGCTTTACAGTGTATTCAGTGATGATGTTGGAGTCGGGGTGTATCGTCTGTCCTTTGGTTCTTTTCTTGGTACTGATCTCATGCAGTAGTTCCTCCATTCCATCCTGCAGGAGTCTATCAATTAAAGCCTTCAGCAGGGAAAGCTGAGAAAAAGAAGTTTTAAAGAAAAGTGTAATTTCCACACTGCTTTTGGAAAACTAAAAAGGACAAATGATTTATTTAAACTTAACTAGACTTTGTGTAGAATTCAGAAGCTTACCTTAATGCCGTATGATTCAAATAATGCCTCGATGTCCTGAAATGTAAATTTTGATCTGAATTTATTCATACACAAACATATTCACACATGGAGTAGTGTGCAGTCAAATCTATGGTTTACCTTCATTTCAACACCTCTTCCTGCCAATCCAGTGTCCCCCTGAGCAAAATTAATAAACACCATAATAATTGAAAAAACAAAAAATGATTTCCTTGATCTTGTTAATTTAAACAAATATACACGCATTGACTGAAGTATTTGGCCAAACCTGTTCATTATTTAATTCAGGTGTTTCAACCAAGCCAATCAGGCCCCTTATCCCCAGTGAAGGACAATTTTAATGCTTCAGCACACCAAGACATCTTGGACAATGCTATGCTTCTATGAAACGTTGTGTCCACAGTTTGGTGAAGGCTCTTTTCTATTTCCAACATTACTGAGCGCCAGTGCACAAAGCAAGGACTATAAACACATGGTTTGATGAGTTTGGTGTGGAAGAACTTGACTGGACCTAACATAGAGCCCTGACCTCAACCCATCGGGCACCTCTGTCATGAACTGAAATGGAGACTGAGAGCAAGGCCTTCTCGTCCAACATCAGTGCCTGACCTCATAAATGCTCTACAGAATGAATGGACACACATTCCCACAGAAACACTCCCAAACCTTTTGGACAGCCTTCCAAGAAGAATGGAAACTGTTATAGCTGCAAAACCAACTGGGGGACCGACTCCATATTGAAGTGTATGTATTTGAAAACAATATCATTGCAGGTTTGGACAAATACTTTTGTCCATATAGACAAACATACCTTCTCTCCTGAATCTCCTTTTTCTCCCTGTTAACACAAAAACCAGGTGATAATATACAACTTAGGAAAGATAACAGATGTAGAGTACCGAGCAAACGCCTTAGGCACAAGCGAAGAAATGCTATAAAGCAAAGATGCCTTCAAAAATAACAAAAGTAAACATTTGAACATATCAAAAAAAATAAATAATTGAAAGTAAGGAACAGAATCAAAATAAACAAACAATAGTGTAAAATTCTTTGCTGATTAAAAATGCTTCAGGTACACTTGTGTTGTGTACACAGGTGCTGTTAAGAAAACAACAAACTAAGCTATCTTAACAAAACCATTTAGTTTTCTTCCCTACGTTGCTCCTAATGTACTGTACACCCAGGAAAGTAAATACTGTTATTATAATGTGTACAATACCTGTTAGCACTGTAGTGTTTGCACTATCCAAGTCTTGCTGCACATATATTCCATTATATATGATCTTATATTTATATTTCAAGCATAATTATTGATATTATTTTGTCTTAATCTTGAATTCTCTTTGTTGCTGCCGGTCTCTGAGAGCTTCCAAACACATTTCTTTGTATTGCTACAATGAGAATAAAGTCTCTTTATGAGCTTCTGTGTTTTTCTAGGCGTGGTGATGAATCTACCTCGGCTCTAATAAAGTCTCTAATAAAGACTAGATAGACTTTGTTATAGAAAGAAATGGTGTATTACATAATAGGTGGCTTCCTTTGTTGCCATACAAACACTTTTTGTTGTTGTAAAAGCATTTTTATTGATTCTATAATGCAGAGGTCATAAATTAAACACTTTAAGATCAAATATGTTTTTTTTTTTTAATGAGGGTGTCTAAAACTTTTGCACAGTACTGTAATTATTCATAAATCCTGTCCTACCTTCATGCCAGGAGAACCCTGTTCACACACACACAGAAAAGTAGAAAGGAGAGATGATGGAAATTATTGGAAAATTCAAACATTCTATAGATTAGATATACAATATAACATATTTTCCCCAAGATAACTCTTCACATATATTAATTTATATTTCATTGGTATGTATGGTTTGCACATGTCTCAAACACACTACTGCTCTCACCGTTGCTCCTGGAGGACCCGCTGAAACCGGAAGAGATTTCTGAAAATCATCTACTGAGACACCCTTTAAACAAAAAACACAACAGCAGTCTAATTAACACCGGTGTTGAAATAAATCAGATGAAGATAACTTCATGCCTAATGTTCACATTATCACACACCGGGCAGTCATAAATGTGACACTTAAGTCCAAAAGTTATATCAATATTTACACAAGGGGATGTTTCTCTTAGTTATGCAACTCATCAAAGTAAGTAAATTTTCTGTTTGCTGTCCACACCTTTGTGTCTTCTGTTAATTCTAACCTGTAAATTATAAATTGGGATAAAAAGAAGAAAAAAAAAATCAAGTGTATGATAAATCCATAATGATGGAGCTAGAGCTTGTTAATGTTAAATCACACTGAGCATGAACGCAAGAGGAGGTCGAAAAATGTGAAGAAAATACAATAGACTTATATAGTGGAGCCAAGTAATCTAGTGAACTGCTAACATACAATATTGCTTCATAAAAAAATGTAATAGTCACATTAAAAGCATTGAAATGAGGTGAATTGAACCTCCACTCTCATTATTCCACTGATTCCAAAACAACACTTTATCCAACACATCCTCATATTTCATAATTATTAGTTTTTTTGTTTGTTTTTTAATGGGAGCTGATTTTTTTTTTTAGTTTATTGCACTTTTAATTCACTAATTTGATTGGTCAAATTGATTAAATAATGCAGTTTTCTTCCCTACTTAAGTGTAGATAGACCTCTCCTATTGTGCAACAGCTACCAACAAAGAAATGGGGATGGTTATGGCGTACTGCACTTTCTCATGTGAATCCAAACAACTGTGTTGCTCAAGCAACATTACGGGGTGGAGTAAGAAACATGAAGGAAAGCACTATCCACCCTCTTCTACCTGATTGGCTGATCCAACTAATCTTCCTAGAACTACCAGCTTTGACATTGGTAAGAACTTATGATATGTTGTATACATTTATTGAATTCAAAGTATAATATTTAAGCCATGTGTAAACACCGATTTGTGTGTGTGTTTTTTAAAAACAGATTCTTCACTCTGAATCCCGCTCCATAATAAATAAATAAATGGTACATAATTGTTCTGTACCTCAGGCACTACCACAGGAGGACCAGGCAAACCCGGAGGACCCACATCACCCTTTTGCCCATCTCTACCCTGAGAAGACACACCAGTTCCAAATTAAATATGAACAGAATTAAACAGCTTCATATAATTTAATACAGATTACTGGGGCTCTTAAAAGTCTTACATCAACACCAGGTTCTCCTTTCTCCCCCTGTAACCATACAAGTTAAATGCAGTTAAATGTGGTAAACAACATTTTAATGAATAGTAATAGAGTCCGGCTCTTTACTGCAAACCTTTTTCCCATCACTACCCCTGAGTCCTTGTTGCCCCTGAAGGGAGGAAATGCAGAGTTTTAAATACTGTAGAATCAGAAGTGAAAGTATACATATCTACTGTACTGTATATATATCAACAGATGATAGGTCTTACATCTTTTCCTGCTAGTCCTCGCTTGCCATCCACACCAGGTTTACCCTAAAAATGAAAACACAGATATATATGACAAATTAATAAAACTACAAACTATAATCTGCTAGACTTTGTTTATAGGTTTACATAATTGTGTTTGTTAACATTTTTCTACACCAGTGGCAACTAAAATGTAATTTGGAATCAGTCATATAGATACAGAACATATTGTAGATTATTGGATACTCAGTTTGGGTGATTGTTTACTTCTTGTTTTTCTTTTTTTTTAATTCTGTGTATTTTTATATTTTATTTTAGTGAAATACAGCACTGTGCAAAAGTATTGAGCCTCATCATTTCTGCATATTTTGCTTCTAAAGAGCTAGACTTTATTGCATTCTTAAAGTAGTCTTGAGGAATAGTTCTCCAGGCTTCCTGAACAATTTTTTTAGTTTCTTATTTGTGGCATGTTTTCATTCCAAGCCCTTTATCTGAGCAGTTTAAGAAAAATGTTTTGTTGTTGTTGTTGTTTGTTAAGCCAGCATCGTGTCAATGTGACAGCATTGTCATGTTGCATCGTGTCACGACTGTGTGTTGGTTGGACTGTTTTTGAACTCAATGTCATTTTCAGTGCAACGATGATCAAATAATTCTGTTCTTCTCATCTTATCTCAGCTTAACGCAAGATTCTTTCTGTCGTGTGAAACAAATAAGACAGCTCATTAGTGTATGATAACTGCAAATATTACACTGCTTAATGACTATATTTACTCACAGGAACACCGGGTAAACCTGGCATTCCAGAAACTCCAACTCGCCCAGGATCTCCTTTGTCTCCTTTCTATTAAAACACACTTAGAACTTAAATAAACTTAAACATTCCAAGAATAATCTTACTGCTTTTACTGTATTATGAGTGACATGCACTTCTTCTTCTTCTCAAATATCCCCCATCATACATCACGCTAACTACAGCTCATTGCTAAACTAATTATACACCTTATATTAATATATATATATATATATATTAATTAATGTCAGTGTTGCATTTAAGCTATGAGTCATGCTTTTCTGCCATCAGAATTATTACTCACGGCTCCGGGTTCTCCTTTCTTTCCAGCTTCACCCTAAATAAATGAAAATGATTGATGAACAAATTCAAGATTGTAATAACTTTAGTGATTTTAATAGCTTAACCCTAGGTTTCAACTAGGGGAAAAAGGTAAGGATGTGTTACAAAATTTATTGCAACAATTAAATACGGTATGCGCCAAAATGTACAGTATTGAAACTTGCGCATCTCGAACACACTCGTGTGTTGTCGATGGGACATACTGTAGCTCAGGATGCACATGTTCCCTGAAGCAAAAAATAAAGTTGTGTTGTGTAGTTGTTGTTGGAAATGTGTCTCTCGCCATTCTGCTTCAGGAGAAATAAACTCACAGATAACAGCAAGGTACAGTAATATTGTTCATCTATTAATTTCAGTACCGTATATTTTGGTGCATATTGAATATACAGTACAGACCAAAAGTTTGGACACCCCTTCTCATTTCAAAGAGTTTTCTTTATTGTGATCTTTATTGTGTTCTTTAGCCCAAACGCGTCTCTTCTGCTTGTTGCCTGTCCTTAGCAGTGGTTTCCTAGCAGATCTTCTACCATGAAGGCCTGATTCACACAGTCTCCTCTTAACAGTTGTTCTAGAGATGTGTCTGCTGCTAGAACTCTGTGTGGCATTGACCTGCCTCTCTGATCTGAGCTGCTGTTAACCTGCGATTTCTGAGGCTGGTGACTCGGATGAACTTATCCTCCGCAGCAGAGGTGACTCTCGGTCTTCCTTTCCTGGGGTGGTCCGCATGTGAGCCAGTTTCTTTGTAGCGCTTGATGGTTTTTGTGACTGCACTCGGGGACACTTTCAAAGTTTCCCAATTTTTCGGACTGACCGACCTTCATTTCTTAAAGTAATGATGGCCGCTCGTTTTTTTATTCACTTAGCTGCTTTTTTCTTGCCGTAATACAAATTCAACCTCTTTGAATGAGAAGGTGTGTCCAAACGTTTGGTCTGTACTATATATGAGTTATTTAGTAGAATAACCTTTGATCCATGCATTCCCTTTAAACCGTCCAATATGTCTCTGTCAGATACGCCCTGAAGAGAAAGTGTTAAAGAAAAAAAAAAAAAAAATAGAAATCAGCTGAAGCTAAAATGATAATGAAATATGTCTATATTATATTAAGGCATCTGATTTCCAGCAGAAGAATCTGTGAGAAAATTCCACCTAGACACACCTGACGCTTTATTAGGAACACCTATACCCCTGCTTATTTATGCAACTGTTTGATCAGCCAATCATGTGGCAGCGGGCCTCTTGTTCCCATCAGACAGGAATAATCTTCTATAGTTGTAGCTCATCCTCCTTATGTTCTGACATGTTGAGAAATCTACAATTGCTTTTCTGTCATACCTGATCTCAAACCAGTCTAATCATTCTTCTCTGACCTGCCCACATCAACCACAATGCGTCTCTGCCTGTTTGTGAAAGTTTCTGAAATTGTGATATTCAGCCTGGCACCAGAATCACATTATGACGTATAACATAAACAATAACCGAAGCTCATGACCTGTATACCTCATGATGCATCACAATGCTGCCACACGATTGGTTGTTCATGTTCAATGCATGAATTAGCAGGTATACAGATGTTCTTAATAAGCCACACTACATGGTGCAATTTAAAGATTTGTAAATGACAAGGACAGCATAAAAACAGCTAAGCTATTATTCAACCCTAAATGTAAAAATATTCATATAATTATAACATCTTGAATGTGATGCATAATTACATTCACCATTAAATAGATAAATAGGTGTGTGAAGTTCATCCTTCATTGATATGAAGTAAATTCTAGAATTCAATTAGCAACAGTGCTAACCGGTAAGCCACAGTGCCCCCTGAAACTAAATAAATATACCTAAATTATAGACTAAATACTCTTCAAGGACTCACTGCAAATTCCATTACCGCAGAAGGTCCAGGTTTTCCAGGTGGACCCTGAAGAAAGAGGAACATGTTAGCGAATGGAACAGCTATTACTCAGGTGTCTTGTCTAGTGTTCGTGTTCTTACTGGTGGCCCGGGTAATCCCGTATCTCCTCGCTGGCCCGGGAGGCCACGTTCGCCCGGATCACCCGGCTCACCCTGGAAACACACAAAATACATACTGTACCACAACCTGATAACGTTTAGTAGATAAAGTACACTTTATTATTCAGGAGATTTTTCTATTTGGTTGCTATTTGTGTAGCAGATCCTTTACACTTTTACAACTTTGGTTATTTTAAGAGACAGTGTTAATTTTAATGTCACTATTGAATGATCTTGCGTGGTAGATTTGGACTTTTTAACTGGGAACATTATCAACTGTGGTCCCCATTGGAACTTAGTTTAACACATTGTTTAAAACAGAAAAACTTCTGCATTATAGCTAGTTAGCTACTTGTGATAATTCCTCTTACATATAAGTCAGCGCTATTGACAATATTAATTTCTACCATTTGCTGAGTGCACCATTACAATCTCACCTATTTGCTCCATGACTGTTATATCATGTCTGACCCTGACCTCATGACTGACTTATGCAAAGAAAAGTATAGGTAATGCATATATCATAAATAAAGGCTTCCTCTCCTGATTTTTTTTTACTTCAAATTTTTTCAACTTGAATGAAATGCAAAAAAAAAAAAAAACAAACAAACAAATGAAAAAAAAATACAAAAGAATAGGTGTACAGTGGAACCTTGGATTATAATTCGTTCTGGAAGCTCGTATTCCAAAACACTCGTACACCAAATCAGATCTTCCCATAAGAAATAATGAAAACTCAAATAATTTGTTCCACAGCCCAAAAAAATAAATACAGAAAAATAATTAATACAATATATAAAGTAAAAATAAAACAAATTAACCTGCATTTTACCTTTAAAAAAAAGCTAAAATAAATCCCCACAAATAAGTGTTTCCGTTTCTGCGCGCAGGCACCGTGTGTTTGTGAGTGTGTGTGTGTGTGTGTGTGTGTGTGTGTGTGTGTGTGTGTGTGTGTGTGTGTGTGTGTGTGTGTGTGTGTGTGTGTGTGTGTGTGTGTGTGTGTGTGGAATTAGCCCCTTCCCTCGCCAGCACCTTACCTTTGAAAAGAATCGCGACAGAGCAGAGTTTCTGTGTAGAGCAGAGTGTGTGTGTCTGTGTGAAGCCGGGGAGGCGGGGGTGTAAAGGCGAGAGAGTGTGTGTTTCGGTGTGTGTGTGTAGGTGTCAAAAAACTCGGCACTCGTAAACCGAGTTACTGTATACAGACGTACCTTGACGATTCTGATGTTGTCTGACATGGACAACTAAGAAGAAAGAGAAACACTCAAAGAAATGCATTCTATGTAGTAAAATCTTGCATTGTGTTGTGATGTATGTAACAATAATAAGTCTTAATAAGAAACAGCTCTGACCGTGTGATCGTCTGAGGGTTTGAAATAATCAAAAATCTCACCTCAAAATTTCCAGGTGGACCAGGTTTCCCCTAGAGAGAAAGTAAATAGGAGAAAATAATTCACTGCTGTAGTGTCTATTAACTAACCACTGTTACAATCATTCATCTCATATTATGGAATTATTGGATGTAATTACCGAATGATTACTTTGCACATATGCAGAATCTGTGCAATTTGTCTCTTCACATGTGTGATGTGTGTGAGATTTAAGGGCTTAGTGAGTAGTGATTAAAAACACATTATTTATTTATTCATTCATTTATTTATTTATTAACGCTTATTTAACATTTACAGAACATAAACATCATCTCGTAATGCCCTGGGGTAACAAACTTTTCTGACATCTTGAGGATATATATATATTTTTTCCTTTTTTTCAGCTTATGGTCTTGGCACTATGTTCTGTTTTCCAAGAAGCCATCCATTTGAACATGTGTTCTGAATTAGACTGGGCATTGGAGAGATAATCAAAGAAATTACATATGAACTAGCGTTGTTTACACTGAGTTGTACTTCTTTAATAGTCAGACAAATACACTCCCTGTTCGGTAATTGGAGAGTGAATCACAGATGAGAAATGGAAAAAGTAGATCGGATAAAAATGAAGTTTCGTCTTAAAACGACTCCAGCGCGTTAAAATTCACTTATTATTTCAGCCGAGAAAATATGAACTAATCCCAGTAAAAATATTCAGTTTAGCTTTTCTAATTAATATCTATTGGTGCAGGTGTTTGTTTACATTGAGACAGTAGCGCATTAGTAGCTTATTTTTTAATGTAGATTATTAAATCCCACACATAACTGTTCATAACATCGCTTTTACTCAACATTAATATTTCACTTATGGTGCAGGTTAAACTTCAGGCAGATGTCTAAATATTGCAATAGTTTCATTAAATTCTGTCCAACCGGTGATTTGAGACGTGCCCACAATTTGAAGCAAGTGCGCTACGCCTGTCAAAACTTCAAGTTTATAATCTGACAAAAAATTATCATGAATCCACCTCTACTGAGGTGCAGGTTAAACTTCAGGCAGATGTCTAAGTAGGGCAAAAGTTGAATTAAATTCTGTCCAGACAGTTGTGCGTGATGCTGTGACAAAATCTGTCTAGACAGACATACAGACAAACGGACAAAAACATTATTTTATTTATATAGATATAATGAGCTCTTTCTTATATCATTAAAAAATACAAAATTCGAGTGGTATTCTCACTGTTGTCAGAACGCTTTTCTGAATGTAACAAAAGCAGATAAACGTCAAATGATCCTCATCATGTATTAAAACACACACACACTTCTGTATATTAAAACTCATAACACAGATCATACCTGCTCGCCTTTCTCGCCTTTCGTCCCTTCAGGACCCTGTGAAGGACAAACACAAGATATTTTCTCTATAATGGTGTAAATAAACTTTATGTACTTTACTTGTAAAATACAATAAAATGATGAAAACAGCAGGCTTTGAAAAACCACCTTAAACTCTATAGACCAGTCGCACAAACCACTCTTACATTCCTAACTCTGTTATAATTACTCTATTCATAGTTCATAGCAGTTAATAAACAATATACTTTAAGATCTTTAAGTACTGAATAATGAGCCAGGATGTAAATATTGATTAAAAAGAGACTGCAGATGCTTACAGGAAGCCCAAGTTTCCCAGAATCTCCTTTCTCGCCAGGGCTTCCTGGTTGTCCGGGGAAACCAAGAGGGCCCTGAGGCAGAAATAGAAATTAATTAAGTAAGGGATTAGCCACAACATCACATTACAGTCTGAAGTCTTTTTTTTTATTCCTATACCATGAAAATATGGATATGCTAGTAATATAGATCATGCAGTGCATCATACTTTTAATAACATAAAACTTTATTAATCCCAGAGGAAATTCTTGTGCCAAATATAAAGCAATAGCAATAAGAAGCAATGAAATGAAGTGAAAAAAAAACATCTACAAAAGTCAATGAACAAAAAGAAAACAACAACAAAAGTAGAAAGCAACAACCAATACCAATAAGACTAACAGAACCAGATTCAGATGTAGAACCACCAGTGATGAGTAATAATACACATGATATTATTAATAGGTAAAATATCAATATAAAGTTACAGTAATGTTGCAAAACACCAACAAGACGGTCATCAATCCTCTTCTTGGCTCCTAGTTTGACCAGTGCTGTATACGAGGCGGTATCAAAAAGTTTCAAGACTAGTTTTATAACACGCCAACAGGTGGCAGCACAAGGCTGCAGGGAGCGGTGACCTTCATAAGTCAGTGTGCCAAAAGACATCGTCCGGCGTACATCAAGAGGTGTGTGACTGGTGCTACTCTGACCACATGCCTTACCAGGTCTGCTATTTCATCATGGACAGCAAGTTAGAACAAAGAACGAACGTGAAACTGAGCAATTCTGCCACAAAGATGTGTGACATGATTCGGCAAGTTTACGCCGATGCTGGACGAGTCGTTCGAGGCATTTTGAGCAGCATGCACACTTCAAAAGTGGAAGAACATCACTTGAAGACAATGAGAGATCAGGAATACCTTCACCAAGTTCAACCTTCGAAAATGTCGAAACCGTTCGTCAACTTGTGCCTGATAATCATCTGAGAACAATCCACAACATTACGACCATTGTTGGTGTGTCATACGGAACAGTCCAGGCGATCCTCACATGAGATTTGAAGAAGCACCTTCATCGTCTTTTTCAACATCCGCAGCATTGTGCATCAAGAAGTCATCCAGACCGTCAATAACAAATTCTACTGTCAGGTTTTAAGGTGTCTGAGGGAGGACGTGCGGTGAAAAAACAGAGCTTGTAAACAGAGCTAATATTGAAACCTTTTGATACGACCTTATATGTTCAAATCAATTATATTTTATTTGTATAGCGCTTTTAACACTGTCGCAAAGAAGCATTACACAATCAAGATGTGTGTATTCACTTCTTCATATATATATATATATATATATATATATATATATATATATGAACATGAGAGTTATGTTTTGTCTCGTCTACGCCTCATTAGATTTCTCCCTGTTTTTTTTTTTTACCTGATTTCAGTGACTATGCTAATTAGTTTGCACCCTCCTGTCACTCTGTCTAATCATGATGTATAGCATGATAAGGGTCTTATCATGCTATACATCATTTTAATTCTAAGGCATGTTTCTCGTGTCTGTATTGATTTCTCAGATTTTTGATTCTCTCCTGGTTTTGATCTCTGCATGTGCGGTCGCGATTACGTTGATGTATTATTGCAGGTTGTTATTGCCTATTATGGGCTTTGATGAGGCATTTTGTATTTGCTCTAATAAGCATAATGTAAATATCAGTTATTCTCTGTTATCACTTATGACAATAAGTCACTTGCCCATTTTATGCTTGCCCATCTTTTTCTGCATCCAAAACATCAAGAAAAACTTTGAGAAAACATAAACTTCACACTAAAGAATTTCAACAGTACTGTAATATAAGGAGATTTACACGCGTGGAGAAAATTGTTGGTACCCTTCGGTCAATGAAAGAAAAACTCACAATGGTCACATAAATAACTTTAATCTGACAAAAGTAATAATTTTTAAAAATTCTATGAATGTTAACCAATGAAAGTCAGACATTGCTTTTCAACCATGCTTCAACAGAATTATTTAAAAAAATAAATAAACTCATGGAACAGGCCTGGACAAAAATGATGGTACCCCTAGAAAATACTGAAAATAATGTGACCAAAGGGACATGTTAATTCAAGGTGTGTCCACTAATTAGCATCACTGGTGTCTACAATCTTGTAATCAGTCAGTGGGCCTATATATAGGGCTCCAGGTAGTCACTGTGTTGTTTGGTGACATGGTATGTACCACAAAATTAATTCCGTTGAAGCATAGTTGAAAAGCAATGTCTGACTTTCATTGGTTAACATTCATAGAATTCTTACTTATTATTACTTTTGTCAGATTAAAGTTATTTCTGTGACCATTGTGAGTTTTTCTTTCATTAACCGAAGGGTACCAACAATTTTGTCCACGTGTGTATTAGAGTTAGTAAGAATGAAGAATGATATTATGTTATGGGATAGCAAATATATACAGTATGAAGTTACCCTGATGCCTTTCTCTCCTGCCTGTCCTGGAGAACCAGGTTCGCCCTGTGGAAAAATAACCCACCGCCATGAGTCAGATATAAGAATGAGTCACGTACATCATGGATATGATATAGATGGATGTGCAGTATGTGAGTAACTATATATATATATATATATATATATATATATATATATATATATATATATATATATATATATATATATATATATATATATATATGCATGCATTAGTGAGTGTTGTGTTGTTGTGTTTGTGTGTGCTCTTGTACAAATAAGTTTCCCCTCACCTTCACTCCAGTGTCTCCTTTTAAGCCGGGCAAACCCTGAAATAATGTTTACAACTTTTCAGCACCTTGATTCCTGTCTGATTAACGTTCTAGAACATTTCACTTTTTTCAGCTCTGTCTGAAATCTGAATCATTAATATTTTATTTAAAACTTTGGGAGATTTATTCAATGCCTAGAATTTTATTGTCTCTGATCAGACATCAGTTCTGGAGCGAGATGAGCCCCGTTAAAAAAAAAAGATTTTTTTTAATAAATCACACCACGTCTAAGGAAAATTTAAGCTATATATAAATGTAATCAGCAGCCAGGAATATTTTACACACAAGCACACACACACACACACACACACACACACACACACACACACACACACACACACACACACACACACACACACACACACACACACACACACACCTCATCCATGGTTTACTTACATCTTTACCTCTTAGTCCAGCAGGGCCTGGGTTTCCTAAGAGACCCATGTTACCCTTTTCTCCTTTATAGCCGTCGTTGCCCTAAAGACACAAATAGCCATTTGGAGGTTTAAACAATTACTTATTCAATAGAAAACTATTACCTATATACAGTACGTCCTGGAACAACTTTTTAAATACTTTATGATCCACAAAACACAACACTATGACCATGATTTACCCAAGGCCCTAAATAAAGAAGTTAAATGGAGTGTGTAATCAACTAAATTGTGTGTGTGTGCATTTAGTCCCCACGTTGTGCGTAAATGCTAATTTAATAATTATCCAGTCAGGTGCAAAGTATTTAAATTAGAGATATTTAAATGAATGTGGTAATTGTTTTTAAAGGCCATAACAAGTTCAGATTTTAAGGAGATTTCTATAAGAGTAAAACTGGAACTTGACACATGACTGTGTAATTAAGAGTCAAGTATAATTTACATTCACAGCATTTGGCAGACACTCTCATTTAGCATTTACCTGACCCCATATAATGCAGAATAAAGTTGAGGGCAGTGTTAAAACTGTGCTCGTCAACTTCCTGTTCACAAGCTGTTGGTACTGGAATTGCAAATTATTCTCTTTGACATTATTATTATTATTATTAACAATAATAATACTTATAATAATATGTGCAACAATAATAAAGCTGGTGATAAGCAGTAATTAAGGGGGCCAAGCACTTTTTGTCTACACCTCTTAGTTATAGAAGGAGCCAACAAGCCATTGTCTTTGGATATTTCCTCAGTTCCCCTCTAAGATACAAATGCAATTAAGGCTGGTTAATTCAAATGAAGCCATATTGCTAAAGATGCAGTATGTAACAAGTCTGGCATGCCTACACTCCCTGTGTGGCAACTTCACGATCAAATTTGTCTGTTGTCTGTTATTGATGAAACAATCATGACTATTAGTAATCAGATATATGTTTTGTTCCAGATGATCTCACAATGTTGTAATTAAAGTTTTGCAACGATTAGACATATAAAATCAATAAATTAGTGTTTAGCAAAATAACATATCCGATTTAATTTCTGGCAAATCACAAATTTGTTAAACAAAAAGGTCTTATCACGTTCAAAGGAAAGACGAAGAAGAATGACTTGATGAGGAGTGTCAAAACAAAGTTTAAAAATTTGGTCTAACTATAACACATTTTTAAGAAAAAAAGTCCTCACTTCCTCTTTGCCAGCTTTGACATTCAATTCATTTGTTCATGTTATAGGTTGTTTGAGTTTAATTTTATGGTTTGTTCATAATAATAATAATAATTATTATTATTATTATTATTATTATTATTATTATTATTAGTAGTAGTAGTAGTAGTAGTAGTAGTAGTAGTAGTACTGTTATCTAAATTTGGTGATGAGTGGGCAATTTTTTTAGTAGAAAAACTTTGACCCAGACCATACATGGTTCTCAGAATGTATATCACATGTGTAAGAATGTAGGTTAGAATGAAGAGATAAAATAAAATAAAGTCACTATAGAAAATACAATGTGTTGTATAAACAGAAATAATCCCCATCTTTGGCAGATGCTAATAAATATTAATGAGCATGTGAATTAAAAAAAAGTCACGTGGCAAGGTGTCTAAATGAACAAGATGTCGTAAACCCAAACAAGTGAATACATTAATTGGCAGATTCTGTAAAAAGCTTGCGTCTTTTTTTAAAATTATTATTATTTGGTGAGTTGTCTCTGTGTTCTCTATGATGGTTGTTTGGAAGAAAATAATAATGAGGTCAAAGGTCACATGATCTCAGTGCCATGGAAGGGAGGTTGGGCCTAAGTATCATACTATAGGCTATCCAAAACAAATGAAAAAAAATATATATATATACACAGTGGAACCTCGGATTGCAAGTGTTCCGCAAGACGAGCAAATTTTTTACTAAATTTTGATTTGAAAAACGAGCATGTCTTGGTTTACGAGTGCCGAGTTTTTTGACACACACACACACACACACACACACACTCTCTCTCTCTCTCACCTTTACACCCCCCCCCCCCCGCCCCCCCCCGGCTTCACACAGACACACACTCTGCTCTACACGATTCTTTTCAAAGGTAAGGTGCTGGTTCATTTTTCATCTTTTTTTTTTTACTTTACAGCAGTGATTACATTAGTCTGCTCATGCAAGTGTCATTAGAGAGATTTCTTTTTTCCCATTAAAACAGTGTTTCCGTTGTGTATAAAACACTTATCTGTTGTTGTTGTTTTTTTTACTTTTTAAAGGTAAAGTGCAGGTTAATTTGTTTTATTTTTACTTTATATATTGTATTAATTATTTTTCTGTATTAATTTTTTTGGGCTGTGGAACGAATTATTTGAGTTTTCATGATTTCTTATGGGAATATTTGATTTGGTTTACGAGTGTTTTGGAATACGAGTCTGCTTCCGGAATGAATTATGCGTGCAAGGCCAAGACAATAGGTATCACTCGTCATATTTATGAATATTCTTCCTATTTATTGTGTCCTTGTACAGTCTGGATCAATCTTTAAAATAGAAAAAGTTAAATGGTGGAAATTCCAATCTGGCAGACAATAAACATGATGGAATTAAGATAACTGAACCTGGTGACTGGCCCTTTATATACTTTATACTGTGTATATATATATATATATATATATATATATATATATATATATATATATATATATATACATATACACACACAATGTAATGTAATAATGTAATATTGTAATACTTGTTTGATTGGAGTAATTTGCTCACACTATCTTTGTTCCCGAGCGATTTTCATGTTTAATCCTCAGCGAAAAATAAATAGATAAATAAATCGGGACAGATGATTCTACAGAAACCAGAAAATAATTCTGTTTTTTTTTCTTCTTTTTCTACTGCTGCTGGAGGACAAATTATAAAAATTATGTGATCTATAAAATGATGGGTTACAGGTTACAAATCTTACCCTACCTTGGGTCCAGGTTTTCCTGATAATCCAACATTACCCTGTGCACAAAGACACAAAGTTATTTCTAGACCAGGTCAGTCTGCAGAATAAGCCTACAGGTTATTTATCTTAATTTCACTCACCCTCTCACCGCTCTCACCCTTAGGACCTGGTGTTCCAGGAATCCCGAAGCCAGGACTCCCCTTTAATGATCGCAGAAACAACAAGTCAACAATAAAAGGTTGACGCACTGATCAATAAAGTAATTAGCTGCGTACACAAATACAGATTTACCTTTTCACCTTTGTCTCCCTGGACACCTTTAATTCCCTGAAGCCCGGGAGGTCCGACCGGGCCGATATCTCCCTATAAAGTGGTGGAAAAAACTTATTCTGAAATGTATTGATGGTAGAAATAATATGGCAGTAGCATCACTATATGCAACGCTGACTCGCCACACAAACACATGGTTTACTGTATATAATGCTTTATATGGGGAATTGGCCAAAAGATAAACTCCTGTGTGCGTCGAGTAGTAATGAAAACACTTTAAAACTCTTCTTTGTCCTTTATGTGTCGATGTGTCTAGCACACTATATGGATCAATGTAAGACAAAATAGGTCAATATGGGTCAATTTAGCTCAATATACAGTATAGCACATCACAATACTTGAGACTATGATACACACGGTGTAAAAATAAAATAATAAAAATGAAACAGTAGTGACACATCAAATTAAACTGTTTATATCCGTGAAAAGAAATTATTAAACACTTTGCTGAGGGATATGGAAGGGTTTTAAAATTTTAAAGTGTTTTAAATTTTTTTAATCTAAAATCTAGTAAAACTCTTTTAATCAAATAAAACGTTTATTTTACATATCATAAAAATAATTTTTTTGTGCCTGTTAATGAGCAAATTATAAAAAGGGAAAATAGGAGGGGAAAATAATTTTTACTTTTGTAAAAACTATCATTTAAATGTACAGACTATTGATACCTGTAGTATCAATACAACAGGTATCAATAGTATTTAACAAATATACCACAATATTAATATCATATTATCATATTGCCCGGTCCGAGAGATGACCGAATTTACAGTCAACAAAATACGATGGGTGTTCAAGTCAAACTGAGACTTTTGATTGTGCAGAATAACAAAACAATTATGAGAATAAGAACTCTTTATTCTCCTGTTTCACTAGTGCTTGGACACCATCCAGGTAAAACATTTTCTTATGATGGGACTCATTGCTACATGACTGAAACGCTGGCCTCCCAGGAACACATGTGGAAATGACTTGGACATGTACGAGGGATGTGGTGATAACTCCCAGCCGAGTTCCTGTAATGTGCAAGTGGTGCTGGTGAAGGAGTGTGTGTGCGGATCCCGCAGATAGATGTGTCTCTTCTGCAAGTTATGATAATTTTTAACACTGAAAGTTCACAGAAACGATTGCACTAGACTCCGAGCCACATCGGCCGGGATTGGACATGCTGCCTTTTTCACCTTTAAAAAGTTTTCCTGTTAAAAACGTTTGATCATGGGCCTCCGAGTGGCGCAGTGGTTAAAGCGCTCGCCCTATCATCCGGAGATCGCTAGTTCGAATCCCGGGTGGTGCTGTAACCTCTCGCAGCCGGAGGTCTAGAGAGAGCTGATTGGCCGAGCTCTCTCAGAGGGGAGGGATGAGAGGTACTTAGTGCTGCCACATTAATCACGGCTCTACAGCCAATCAGGGGCGTCTGTGAGCTCGCGCAACGGAGGGAGCGGATAGCGCCGTCCTCCGAGTGTGTTACGCCGCCCCCAACGGTGCGCGAGCGAGCAGTTCGAAAAGATGCGGTCGGCTGGCGTCACGTGGTTCGGAGGAAACACGTGATAGTCTTCGGCCCTCCCAGCTGAGTGGTAGTAGTAGCCTTAATGTGGAGCCCCCTAGTGACGGGGAGGAATTGGACACGACTAAATTAGGGAGAAAAATCGGGGAAAAATCCAAAAAAAAAAAAAAAAAAACGTTTGATCAGAATGCCCCTTGTATATTCCAAGAACAACGCATAATATGATTACCCAGAATTCACTATAAACCCAATGAACTAAATGTCACAATGCATAGTGATTTCTTTTACTCGTCAGGATGGATACGCCAGCATCCGACTATACGTATAAATAAAAAAATCAAAAGCCAACATCTACTTTAAATACTTTGAAACACTTTAAATGCTATTGCATTTCCATGGGTTCGGGTTGCTCAGCAATTTGTGCCTCTCGAATTGTTTTGCTAATAGTTGGTTACGAGAACGGGTTTCCAGGAGATTCATTACACACAGAGCTGTCTGAATACAGTCTTTCGTCTCCCTAAATAGTGCTCTCTCTCTGTATATATATATATATATATATATATATATATATATATATATATATATATAAAAAACAGCTCATATAGTAAACAACTGAATGAGTGAAAGTGAGTGAGTGATTTCAGATACTGTGGCACATATGGAGAGAGCTGTGCCGTTATAACAGAGCATCTTTGTCTTTTCTCTTTACTTAGCCTTTTAAGAGCATGTTTAGAGGCGGAGTAATTAAAGGAAATAAAAACAGCATTGTACCTATTTTTGTGACGTGGACAGCCAGTTCAAACTACTGTGTGTCAACTCTACTGTATTATTTTTAAATGCAACAAAAACAGGAAACAGACATCATGTAGAGAAATCTAATGCAGAATGATCGTACTTTACTTTCTTAGGTCAAAACATTAAAAAAAAACAAAAAAAAAAAAACAATAAGTGTATTTGTAAATATAACAACAGTGAGACATGGAAATGGCACCGGATGCACGAATCCACAGTGTTATATTACAGGTATAGCGCTCTTACTCATCGCATCATTACTGGCAGTGCTGCTACATTACTGTCAGCCTCCTTCATGCTCGGAGTGTACAAGACGTCAAGTCAAACTTTTAATGAACATCACAAATCACACGCTGGAATAGCTGCAGCGAATTGAGACCTCGATCTAAACCCTGTATGGAGCGTGATTGCTGCCTTTTTTTGAGAGTCATGTTCGTCGGGCGAGTAGACCTCCGGGAGACTTTAGTTTCGCACGAATACCCTCTTCACAAATTAACAGTGAATGAATCATCACAGAGACGGCCATATTGCTCGCTTTTATCAATGTAGATAAAGGCGTCCCACAGGGGTTTAATGGGGAAAAAAAAAGGATCTGCCAGATTTGATAAAAAAAAAAAAAATACAGCAAAAACAAGCGCAGTGTGCGTGGTAGCCTCCTACAGATGGCCTACCTTTGCTTCACAAGCGCCATCATCGTTTAAGCATTTGTATCTCGTTAGGATTGTATACAACACGTTGTTATATTATTTATAAGAGTATCATTCTTACCCTCGCACCCTTTTTCCCAGGGGGTCCAAGGATCTGTGGATGAAAAGGAGAATGGGAATCTGTTAATATGAAAAATCTGTGATGTAAATCTGAGCGAGTGTTTAAAGTGATTTGATAATGTTTACGCCTTTAGCTGGGTCTCCTGGTGCTCCTTGCGGTCCCTGTGAAACAGAATGAACTCTTCAATACACTCGTACATCTCATACACACTGGAATAAACACATTACACCCGGATAGAACAGAAACGTCACCTAATATTAGCCTGATGTGTCCGTTACATCATGTAGTCAATTTAAGAAAGATACCGCCAGATGCAATACAGAGATGGACAAATGCCTAGTCTTTTAGAGTAAAGATGTAGGACTGTATGTCCCGGGTTTTAATTGGCTGCAAACTTACTAGACTGTAAAGCAAAAAAAAAAAAAGAAGCGAAAAACTAATTGCAGGTATATAATTATTAATAATAGGTGGCATAGTGGCTTATGGGTTAGCATTGTCACCCCGCACCTCCAGGGTCCAGGTTCGGTTCCCACCTCAGCATCTGTGTGTATGAAGTTTGCATGTTTTCAAATAGCCTGACCATATGTATGGTGAGGTTCAGAAGGATGAAAATCGATCAATGTCACAACACCTCAAGTCAGTTAAATTTACAGGCAGTTCGGTTTTTGCAGAAATGAGATTATTTTGTCATCCCTAAGGCAACCATATATATATTTTTTAATTGCCTGTAAACATAATCCATGTTATTGATTTGTCCATCCCTGTACCTGTTAATCATATCCTAGGATTAATATTAACTAGACTGAAATCCTCAAGGCTGAATGGAAAGCACGATGTAAATCAAGATGTAAATTATTCACACTGGGCCCCAAATAAGTTGTGTGAAAATGTTTGCATGAACCATAATCAAACGTTTCAGAAAAACTGATTTTCATTTTATTAAAAAGTGTATGGTGAATTTAGCGACACCCACGAAACTCCCATAAACGATCAAGTGCATAGAGAGCTAGCAGCGTGAAATGACTGATCAGGTTAAAGCCTGGAAAAAAAACTGAAGTGGAGTGTTGAGTTGCCAATAAAATATTTAGTAATTTATTATTAATAATAATAATAAGTGAGTATTACATTTTTAATCAGGTAAGACACTTGTTTACAGCTTATGAGTTTATAGAACGGTTTATACAACACCATTTTGACATAAAGAAATGATTAATGTCTTATTTGTGGTTTTGTTGGCTCACTTTTCAAAAAAGAATTTGTAGGTGCAGCGGTTGTGCTGTTTATTATCAACAGATTATGATTTGTTTGTTTATTTAACCAGTTATTTTGCTCCATAAACACATGCACTTCCTTGACTGGTGGAACTAACTAAGCGTGACTGCCAGAGCTGGCGACTGACAGTGTAATTAACAGGAGGGAAAGCAGTTTTAAATTCCTACTGGTACTACAGTATATACAGAAAGTGGACATCTTATAAGTTTCTCTTTATATTTCCACTTTTTCCACTTTAGAATACCAGCTAATTAAAGACTGTATAACACCCGGGATGTGGATGGATACATGTAATTAAAAGCCCCAGTGCTGTTACCGTCCATTATCAGCACTCTTCAAATGCTTCTCATAGTCCCTGACCTAATGAACAAGCATACTGCAAGGCGTACAAAAACAAGCAATTTATACTTGATCGTGTATTTCAGTTATTGTATAACAATGCCATAATCCATGAGATTATGTTATTTGAAGTCGATTAAAGTGAAGGTTATATGAGTAAGTGTTTTCATACATACATTTTCACACACACTTAGGAGCAGGAGAAGGATATGAACAAAATTTCTAATTCGTAGATTCCATAAATATCAAATGTGTTTTAAAAAAGATTTTAAAAAACATAAAAATTCAAACTGAGCTTGAAAGTTAAGTTACGTTAAGATAAGGTCAGTTAAGTTAAGTTACGTTGAGATAAGTAAAGTTAAGTTACATTAAGTTAAGATATGTAAGATAAGATCAGATTTTCTGTCCCCAATCAAAAATTTGCTCATTAATTGTGAATAAAAACAACATTTTTTATGCTTTATGCTATATGATATATAATTATATAGCATACAAAAAAAAAATCTGTTGTATGATTGTATGCAATAGCATTATATATTATCCACATTAAAAGAATCTTTTACTCATATGTGTTTGTCAAAAAAAAAAAAAAAAAAAAAACATTTTTATGCAACAAAATCTGACATTCACCTCCTCCCCCTTCGGTCCAACGGCTCCTGGCAGGCCCTAGCATCAGAACAAACAGAATGCATGATACCTTAAACATGATTAGTATTCAGTGACTGCAAATGGCTTCAGGTGATTTTAGGCTTAATGTGATGCAGATTCAACTTTTTCTCTCCTTCTTCTCTCCTACACCGAAGCCTCGTCTCTAGTCAGAAGTTCTGGCTGTGTAAATATTAATGTAAGACCTGACAGCTAAGCAATCCAGTCAGAGATGCAGTAAAAGTAAGTAAAGTTTCATATTAAACTGACTCAAAGTTGATTATAATGGTGACATCCATCAGCAGAGCTTGAATGAAATATTAATAATTGATCACCATAATCACGGATACTGAAACACCTTCTCGGAGCCATGCCTCGCCCGGGAACGTGAAGCATTTCAATTAATGCAGGTCCGATGCAGATCATGTAGTGGGTAAATCTATTGCTGACCAGAGAGAGACAGAGAGAGACAGACAGAGAGAGAGAGAGAGAGAGAGAGAGAATCTTTCCCCTCACTAATCATCTTCTTTAATTTCCCCAGGGTGCCCCAACCCATTCTCTCCTAATAGCATGCTGTATAACTGAAATAGCATCGGAGGAGCAGACCGACTGTAGAGATGATTGCAGAGGAAACAAAAGAATTAAAAAAGGACATTATTGGTTGTCACAGATGTGTCCTAAACCATCTCTTTGCACATTTTTTTTTTAATTCACTGGGAAGAGTGAATTGTTTGAGATTTTTTGGTTAGTGTATGTTACAGTCTGAGTTACTGTATGTGACAGGCACATTTCAGACACATCCGCAGTGCTTTATGTGTACATCATTTTTTAGTATAAACAACTAAAATATGAACCTATTTTTTTTTATTGTTTTTTTTTTGTGTATTTTGTTTGAACCCTACCTACCCTTGCATATATCTAACAATTCCAGCTGAAAAATCTGATCTGTTAAAAAAAAAAATCATGGATAAAGATGTACACTTTTTTTTTTTTTTTTTTACTTATAATCAAATAAAAATTTTAATATATTATTTTCATGAAAAACAAACCAGCAGTATAATGTAAGTGCAATGTTATGCATCATGTGGTATATTAATACAGTCAGGGAAAACATGATAGTGGTGCTAAAAGATGTCTCACCAAGGTGTATTGTCTGTTACTTTTTGAAATTTAAATCTTTCGATGATCTTAACTGTCATTCAGATGAAACTTGGCCAATTTAGATTTCACATGAAAAGACATAAACCTGAAAATGTGTATTATTCAAAAATGCAAAAATGTTTAAGATACTGGACATGAATTAGACATGGTTACGGACACTACAGATTTTGTTTGGGGGAAAAAATCCTTAATTTTACACGGAGTGCTTTAATTTTAACATCAAAACGCATTTTAAATGAATATTGTTTGAAGTATTTTAAAAAAGGCCATATTCCATGTTGAATAAACTTCAGAAGTAGCTTCTTTGGCTACACACATTTTCTGTATTATATGTACAATGTTATTAAAAAATAAATAAATAAATAAATAAATAAAGCAGCACCAATGTGTTTTGGCCGAGTGTGTGTAAACTGCTGAATTTTACATCTGGTATCCAAATTAATATGTTTTATTCAAATTAAACAGTTATCCTAGATGGTTTGATAACATACTGTATGACAAGACTTTTATCGCAGTCATCAAAAATATAAAAGTAGGTGAAAACTTTGACAGCTGAATATGAGCATATTTATAAAATACATAATTTTTAAAGTTATATGAATGAAATTCATAATTCTTTAAAAGCCTACAGTACAAGACTCTCCTAATGTTTTTTTTTATTCCAACATAACATTTTTTGCACTATTCTTTAACATTTTTTGCAACTGTAATAATTGCATAACTACAACACCATATCAGATCGTTTTTTTTACAATAATTCAATTCTGAGCAGCTTTCACAATCTTCCCAATTTTACCAGCGCACACGTGACCCTCACTCAGGCAGAGAGTGCATGTTTGCAGTGAGACTCTATTCAAGCTCTTCTTTTTGATCGCATACCTGCTGCTTGGGAACCTAAAGTGGGAACGTGCATACAACCCCCATACAAACAACAAGTGTAGTATAGAGAGCTACCATAGCAGGCTTCTTGACGATTATCTTTATCTTCATCGACTTCCTCATGTCACACTGAAAGATGCACCTATTTAAAAATGGAGGTGATACTGCATCTAGATTACCTGAAACCCAAACTTATACAGCCTTATTTGTATCTAGAAAGTAGAAGTTGAACTTTGAATAACCTTCATACACTAAGCGTGCTTAGTCATTAGCTTTGGGACGGGTAAAGAGGTTCATTAATGAGCTCGTTATAAGTCATCAGTGTCATCCTACCCTGATCTGTTAAAATGTCCTTGAACAAACTGTCAAATTTAATGTGAATTCTTCCCTCGCTTACATTCATTGCCGGGAGGGTTCATGTCTTGATGGGAGACCCAACCCAAATGCCATATAGAGTTTATAGGATGCTACATGAGCAATCAACATGACTCCACTTCCTAATGCTATCAAATATGGCCGATCCTTTAGGGCAACTAGAGGAATATAGCGCCCCATAGCTCCAGAGGTATCAAGCTCAAGGTACTGAAGGAAAGCAGGAGAAGAGTTGCTGAATTAAGAAGAAATTCCTTGCTTGTTTACAGTATGTGACACACTTTCCTGTCACGTTAACGGCTTTAAAGCAGTTTTCACCAGTAAACATGTGGAGTACATCATTACAGTACACGTTCTGCCAGGGCACAAGAGAAATAATAGGTAAAGTATTTACTTACTCCCAATCCCAGAGGTCCCATCGGGCCTCTATCTCCACGATCACCCTGTGATGGGATGCGAGTTCAAATCAGTTATTCACACAATAAATAAGCTTTCCAGTCAGATTCGTACTGAAAGCAGATATATATTCTTATAAAACATGTTGCATTAGTGCTTTAGTGTGTCAGTACTGTCACATTTATTGCAATATCACCTTATGACCAACAGGGTGTCACAGAAATAACAGTACATTCAAATATGTTTACAGTAAGCAGGGAAACTATATCGCTAATGTATAGAACATAATATTTACACATTTACATTTAGGTATTTTGGGAGACGCTCTTATCCAGAGGAACTGGAAAAAACTATTTCTGAACATGTGCCAAAGTACAGTTCTTGATGGTTTAAATATACACTGACTGGCAATAAAAAGTCACCATTTCAGAAGATTTTTATTAATAAATTATTTTATTTAAAAATAAATAAATATATATATATATATATTTAAATAAATAAATAATTTTAATTAATAAATGTAAGATTTTTATTGGGCTGAATCAAGCTAAGAAAACAACTAAGGAGATTTGAAGTTAATGGAACTGGCTTAAGAACCCTTCAACCCTTCATGATTATAAATCACTGGTAAATACACTAACAGTGTAACTCCCTTTTTCTACAACATTTTCAAGGAAAAAGAGGCGTATTTTGTTTCTTTTCTTCTGGTTAGGTCAGTCAGGTCACTTTGGGATTAGTTAGAGGGAATTGTGTTTATTATTTTGGCCTTCTAAAGCTCATGACCCTCTTTGGGAATTTTAAGAAAACGTAAAAAAGTAAATGCCAGGCACACAACTATTGCTCTCCCGTTTCAGTCCGTTAGTTGTTTGTTGTGGCCTGACCTCGACCGGTGGCTTGATTATGTCATATGGCATGATTTATTCTTATAAGAACAGGCTGCGTACGTACTTTTGACTCTTTTCCTGTGCACCGTGCTAACTCATGCAGAAGAGTCACAAACTATCTACATGGTCAGTCTTGTAAGATTCATCAGAGTAATTATGACACCTCACAATTTGCTACAAATAGTCAAGAACTGTTACTATTTCTCTCAAACCCCCTACAATCTGTCAAGACTTTTAAAAATATATGTTTTACCATATAGAAGGCAACAAATTTTTTGTCTTGTTTTTCATTCACGTCCTGTCACCTCCCCTTTTAACAGCAACAATTAAGGACACCTAACGAACATTCCTCGTATTAATGTTTAACCCCATATGGTGTAAAATGTCATGCCATCAATCTCAGCATACTGTAACTTGCAAAAAAAAAAAAATCAAGTAGGAAACAGTCGTTTTTGGTGGACATAAAGCATTCATCCACCCTAAGTAGTGAACAACATGTCGAAATAGGTTTAAACTCTGACTATGGAACTTCTACAGTTTTAGAAACAAGTGCAATCGTATACAGTAAGCCTGTGATTCAATTATGCTCTATTTGAGCAAATCCTGTAGATCTTTTTCAGAGAAGTAACTGACATGTACTGTAAATAAGGTGAATATAACTGTTTTATTTAATGATGATTTTATATATTACCTTGGATCCTTGCTCGCCTTTCAAACCTCTTTTTCCCTAAACACACACAAATGTAATCTGTAAGGAAACACATTCTGTGCCAGCTGCACATTTGGAGCAAAACGGTTCCTGCACATACCCTGAAACCACTCGGTCCTGCCACTCCTTGAATTCCTTGCTCACCCTGTACACATGCCAAATTCTTTTTCAGAATATTGTTGACTCAACCACAAAGATATTTGGCACTTATTTGATGGTTACGAGTTTACCTTTGGTCCAACTGGCCCTGGGAGCCCAATGTTTCCCTGAAACCAGAAAACAAGTTGTAAATCAACATTAACATTAACATTACCGTGATGTGTTTACCTGGAATGAACATAATGCAAACCTTTTCTCCAGGAGGACCCTGCACACCCTGGACCCCGGGAATTCCAACTCCATTTTCTCCCTACATAACAGCCAAGAATGACCAGATAAACCTGCACTTTTCTTCAACCAGACAAACCCTGCATTATCGTGTCTAAGTGCCAACTCTGATGTGAAATAAAACGCTGGTCTGAGAGGAAGGTAATGAACTGCTTTAAAATGGACAGATGAGGTGGAATAAAGAAGAGTACTGGTTAACTACCATGAGTTTTATATAACTCTAAAAAGAAAAAAAAAGGTATCTTAGGATTGATCCAGCTTGTCATTTGAACTGTAACATCACATCTATTCTACAATATTTGTACTCACTCTTTCCCCTTTTTGTCCAGGAAGCCCAGAATTTCCATCCACCCCAGGTGGTCCAGGAAGGCCTGCTTGACCCTTTTCCCCAAAGGAAAAAAATAAATAAATAAAATCAAACAAATCAAACACAAAAATTTCCCATCTACAAGAGCCTCAGCATGTATGGTATTTAAACAATCGTCCCCTACCAGTCTCTCAAACGTAGCTTGTTCCCAAAGAAACGGCAAAGTTCCCACTTAGCTGGAAACTTAACCCACAAAGCCCTGACAATGGAGACTGTTTTTAAAAATGTAGTGGCAGGGTCTGAGTTGGATTCTACCTCAGGTCTGTGTGTATGCATGGAGTTTGCATGTTCTCACCATGCTTGGTGGGATTACTCTGATTTCCTTCCACAGTCCAAAGACATGCAGATTAAGCTAACTGGCATTCCCAAATTGCCCGGTGTGTGTACAGTACGTTCCCTGAGGTGGATTGACAACCCCCTTGTGCCCTAAGTCTCTTGAGATAGGTTCCAGCCCACCAATCCCCACCCAGCACCCCTGTGTATGGATAAAGTGGTAGAGATGATGAGTGAGACACTGAGTGAGTGTACAGTATATTACAAAATCAAAGTATACACTTTTTTCTGAATCTGTTTATATGGCCCCATGAATAAGCTGTTACGATAGAAACAATACCGCATTAAAACAAGTCCAATAATATAAAAATTGGATTTTAGAAGTGTCAAAGTTTATATTAAAAAAATTATCAAGGCAATTCTGATAGTACCTTGGTAAAAACAGAGCAGTGGTTAATTTACTGGTACAAAATGGTGCTGTGGAGATCTGGCCATCACACCTTCTCCAAACTGGTGCCACAAAATTGGAAGGACACAATTACAGTATTTGCAATGTCTTTGTATGCCGTAGTGTTGGAATTCCCCTTCACTGAGACTACGAGGCACAAACCTGTTGCATCATGACAACGCTCCTGTGCACAAAGCACGGACATTTACATTTACAGATTGTGACAGACGGCCTTATCCAGAGCGACGTACTGTATATAAGTGCCTTATACTCTCCTAGAACCCTGAGCTCACCTTTGAACACCTTTGGGATGAACTTGGTGCACCCCAGTACCTCTTTACCTGATCTCACTCCATCCTGATCTCATTAATGCTTATGTGACTGGATGAACACAAATCCCCACAGTCATACTCTAGTGAAAATCTCAGAAAACTGGAGCTTATTACATAACAGCAAAGGAGGGGATAAATGTGGACTGAGTGACGGTCAGTTGTCCACAAATACCTGCAAACTACTGTAGTAGACCTTTAAATAAAGGAGAGTGATACGGTTGGATTGTAACATAACCAAATAAACCTTAACTGTGTAGTTCCTAAATGATGATCAGAAAGTTGTGCAGTTAAATCTTCAAGAGCTCCAGAGAATATACACATTTGAGTATAAAACGCTCACAAATTGTTAATAAAACCTGAGAATTTAGGAACTAACATTTTCTCCAACTTCCCCCTTTTCTCCTTTGGATCCTGGCTTCCCGCGGAAACCCTGAAGAAAAGACAAATGATTTAAAACAAACACACTTAACTCACTGTTACATGACAGTACATTGATGGGAAATTAACTTACTTTAGCGCCAGTCTCTCCTGTCTCACCCTGAAATAGTAAAAAAAAAAAACAGTGATGTATTTCTCTAACATAGAATGTAGCTCATCAAAATTTACATTTGGAAATTTGCTTTTAATCCATTCAATACAAACCAAAAGTACATTACACCAGGTAACGACACACTGATTTGCGTTTTCCCCCTGCTATAATATACACACATTAACTCTGGAAGAGCGTGGGTAATGAAGTGAGAAATTGAATAGGGTGTGTTACATCCTAGAGCAAGGTAACTTTAGAAAAGAAAAATTTGACCCTTTACATTTTCTTACACTGTTACAAAATAAAGTATTTGTATTTTGTTTTTCACTTATGCCTTGATTAATACATTATAATATTTTTTGTTAAATTGAATTAATTGTTAAGTGAATTTCTACAACAGTCAGTTCCAATGGAGAAATCAGAACAAAAAAGAGGTTTTCCAACAGTGTTAATAAACGGTAGCATCACTGGGCTATTCAACTACAGTGGAACCTTGGATTGCGAGTAACTCGGTTTACGAGTGTTCTGCAAGACGAGCAAAGATTTTTAATAAAATGTTTGACTTGAAAAACGAGCATGTCTTGGTTTACGAGTGCCGAGTTTTTTGACACACACACACACACACACACACACACACTCTCTCTCTCTCTCTCTCTCTCTCTCTCTCTCTCGCCTTTATACCCCCCAATTCCCGGCTTCACACAGACACACACTCTGCTCTACACAGAAACTCTGCTCTGTCACAATTCTTTTCAAAGGTAAGGTGCTGGTACATTTTTTTTTTTTTACTTTACAGCAGTGATTCCGTTAGTCTGCACTCACGCAAGTGTCATTAGAGAGATTTCTTTTTTTCCCATTAAAACAGTGTTTCCGTTTTGTGTTTGTGTTTGTTGTGAAAATTAAAAAGCAAGGTGAGGGGAGGGAGGAGGAGTTTTACTGTGTAAGACGAGGCGAGGAAAGGGGCTAATTCCACACACACACACACACACACACACACACACACACACACACACACACACACACACACACACACACACACACACACACACACACACAAATACACGGCACCTGCGCGCACAAACGGAAACACTTTGGGTTTTATTTTAACTTTTTTTAAAGGTAAAGTGCAGGTTAATTTGTTTTATTTGTACTTTATATATTGTATTAATTATTTTTCTGTATTTATTTCTTTGGGCTGTGGAACTAATTATTTGAGTTTTCATTCTTTCTTATGAGAATATTTGATTTGGTTTACGAGCCCACTTCCGGAACGAATTATGCTCGTAATCCAAGGTTCCACTGTATATGTATCACTCGGCGCCCCAGGTGTTGTAACAGTGGTTAATGTGGATCGCGGCATGGGTGAGATTAGGTCTGTACATTCACAACCACTTTCAGCAAGAACACATCCATACCCGTGCTGATATCTGGCACAACAGCACATTCCTCCTCACACTTTTTAAAACGAAAATTTTTTAAAATGCTATCTATTAAACTATTTTATTCTGGAGGTTTCTATGTTTCTAAAAACATCTTTAATATAAGCAAATTTATATACAATTTCTTATTTAAAGATTATAAAAAAAAACTTCAAAGTTATTTTACTGACATAGTTATTTTCCAAAAAAACTTAATTTTATAATGTCCCATTAAGATAATATAATTTCCCATGACCAAAAGTTTGGACACACCGTCTCATTCAAAGAGTTTGTGTTCTTTATTTTGTGTTCTTTATTGTGTTCTTTAGCCCAAACGCGTCTCTTCTGCTTGTTGCCTGTCCTTAGCAGTGGTTTCCTAGCAGATATTCTACCATGAAGGCCTGATTCACACAGTCTCCTCTTAACAGTTGTTCTAGAGATGTGTCTGCTGCTAGAACTCTGTGTGGCATTGACCTGCTCTCTGATCTGAGCTGCTGTTAACCTGCGATTTCTGAGGCTGGTGACTCGGATGAACTTATCCTCCGCAGCAGAGGCGACTCTCGGTCTTCCTTTCCTGGGGCGGTCCGCATGTGAGCCAGTTTCTTTGTAGCGCTTGATGGTTTTTGTGACAGCACTTGGGGACACTTTCAAAGTTTTCCCAATTTTTCGGACCGACTGACCTTCATTTCTTAAAGTAATGATGGCCACTCGTTTTTCATTACTTAGCTGCTTTTTTCTTGCCATAATACTAATTCAAACTCTTTGAATGAGAAGGTGTGTCCAAACTTTTGGTCTGTATATAATTATTATTTATTCACTTAGCTTCCTTAAGGTTATTCCCTATTCAGTATTTTCATTTGTTTTGATTTAATTCTCAAAAAACACAAAGTAAAAAAAGGCCAGATTCAGCAAGTACCCTTTAACATCATTGATCAACATTAATATAAAACTTTTTAAGGTTTAAGCCATTTACCTTTATAGAAATGCCAGGAATACCAGGTGGTCCAGGCTGCCCTGGGAGTCCTGGAGGTCCTGAGACCCCCGGTACACCAGCAGGCCCCTGAGGACCCTGTTACACAAAAATATATACATACTGTACATACTGAACATTTCCAAACCACAATAGATCAGCTATGATTACATTAATATAACCATATAGACATGGGCAAGTACAAGAAATCATGAAATCAGTGTAAAGTTAAAAGAAATTAATTTAAATAAACCTACAGATGATCCTGGTTCTCCTTTTCGTCCCTGGCCAACATCCATGTTCGCCATTACATACCCAGGTTCTCCCTACAACACAAACCATCAGAATCCCATCACCAGTCAGTCAGCACTACATTTTTACCTCCGGACTGGAAAAAGCACAAGTGTGCATGTACGCAGAGTATATTCATTATCACCTTCTGAGGATGTTTTAAATGTATTACATGACCAAAGAAAACTGGAAACTCTACCAACTGTAATGGGAAACGTAAAAAAAAAAAAGTAATTAAAGGAAAAAAACAAAACAAAAAACAAACAAAAAATATATATATATTGGGTTTCTCTAAGCTCAGTGGATCTCCATATATTAGCTTTAGTAATGTTCTGTGCAGTGTGACCTTTGATGAAAAGGCTACTTCTACCAGGACCGCTTCCCACTTCTCTGCTCTTGCATCGTCTTGATAATATTTATTGCATTGTTCATAGTTTGTTTCATAACGTCTCATGACATTTTAAAGTCCTTAATTTTGCAACAGTCTCAGACACGCATTTGCTACAGCACTGAAGAACGATTAGTCTTGTGTGCGCGTCTTTTGTATTCTTTCCCTCCTACTGTTAACTTTACACCTTTTGTCTGTAGACATGATTAAATATCAGTCTGTAAATTAATTTGCAGGTAGAGTCCAGGAGAGAGAAAAAAGCCTTTAGCTAACTTTTAATCCAGGAAAAATGATAATGTCTGTTCACGGTCTGCGTTCGGACCTGGGGTCAAACATTTTCTTCACTAATCTAAAAGCTTTCAGATACAGTATGCTTCTCTCTTTGCCCTTTTTTATTTAGTGAGTTTAGAAATGGAAATGATTGCGGTATTACATTCTTTCTTTAATTTCTTATCTTTATTTCTTCTTTATTGTTAGTCTGAGAGACAGCATTGTAAAATCATGCATGTCACACCTGTCTGTGAGGGATTACTTGCGGTTTCATGAACTTTCCGATCACTTAATATTAAATCTTTGCTACGTCCCTTAAAGCTTCTTAACCTTTACAATGTCTGCAACCTATTTGCTGTATTTAATGTCGTTCTTAATGTTGGAATAGTTTTATATCCAGTTCAGTGTCCATTGCTGTCTTTCTCCAAGTGGCGCAGTGTCTTAGTGGTTAGCACTGTGGCCTTGCACCTCCACGGTCCGGGTTCAATTCCCACATTGGGTTTGTGTACATGGAGTTTGCATGTTCTCCCCGTGCTTGGTGGGTTTTCTCTGGGTACCACAGTAAAAAGACATGCAGATTAGGCTAATTAGTGTTCCCAAATTGCCCATAGTGTGTAAGTGATGACCGGACTGGCAATAAAAATAGGAATAAATACCTCCACGATCCCTAGTTGGACTACGAATGTTCCAGTGTTGAATGTTTTTTCAATTTTTTTCTTTGAGTTGATACTTATTGATCTGAGCAACTGATAGGTCGACCCCTTGCATTGGATAAAAATCAGTTACAAGAATAATCCACCAAAAAGTATTTCCTATAACACATTCATAAGGGTTCTGATTATGACTATCAGTAGTAAAAACCTCTCAGATTTGTCTTTCATTCCTGTTGAGTTGGTAAATATTAAGAGATATCAGACAGATATCAGACTATGAGTAAAACTTACCCTTTCCCCTCGCTGACCTTTCGGCCCTGTAATGCCAGGTGGACCCTACAAGACACCACAAGACACAACATGTATCCTGATCATACCAAAGAGAAAATAAATGATTTAAATTTAACAGAATTATTCCTTGCTTCAACTAGTACTTGTTGCAAGTCACGCTGGCCGACTATACTGTATATTGATCACACAGATGTGACCAGGTAAGGAAGTGAATTACACAATGATAATGATATTTAAAAATGTCTAGAACTGATATAGTTTTAATAAACAGATGTGATGGGGTATTTACCATATCACCGGAAACACCAGGAGGCCCCTGCGGAGCAATTATTCATAATATGTCATACATGTATAATGTTTCTGTATTAGTCATTTCACAGTCTTTTCACCATTAACCCTAATTAACTAATTACCCTCAGACCAGCAGAACCAGGAGGTCCAGTGCGACCCGGTCGTCCTGGTACACCGGGTATACCATCTGCCCCAGGAAGACCCTGAAGACAGATTGAAAGATGTTATACAATACAGCTAAAATGTATACACCTTTTTTTTTTAAATCTATTTATTTGAAAAGCTTTGTTTAGCCTCATTAAAGTATTTTCTGTGTATAGAAGTATTACAGATTTTAAAGGAGGTGCATGCAAATTTTATTCATTCTTTAAATGAGTTCTTAAGGCAAAAATCCATATTGCTATACAAATCCTCTTATAAGACATGAGATAAATTCAGATAAATCTTCGCTTGGCTTTCCACTGACGCAAACAAGCTTTGAACGACTCCTGGACGTACGTGCAACTTAGTTCGTATGCTGAAAATGCTTCGTGTTCACATGCACATTTCTTGCTAAATTCTTAAGGCGAGAACTCGTAAGGGAGGGCTCTTCAGGGTTTTTATGCCAAGGTTCTGCTGTATTCATGGTTACAGTAAAGTGTTTGACCATATGAGGATACAATATTCATTTGTGAAAGAAGTCCTCAGTGCACTGTAAAAAAGGCAGAGGTAGCTTTTTCCAACAACAACAACAACAAATGTTTCTATTTTTTTTTAACTTCTTTTTAATCAGCATTTTTTACTGCTATCTTTAGTTTTAACTTCCAGCATAAAGCATAAAAACACATTACACAGAACTAAATGCAACAAGAAATGAATTACTGTATGCAAATTATTGTGGTATAAGAGTAATAAAAACGATTAATAAGATTGTTTTCTTATAACAGGATGCACCCATAGGGTTTATTCCTTATTTACGAGTTTGATTTGTTGCCCTTATGCTTGATAACGTTTCGAATTACAAACATGTTTTATTTTTTAATAATGCTTTAACTTTTAAGTCCTCAAACAGAATCCAAAGACGCGAGCTGAGGAGACCCTTCCATGTGTGTGTGTGTGTGTGTGTGTGTCTGTGTGTCTATGCATGATGCCATTTTTGCACAATAATATATTACCTACACAGGATTATTACTACTACTACTACTTATAATAATAATTTCTACAATGTAAAACATGACATGATCAGAAACGGTAACAACAACTCACAGAAACTCGCAAAAAAACACATGGAATAATTTAGGAAGCAAAAGTGTTCTTTGGTCACCTTCGAATCTTGGCATTACACAATAGAATCTCCAGTGATGATTTAATAATTTAAGTTTACGTTCACCTGAACCTATATAAAGACTGTATATAATGCACTTAATTTAATTAAAGTTAATTAAGTGTTAATTTGGCTCTGGGGAATTATCTCTGCACTGTATCTTAAACAGCTTCATGAAGTAGCCACCTGTACACCTCAACACTTCTTTGAGGCCACTAATTTGCAAAGACAAACGGTAGTTACCTTAAAGCATCAGGAATATAGAAAAAAATAAATGTGTTATTTTATAAGTTTAATGTCTTTAATATAATTCCTTCTCTTTATAAGAAGCAGATAAAAGAATAAACATGGAAACAACGTGAACAGCATTAATTGTGTCACGTGATCAATATAACTGAAACTCACCCTCTCTCCTTTCTCGCCTTTAATCTTTAATGAGAATGGATCGTAGTCGGTGCCGTCTACCTTGGGCCGCTGTGAACCAGATTTGAATAAAACGTTACGAGATCAGCAACACAACGAATCCTAATCATCTTACTAATCGTGTCTAACATACCAGTCCACCGTGTCCGAACGCATCGCCCTGTGAGGATACAGATAGGTCTTTATATTAGAGTGTACATAAATATACACACACTGTATTACATTCTACACAAATGATGGATTAAGAAAGTATGATAACATTGTGGGAAAACTCAACCTTTTCTCCTTTTTGACCCTGTATAAAAAAAAGTGAAAATAAATAAATAAATAAATAAATAAATAAATAAATAAATTAGCTAAATATGATTGATTTGGGTTTAGAGTATTGAATTGGTGCAGTAATAGATATAATACCTTGCACTGGATTGGACAGGGACCCTCAGGCTTCGGAACAGATACCGGGTCACTGGTCGGTATATCCAACTGGTCAGGCTATGGACAAATAATGATTAGAAAAATCAATTAAATAGCCTCTTACATAGTAACAAATACACCCTAAGTTTAGAAAAAGGTAATCACAGGAAAGTAAACATGAAATGTCTCATATTCTTGTGAGTGAAGCACAAAAATAAGCCGCAAGCGAATAAAAAGTCAAAGATTTAACAAAATATTCATCATTCTATTACTAATTATCTCTTCTGGGGGACCAATGCTGAAAAATTATCCTTATTATATAAGCAGATTCTCCTTAAACTTGTAAAACAGGGTTGCCAGATTGTGTTCGATTTCCAAGATCTTGTTTTATACAGTAGTGATCGGTCTGAATGAATTAAAATGTGTTGCAAAATTGTCACAAAATGTAAACCGTGATAATTTATTCATAGACGTATATTTTTTTGTAAAATATATGGCAAGGTTTGGAGAGGTTAATTATTTAAGGGTTATGACTGGGATTTATGGACTGGATACTGTCTCTACCTCAAAGGGACATTTGAAAAACATTTTCTTAATTTAAGGAGTGAAGAAAAGAAAGAAAATAACTCATATTTTAGCCACTGCTTGGCCATTTTTCAACTTTCACCCATTAGACATTACCTTGTTATTCATAGCATGCTGAAAAAACACCTGGGAGTGTGAATACAGATATGAGTGTCCTCTGAGAAACATCTGAGACACCGCATCTTTTCAAACTACTGTCCATGCAACATTACAAAACATTTGAACCTCCACAATAAAAGTGCTAGTTCTCTGTCCACCTTCTTCTTGCAGACTCTCATGTGTTGATGATTAACAGGGGAAAGACTAACACCATCCTTTCAACCAATGGAGAATACAAAAACAATTTTTCCTCTGCCAAACTGTCAGCCATGGATGGATGTGAAAGCATCAGAATTATTACCAACACACAATCTTCCAATGTCGTGGCAAAAGCTTTCCCATTGCGCCTACTGGGAGCCCAAGGAGTTGGGTTTGAGAAAATATTGTTACGTCACTGCCAGGCTCACCCGAAAAAATCAACACCAGGAGGATCAGTTCTTCACCTGACCGGTATCTCCATTCACAATCCACTACTCATGCCCACAGTCACATTAACGCCTTTACACACCTTGGAGATCCATTCAGATTATTGTGTATTGTGATTACAGCGTATAAATGTGCCGTGTTCCCTCCGTCTGATGCTAAATTTACCTCTTTGTGGTGCTGAAACTCTGACATCAGTGCGTCGCTGCAGATGCTGCTGATCACCAATCTCTCAACAGAAGGGAGATCATCAAAGTCAGCAGCAAAGAAGATGTTCTTATACGGTCTGGGTGAAACGATCTTTTTAAGTTCGTCAATGTCAGCGTTTGCGATACCGATGGCCAGCACGCTCACACCTAAAACATATATAAAAAAAAAAAACAGAGACTGAGAATCATGCAGGGTTTAAATAAAAACATCCTGAGAATCACCATCTAATCTAACGCTTTTTGTTTAAATCCGGCATGATCACTTGACTGAAAAAAAAAACTTCAAGCCGATCATCAAGGCATTTCATGTGTTAGTTTTATGTTAGTGTTCTGTAATTATACTATGCTAATATAGACTATGAGTAACAAATGCCACTAATTAGTTCTCTCCTATCTGGATGAAATGTTTATTAGCTAATTAGAATCAGATTTTTTAGTTAATGGATGGAACAAATATATGGCAGGACTTTTACTTTCTGAAGCTGGGTGTCCACCTCTGCGCAAAAACGCCCAAAAACTCAGTAATTCTAACGTGAATTGTGGGCAAATGTCTGTACATGACCTTCAGGAAGTGATAAAAACAGGCATGGATTGAGCGAGTGACACCAGAGTACTGCGAGCATCTTTGTGGCTCTAATGCCCAGCTGGAACCAGCATGTTTTGAAGACTAAAGGACTTCATACTAAATATTGATTCCATCCATCCATCTAGGAACCTGTGTAGTCTAACTAGGGACCATCGTATTCATTCCTATTTTTGTACAACCATGGAAGCACCTCCAGTCAACATTCACAAGCTCATTCATACACTACAGACAACTTGGCAACACTAGTCAGTTTAATCTGCATGTCTTTGGCCTGTGGAAAGAAAACCAGAGGAAAGCCACCAAGCACATGGAGAACATGCAAACGCAATGCACATAGACCCGACGTGGGAATCGAACCTGGACCCTGGAGGTGCGAGGTGACAGGTCTGACCACTACAGTATGTCACCGTGCTGCCTAAATATTGATTGCTTTATACTAATTTCATTGCAGAGAAAAACAAATCATTATTATCATTCAAAAAACATTGAATTACACTTTTCACTGCCACTGTACAGTGTAAATACTTATGCAGACTAATTTATATTGTTCCTGTTCAATTACACAAATAAAGTGCAATAAATTCTAAAAGAGCCATGGTCATCCTATGGTACCTGTTTAACATTTGTAGTTTTAAACTGTGCATTTTCTTTAAAAAAATTTTTTTTTTTAATGTTCTTGTTTCACATTTCATGTTTCTTGCTATTCAGGTTTTTGTGAGTTTAAACCTAATTACAAGGTCTGTTCTCGCTGCCACTGTCCAGCATTGCATATTGCTTGCCACAGATTGTTGTTGTTGGTCTTTCAGCTGCTCCTGTGTCACCACAGCGGACGTTCAGACCAGCACAACGACTTGGCACAGGTTTTTATGCCGGATGCCCTTCCTGACACAACCCTAATATTTTATCCAGTATTGGGACCGGCACTGCATCAAGTGGCTGGGGTTTGAGCTTCAGGCGGGAATTGAACCTGGACCTTCCGCATGGCAGATGAAAAACAACAGGAAAGATTTTAAGTCAAAATTTGATGTAAATTGAAATTTTGATGTTTCTGCCGAATATTACTTTTGTACCATCGTAAAGTAGAAAAGGTGTAAGTTGAACCAGCACTAGGTTGAGTACCTGTTTTGTATTACTTTATTATTTACTATTATTATTTTCTTTTTTTGGCTTTTCATTCTGGCTGTTTCCTTTTGTGATATATTACTCACTCACTTTACTCACTTCCTTGTTGTCTGTGTTACATTCTACTTCCTTTTAATTCCTTTCTGAATATAAAATCCTGCCAGCCTGTGGTTTGAACTTCCCTATGAAGTCTGATTTACATTTTTTGGACTCCTTCTGATAAAATAATAGCACTAATACTAAGCACTCCCTGCGTCAAAACACATTGCTCCATAATATATGCTCCTTTCAGCATGGTCGCGATTACGTAACATATCTGTGGTGGGTAAAAGTGTCCGGCAGGTTGAGGATCTTATGAAGACACACAGCATGTCATATTGACCTAGAACATGCGCTACTCTGGAGGGTGGTTCCACATCATCCTGGGCTTTTCCATCTGTCACCAGGACCAGCACGTGAGGGACGTTCTGCCTCATCCCCAGAGACTCTCGGAACAGTTCCCTGAGGACAAAACTGATCCCTCGACCTACGTGCACAAAACAACACGGCACGTTGTGTCTCAGATATTATTCGTATTCATAAAAACATAATTTTCTCATTCACGTGTGCTGGTTTGCTTGTATTTAGTGATTCACCTGTTTTGGTGTTTCCTCCTCCGTAGTGAACCTGCTTTAATGCTCTGAGCACTGAGCTGCGATCTCTGTGTGTGTTCAGGCTGAACTCGATCCTGGGCTGATCACTGTAGTGAACCACAGCTATCTGAGCAAAACAACAACAACAAATCTTGCAATTAAAATTGTTTTTAACTTCAGATTAGGGTTGTCTGGATCTCGAGCAATGTAGGATTATATTATAGCAAAACATGTCCTGTATGACACAGCACTGTACATTTCTTAATAACCAGCCAGAAGGAGTATATTTCTTTTCTATAACAGGAAATCTGACACTTGTATAACCGAATGTCAAAGATGTATATCAATAAGTCCACTCTAAAACATTATCTTTTTTTTTGACACAGATAACAGATAGTTCTCCACCATGCCACTAGAGGGCAACCTCCCCTGAGTTCCAGAAACTCTTCTTTAATTATTTAGAAACATGACAGCCATTCAACGTCTACAAGAATACAGGACCACTTGCTTGGTTTCGTGTTTCTTCTTTACGGATTACTCTTGTACTATTGGACTTAATTACTTGTGACTGCACAAATTTTGACACTTACTAAATACTCATTAAATACATTTCTCATTTGTAATTTATACATTTGACAAAAAGATCTAAAACCACTGAAGCAGCAGACTTTGTGAAAAAAAAAAAAAAAAAAAAAATATATATATATATATATATATATATATATATATATATATATATATATATATTTATATATTTGTGTCATTCTCAAAACTTTTGGCCACAAAATATATATACAAAAATAAGTCACCACTTCTTCAGAAGTCTCACATTATCAAGTTCTGAATATAAAATATAAAATATAAAAAAATATAGAAAATATAAAAGAGCTGACCAACACATTATTAAAACCTAGAAAACTAGTGCTAAACCTTAACCTTTGTGAAATAAGTGCAGTCAGAAAAGAAATCATGAATGGAGACTTAAATTCTTTGTAAAGATGCATGGTAAAAAAAAAAAACTGACAGTAGAACTCAGAGCTTTGTTTAATAGTAAGAGAGTTTTCACTTGTACAATGTGATGAGAACTCTCAGAATTGGGACTGTATAAAAAAAAACACTTGTTAGTGAAACTAATCAGAATAAATGTTTAGAGTTTGCTAGGGAAACTAAAGATTGGACATTGGAGTGATGGAAAAAGGTCATGTGACCCGATGAGTCCAGGTTGACCGTATTCCAGAGTGATGGGCGTGTCAGGGTAAGATGGGAAGCGCATGAAGCGATGCACTCATCATACATACAGTAGTGTCCACTGTACAAGCCTCTGGATACAGTGTTATGATCTGGGGTTGCTATATATATATATATATATATATATATACTGTATATATGATTTCCAGGACATGCTGTCATGTTTCACTTCATACTTACTAATTTCAGCCATGAGGTGACTGAGTGATTGATGGTCTTACCTGGGTGCCTTGTGGCCCAATTACAGGGAAATAAGTCACAATCCTAAACAGGAAGTCCTTCAGCTTGCCAAAGTTTTTCGAACCGATGCTCCAGGACTCATCAACCAGAAACACAATGTCTGCCTTCACCCTGCCACACACTGAGACAGATATACAGTATATAGGTGATCAAAAATCATCTCACACCTTATAGAACACAGTATACTCACGTGAAATAATTTTATGCTCAGCAATCAGAGCAAACTTAATGGCATTTTCAAAAAAACTTGAAGCGGTGATTGTATTTTGTACTTGCCAACTATGCAAACCATGCCACCACATATTTTTTCTAAAGTGCCATTTGTAAGTGCTCACAGTTCACTGAACAGGAAAGCACACGCACACACACACACACACACACACACACACACACACACACACACACACACACACACACACACACACACACACACACACACATGAACAGGAAATGGTGCAGCTGCTCTAGAGCTATCACATCAGCAGTTTTGGATTAAAGCAACACATTAACTTAGATTTGCATTCACACACATATTTGCATACCCGGTAATTAAACAGCTAAAGAGGCTCAAAGTTTGATGTGTATTTGCGTCAGCGAGAGTCGTCATGTAAAAACATTACCGGGTCCAGCCGGGGGGGTTCGAGCGGAGAGAGTGGTCGGGTCTCGATCTGCAGTCGTGAGCATGGTTATGGACTGGGACGTTTTAGTGACGACAGGTCTCTGAGTGGTGGTGCTGGTGGTCTTCCTGGAGTTATTGATGTCTATGGTGCTGAAGTTTTTGCTGGTTGGAACAGGGGTCGATGTGGCGGGCTGGACAGGAACGAGGCGAGGGGTGCCCACTATAGTATCACACACATAAAACATGTTTATTACAATATGCAGTACAATTCCTACTTGTGTGTTTCCTCAAAACCATTTGATACAATCAACGGCTATTGATTGACAAACCGTTCGCTGTGTATGGTACATACAGTATAGTCTACACACTCAGAATTAAAACTCCCATACTTTTTTGATATAGTTAATATACAGTGGAACGTCGGATTGCGAGTAACGTGGTTTACGACTGTTCCGCAAACCGAGCAAAGATTTTTAATAAATTTTTAATTGGAAACCGAGCAAGTATTAGTTTACGAGTGCCGAGTATCATGTATCACGCATGCGACTCTTATTTTGACACAGAGCGGCAAGTGATCACAACTGAGCCAATGATTTTTCTCTCTCTTGCCCTGCAGAATTGTGGGTAATCATCTCCCCTTCTCCCCTGGGTCTTAGTGCTCGTCCCTTACTGGTATAATCAACATCTCCCTCTACGTTTCATCGTGTCTCATGTGTGTGCGCGCGTGCGTAATTTGACACCGACACACACACACACACACACACACACACACACACACACACACACACACACACACACACACACACACACACACTCTCTCGCCTATGCGCACGCGTAATTTGACACCGACACACACACGGACACACACACACACTCTCTCGGCTTCTTTCTTCACACAGAAAACTCAGCTCTGTCGGGATTATTTTCAAAGGTAAATATTTTTTTTTACTTTACAGCAGTGATTTCATTAGTATGCGCTCACGCGAGTGTCATTAGACAGATTTCTATTTTTCCCCGTTAAAACAGTGCTTCCTTTGTGTGTGTGTTTGTTGTGAAACTTAAAAAGCGAGGTGGGGGGAGGGAGGAGGAGTTTTACTGAGTAAGAGTAATTCCACACACACACACAAATACACGGCGCCTGCCCGCACAAGCGGAAACACTTATCTGTAGGGATTTTTTTTTTAAAGGTAAAGTGCAGGTTAATTTGTTTTATCAATTATTTTATGTATTTATTTTTTTGGGCTGTGGAACGAATAATTTGAGTTTTCATTATTTCTTATGGGATAATTAGATTTGGTTTACGAGTGTTTTGGAATACGAGCCCCGCTTCCAGAACGAATTATGCTCATAATCCAAGGTTCCACTGTATACTGTAAATCTACTTACTGTATGTTTATATTGCCTGTATAAAATTATTTAAGGTATGTTTACATTTATCTTTAAAGACCAAGGGAATAAAAAATCTGCCACAAAGTGGTGTCAAAAAGGTTTGAGATTCACGTGCCACAGATCCGCTCACTTTTGCTGTACGTCCTCCCAAAGATGCCAGTAGTGTTCTCTAATGACAGTCTGGCTCCTGGGCACGAATTCTCAGTGCGCAGTGAAGACTGTTACTTTGTCTCATACACCCAGGTTTCTTCACCAGTAATGATCCTGACATGAAGGACGGGAGTTTTTGGCAGCCTTTCGACGCAATGTGCTCCTGGGTCAGCAGCCTGGGGAAGAACTTGGCTGAACATGTATGTTCAAATCACACAAAGGTCTCCTGGACTGTTCCGTATGAACTCAGACAACGGCAGCAGTATTGTGGATTGCTCTCCGCCGATCATCATTCACAAGTTGGTTTGAACATTTTCAGGGGGTGAACTTGTTGAAGGTCTTCCTGATGTCTCGGCCAGTGATGTTCTTCCGCTCCTGAAGTGTGCATGCTGCTCAAAAAAACCCAGAAGGACTCGTTGCAGCATTGCAGCAAACTTGCCGAATCAAGTCAAATGTCTCTGTGGCGGATTTGCACAGTTTCAACCAGAATTTAACATTTGTGTGTGAATAGCACCAGGAAATGTATGTATGTTATGTATGTGTAGCACCAGGATGTACACAGTACAATGTCTTTTGGCACGCTGACTTATGAAGGTCGGTGCTCCCTGTGACTGTGTGTGCAGCCTGGTGCTGCCACCTATTGACGTGTTACAGAACTAGTCTCCAAACTGTTTGATACCACCTCGTAATATGTTCAGGGTAATACACTATACGTTCTGTATCAAATACACGTCATGTCTAATGTGTAATACATTTTTCTTTCATGTATTCCTTTTTCAATCTTTAAGCAGCATCAGCTCTTACCGATCCGTTTGGTAACGGTGGTGATGGGACCCTCTACCTCTCCATAAAGGGGTCGGATGGTGAAGATGTAAGTTCTTCCATATTGCAGGTTTTTTATTTTAAATGAGGTGAAACCAGGTCCCAGTACTTCAGTGGTACCCTCGAGCTCTGTACGGGTCAGTGAAAACAATCTATTCAGAAAAGATGACCTGGCGATTATGACAGAGATGTTACACTAATAATAAAAACAACAAATGAGAAAATACTGAATTTTTAGTTCCTTTTTGGTCTTTAGTTCATGGATTAAGTTGAGTAAGCACTTGATCCAAATCAGGATTAGCACTTTACCTGGAATTTATCATTGAAACACTGGACATGAGACAGGAATACATATAGAAATTGGACACTGGTTCATCGCAAGCCTCTATCCACCAATGAAGCATGTTTGTATTAGGTTTAAGAACATACAAAACTCAACACAGTCAGAATCAGACCAGGAATGCTGTTGCTGTGAGGCTTCGACCCCTTTGGTCTGGTTGTGAAAGCTGGTAGCAAATAGCTTGAAGGAAAAAATAAAAACTTTAACACTAGGAGAAACTAAGGATAAATAAATCCACTGTTAAAAGATCTACTGTAAATTTTACAGTCATTTATTGATGACAGTTGTAAAAAAAGTACTGAAAATGTTTTCAAATTCTGTAAGCAAATTAGTCTCAAACCAACTCATTACACACAATTACACCAGTCTTAAAACACCGCAAGCACAAGTTAGTATCGAAATGCAAGCATTAGAAGCCCCGCAACTGATAAACACACGCTCATTTAAGATGGTAAAGCGTCACAGTTTTTTATTAATAATCCTAGAGGTGGTGCACTCTAAACTATTCACACACTTTCATCCCATGTGGTAGGAGCTATTTGCAAAGTTTGTTTAGCAATAATTATTATGGTTGATGATAGAGATACATGCTGCTCATTGAAGCTTTGTGTTACATCTCCACTTTTTTTTAAAAGGTTCAACGCCTTAAAATTGTATAAAAATCGTAACCATGCTACAGAATCTCAATATAAATTTTAATCGACACCTAGGTATCGTGATAATATTGTATTGGGTGCTGACTGGTAATTCCCTTCCCTAGAATTATCTTACATTTTGTAAATGATACATAATCCAGTATATTTGCTCTTTCTTACCCAAACACATGGCTCTCATCCATGGTGTTCTCCGATTTTCTCTCACCTCTCAAAACCGTGCTAGTACATGGACTGTCTATGCTAAATTGCCCGTATACTGTATGTGAACGAGTGAGTGAATCATTCAGTGGAATGTAAACCTTTGAGCTTGTGCACATTCCCAGTTACTGTAATGTTCAGACTGGTTTACAGTACTAAAATAAACAAGGATGTCTGATTGTATATTAAACCTAGCTTTAACGCAGAGATCAGACCTGATATGTGTTTCCAGGAGAGGAGATAACCGGAAGCTCCTGTGACTCTGGTCCAGTTCAGTGCAGTGCTATCATCAGTGATGTTCAGAGCACTGAACCCGGTTACTTTAGGCAGGTCCACTGTAAAGCACGCACATACGAAAAAAACAAACAAACCAAGAAATATTACTAGACAATGTTCTTATACTTTTTATTTGATTTTATTTTTAAATACGGACTCACATGTCCGTGCCGTGACCGTAGCAGAACTTCCTTCTCGATCCCTCACTAATGATGAAACCTGGATCTTGTAGGCAGAGCTGGCGGGCAGTCCGGTGATGCTGTGTGATGTGATGGATGAGGAAACCATCACACTCTTCTCTTCTCCCCCTGGGAAAATGAGGGCTAGTAATGAGCAGTGAGAACAAGCTGCATACGGTACAGTAGTAGTACACACATAAATCAGAAATCTCTGAACAAAGACCACAAAACTTGAAAATCTGAAATTTGATGAAAGGGGGGGAAAAGGGCCACTGCTATCTGCCAGCTGTGGGATTTGAACTCATTAGCTCCTGTAATCACTAGCTCAGAACCTTTCTCCAGCCTAAGTACCCACCATTAAAAGGGGTCCAGGTGATTTTGTAGCCAGTAACCCCAGGTGTTTTCCTCCAGGACAGGCTGAAAGAGTTTACTCCAATATCAACCACCTTCAGCTCCCTTACTGTCTCGATCTGCTCCGAATCAATCGAGGAAGATGCTGAAACACACACACACAAAAAAAAAAAAGAAAAAAAAAAAAGAAAGCATATTTGTATAGCATGTTTGTATACAGTAGCAACATGATTGTGTCCCAGTGCACAAAGCAAGGACTATAAAGACTTGGTTTAATGAGTTCAGTGTGGAAGAACTCGACCGGCCCTAACACAGAGCCTTGACCTAATCCCATCGAGCACCTTTGGGATGAACTGGAATGGAGATTGTAAGACAGAGCTTCTCATCAAACATCAGTGCCTGACCACATAAATGCTCTACAGAATGAATGAATTTCCACAGAAACTCTCCAAAATCTTGTGGATGGACTTCCAAGAAGAGTGGAAGCTGTTATAGCTGCAAAACTATCAGGGGAGCTACTCCATTTTAAAGTGTATGTATTTGTACGGAATGTCATTGAAGGTTTGGTGAAATATTTGTTGTCCATATAGTGTACATCTGTGTAAGTGTCTCCAACCAAACTCAGTCCTTTCAAGTAGTTTAGCTGTAAGGCGCCCTGCCTTAACACAAAGAGTCAACCTAGCAACCCTCTCTCATTTCAATTGTCCATACGGGAAAATCTATTCATTTGATCACTACCCATAGTACAGTAGTGATTGAAAATTGGTGTAAGGTCCAAAAATAGTTGCTTAGATTGTTTTTTGATAAAAACGTAAAATGCAGAAAAAAGTTGTAGTGTCCGTAACCCTGTAACCATAACAATTTTGGATTTTAGAATAATGCACGTTTCCAGTTTTATGTCTTTTCATGTGAAATCTAAATCGGCCAAGTTTCATCTGAACGACAGTTAAGATCGTTGAAAGATTTGAATTCAAAAACGTTACAGACACTAAAACATAAAAGGCCATGAAACTGTGTTATAAATAAAATATAAATGTGTACCATTTTTACAAAAAAACAAACCATGAAAGTATTAAGCATTATGATAAATGGTCATATGTGATCCTATCTTAAAATTTGGTGAGACTACGATCCCATTAAAAATAAAATCCTATTACATTCACAAAGCACGAGTTCACCTCTTACCAAATGTAAAAACAACTACTTGAAACAAGTAGCACACCATCGCATCCGGTTGGTTAAAAATAACGAGCGTCTTCTGGCGAGCATTCTAATAATGGACTTAACAGTGAGCCGACAGCATGCATCTGTGGAAATAAAATAGAAACTCCAGTCCACACAAAGTTATTCTGAATAAGTGTGTTGACGGGATAGGGAGGGTGGTGATGGGGTGGGGTGGGGGATCTCACAAATAAACTGTCTTGTTAAAAAATACCGCAGTAGAGATGCAACTAAAAATGCCTTGGATAGGCCTTACGTTTTTTTCTCCCCCCAGTGTGCAGCACATCAGCATAGGATGAGATGATAACAGTGATGCTGACAGACATCCCACACAAACACACAAACACAGAAACACACAGAGGGAACTAAAGTTAAAACACATGCTGCCATAGACAGCTGCAGCTTGAACTAAAGGGACTAAAAATACAGGAGGTGTCAATCAATCAGCTGATTTCAGGGCATTTCTGCGGGAACAGCAGGCGGAACCTGTCCCGGTCCTTCCTGTCTGTGTGTGAAACCCGCAATTAACCGATCAGCTATTTCCTCTTATGGCTTTGTTAAGTAAGAGCTGTCACCCGGTCATTCATAGTGCACTGATGCGCACAAAAACTGATCGGCATCCTGATATCCTGACGCATCTATGAGCATAGTATGTGGAATACAGAGCTCATGATGTGTGTGTGTGGACAGGACGGTGCAAGCGGGTTTAATACTGTACGTCCACCTCCATCCACCAGCCACAAGCTCGAACATACGCCATAAAATGAGGTAACACAATTCTGTTGATGATATACTTCTAACAATGGTATCATTTTTTGTTAACATGTTTGGTGGTTCAAGAAATCCCGGCTCTGTGGCCTCACACCTCCAGGGTCGAGGGTTCGATTCTCATCTCATGTGCATGGAGCATGGAGTTTGCATATTCTCCTCTTGCATGGTGGGTACCTCTGTACAGTTTCCTCCCACAGCCCAAAGACATGCTGATTAGGCTATGTGAGTGTTTGTGCAATGAGATGGACCCTGCCTTGTGCCCTGAGTCTGTACTGTACGTTCTATAGAGAATGAATGAATGTCACTATGATTGGATTCTGGAACAGACAACCAAAAAAAAAAAACAGGTTTCTGGTCTGATTGACTTTTTTTCATGTATAGCCTGAGCAGGGATTTTTGGTTTGCAACAAAATTGTGGTAACGTGTTAAATTGTGCAGGTTGGAAAGAGGCCTTAGGAGTTTGGAAGAATGCTTATGACACGCACAGGACAGGAAGACCTCACCTCTGGGAGATTTTTTCACGTATGCCAGTTAGGAAGTTGGGGTCAGAGCGCAGTGTCAGCCATGATACAGCGCCCCCTGGAGCAGATAGGGTTAAGGGCCTTGCACAAGGCCTCAACAGTGGCAACTTGTGTTTCTGGGGCTTGAACCCCTGACTAATCCAGTAACCCACAGCCTTAACCGCTTGAGCCACCACTGCTCAAACAAGCAATCTCCAGCGTGAGGTACAATAGTCATATTTCAGGCATACAGTACCTTCAGGACAGAGTTCCTTATATTGTTCGGTTTCTCTGTAACATATTTGTTTTTGGTCACTTTAACATTAAAATAAAGATTGAGAGATAGACTCTGGTGAGGGATCACAGTGTCACACCAGAGCAGAATGCACCCAGAACTCAACGTCCCAGAACTTAATGTCCCAACCAAAATCCCCAGTGCAACACTTCATCTGAATGCTAACCATGCGCAGCTGTTCACGATCACTCGAACAAGGACTCTGCATCATTACGGTCAGTCTGCCTTAACCTGAACTTACTAAACCTTGTGTTCTGGTTTCCTGCCTGGTTTTTGGAAATGATGTTCTGTTTGTTAATTGTGTCACCTCACATTTAACCTCTAAGAAATCTCTCTCTCCTGGACGGTCCACAGCAGGAAATGTGATTTTAACCGGGTCATGTAATATAACATGTCATTCTTCAGCAAATCATTACATACAGTAAGCATGTAGTTTAGTTTGAACGTAATTGTACAGTACTCGTAGTTGAGATACATACCAAAAAAACAAACAAAAAAAACACAAAAAACGTTTGCAATGTTTGCAACACATCTCCACATCATTGAGATATATCATTCATCTTTATGTGCGGTTTTTTAAAGTACATGTTGGTACCTGTCAGTTGTGTCAGAGAGATTTCTGGCCCCTCCAGGTTCCCGTACAGGGCGTGGATACTGACGGTGTACATCGTGTTTGGCTGGAGGCCGGTGATGTTGTGATGTAAAACACTGTGGTCCACATACCGGCTTTGTACACTTACTCCCTCTAAGACAGACAACACACACACACACACACACACACACATTTCTGTAAACCAGAATATTTTACACTTATCATAGGAGGAAGCTAAATATCTCGCGGTAAAAAAATATGTCACAGTAAAAAGTGGTGCAGGTGAGAGATTTTGGGTTCACCTGAGGTCCAGGTCAGTTTATATTCTGTGGCTCCGACAATGGCGCTCCACTCTACATTGATAGAGGAACTGGTGTAAGATATCACCTTGAAATTCGACACATAACCAAGAGGAGCTGTGGACATTCAGAAACAGAGGAGGACAGAGGTTCAGGGTTTTCTCTCAGTACACACCACTATTACAATCTCAGGATATAAACAAATAGATTGTAGAAGCAGAATCACACACTTCAGATTGTGTTATTATACAAAAAGTGTACTCTTCGCATTTGTACGCTTTGCATCTTCTTTATCATTTGTGTAACTGCACAGTTTGTTGTGTTTTATGACAATATTTGAATATACACTGCACAGGCAAAAAAAAAAAAGTTGCACACTAATATTTCTTTTGCTTTGATTACGGCCATGGCATCACTTTTATATGATGGGGGTTAAGGTCTTGACCCTCTGAACCACATCAGGTCAGAAAAAATGCATTGATGGGAAACCAGGTTATTCAGGTCATAAGCTGACCTCATTTCATTGCCACGTAACGTTGCTGAACCGAGCCCTGAGCAGCAGGAGCAACCTCAGATCATAACATTGCCCCCTACAGGCAAGGCTGTACAGTGAGCGCAATGCATGATGGGTGCATCACGTCATCCGCCTCTCTTCTCACCCTGATGCTCCCATCACCCTGGACTCATCAGATCACATGACTTTTTCCATTGCTCCACAGTCCAATCTTTATGCTCCCCAGCAAACTGAAGCCTTTTTTCCTGATTAGTCCCAATCTCTTGAGATCTCCTCATATTGTGCATGTGGAAATGCTCTTACTTTTACAATTAAACAGAGCAGTGAGCTCTACTGTTGTGTTTTTATAATTAGATATCACTAAGTGCACTTTTATTCTAAACACAATTATTTGTACCGTGCCTAGGAACGATTGCCCCCCACTAGCCAGCATTTACATTATTATTTTTCTCTCTGTACTCAACTGTGCTTGATATTTACACTCCCCGATACAGCAGGTGAATGAGGATGTCGATCTTCGTACTATACACATTTGGGCATCTGGCAGACACCCTAATCAAGAGCAACTTATTTTTATCTCATTATACATCTGAGCAGTTGAGAGTTAAGGGCCTTGCTCAAGGGTCCAACAGGGACAGCTTGATGGTCGTGGGATTTGAACGTGGAACCTCGCGAATCGTAGTCCAGTGCTTTAACCGCTGAGATACCCCTGACCCCCTATACACTTTACTTACGTAGTATTATTAATATTTTGGGAAAAATGTCCAGGGCAATGCTCTCATGTGCCTTCCTACTGTACTTCATCAATTAGGTCTGGGTAGGTTAGAGGATGAGATTGGCATGTGCTATGCACTCAGAGAGATTTCACAGGAAACAGATGCCACCTATGACATCACGCCCACTTCCGTGTTCTTGTGCGATTGGCATTGATATCTGTTTCGATTCTGTGCCCCACTATGCCGTATCGGACTCCGCCACAACGCATGCAGGACGTTTTTTCTCACCGATCTGAATGAACCGGACGTTGAAGTCAAGTGTTCTCGGAAATGTTCCTTAAGTGATCTCCCATCTCGCTCATTCTGGACGTTTTTTCAACCTCATTTCTTCCTTGAATAATGCATTTTATAATTCATATTAACCCAATTTTAGTAGTTTCAACAAACTTCTTACTGTAGTTGTTCTCTTCACTTGATGCAGGACAACAGCATACAGTACGTCTTCTGACATGGTTGTTTAAGAAATGAGAAATGACTCACTGCATAAGTTATGGTTAAATAACACTGTTATTGTCCAATGGAAGGGTCTTAACAGTTTGCTTAGTTAAATCCAGATGGTGACTTGTTTTTTTTTTTTGTTGTTGTTTTTTTTGTTTGGCTTTTTTGGCCAGGCTAACCCCACATTATACTGTCCAGCTATCCTACATGTTAATATGGATGACAGCAATAACCACAGCTCAGAAACCAATGTATGTATGCTGTTTACAAAGAAAAAAGAAGTACAAAATTGTACACAGAGTATATAACGTGATGAACTGAATGCTATGTGCTAATTATAAGAACTGATGCAAGGCGAAAAAAAATGACCATTTGGTGAAAATATAATGATAGCGATAATAAATAACACCTCCTTACACAGCTGCATCTTTCTATTTTGTTGCCAGAGTAAATACACCCTGCTGTGTGTGAAGGCCTTTTTTCCCCCCACCACTCCAACTTTAAGTTGTTTGCTGGTTGTGAGTCAGGCTACCAAATTTAGCTTTGTGTCATAATGGTGGCCTAAAAACTATTATTTCATGGCTGAAAATGTCCCACTGGCTTATCTCTGCTAAGAACAAACATGCATTTTACTTCTCTGAAAACTGTTATTGCTCTCCATCAGCCTTTTTTTTTTTTGTTTTTGTCTGTTCTTTGAGGAATATATTTTCGTAGGTTGCCATACTGGTGACAAAAGTTCGAATGCGTCACAGGATGCACGTAGCTACCCTTTAGATAAAGTTGTGGCAGAGTAGGGAGTGTGGTTCTGTAGGAGTTTGTGAATAGAGAAAAGAGACTGTTCAATTCAGTTCAATGTTATCTGTATAGCGCTTTTCACAGTTGTCACTGTCGCAAAACAGCTTTACATAGTCAAAAGAAAAGTAGGGAAATTAGTATGAAATGTGAAAAATGCGCATGACTGTGTGAGCGAGTGTCCACCTGTGGGTAAGTAACGAGAGTGGACCCTCTATGTCAGAGAGACACCTCCCAAAAAATGTCTGTAGTTTATTTAGATTATTTTTTTTACTTTTAATGTAAACTATAACGGGTGGCACGGTGGCGTGTATAACATTGCCTCAGAGGGAGGGAACTCTGTTGGTTCGTGATCTGAGATTTTGCTAATTGGCAGCATGGCCTTGTGGGGCAAAATTGTGCACAAATCTGTATGTGGCCTTGCTGCTTGTGTGGAAGAAGACTGGTGGGGATAAGACTTGATGAAATTTTGTATTCTGGGGCTGGTTTTGCATCTGTATCCTATGAGCTGAATATCTGATCTTGTGTTCAGGACAGAACGGCAGCGAGCATGTACTGTGCACATTTGTGTGTATCAGCCATAACGTTAACACAAAGTTGATTATCAAGTATATACCAGGATACTGGTGATGCGCTCATGGGCACCAAAGGCTCATCTACAGTCCAGCTCGTCCAATCTGATCCAACAGAAAAACCAATGCAGCACAAATCACCAAAAAAAAAAAGTCAATGCTGGGTGTGATAGTGCACCAACGCCTACTGCTCATTCTCCCAGACCCCTCCTGATCCCAATCCAATCGAGCACCAACGGATGCAACCGACAGACAAATCCGATCTACAGGAGCCCATCCCGCAGCTCACAGCACCCAAAAGATCTACTGCCAGAGTCCAAGTGCAAGACACCACAGCACACCACCAGAGGTCTTGTGGAGTCATGCCCCAAGGGTCCAGAGCTGCGCTGACAGCACAAGAGGAACTCCAATACTCAGTATAATGTTGAGCATTGTAATGTTATGGATGATCAGTATATGTTGAGGTGTAAAATGCTAAATTCCGAGTCAGAGGATTGGATCCACATCCTACAGTGTTTATACCGCTTAGTGGTTAGCACTCGGACATCCAGGGTCTGGGTTTGATACAGAATAAAGCAGCAAAGACAATGAGTGAGTGTTTATATATGGCCTCTGAAAGTATTAAATAAAGGTGGATTTTACTGCACACGTTTGCAATAGAAAGTAAACGCTGAAGACCAGCACCCTCGCTGAAAAATCAAGCAGCAAAAGAAAATCTCTGTAACCGCCACTGGATCCCAGGCATGCACAGACTACTGACTATGTCTGCGTTTGATTCGTTTGATCAGATAAAGTAAAAGACTAAAGAACTGCACGTCCATCATGGTCACGGCAGGCAGCGGTATCTTCAGTGGAAAGGTTTGAAAGGATAATAAATTGCAATTCTGCCACCACTGCAGGTCCTCCAGCCCGTGAATTCTGAGCTCTGAAGGAGTCCAAGGCTGCACAAGTGTCTCAAAAGTGTCCACAAACGCTCTATCCCTACCACTAACAGAACATAACGCATTATTTGTTTTTATGAAAGGTTTACAAACTTTTTGCACTGAATAAATCTACATACTGAGTGTTCAAAGTTGGTTAGCACTGTCGCCTTGCATCTCCCAGGGTCTGGGTTCGATTCCCACCTCGGGGTCTGTGTGCATGTTCTCCCCGCACAAGGTGGGATTCCTCCGGATACTCTAGTTTCCTTCCACAGACATGCAGATTAGGCTGATTGGTGATCGCAAGCTGCCCATTGTGTGTCCTAAGATGGATTGGCACCCCATCTAGGGTGTCTCCCCCATTGTGCCCTAAGTTTGCTGGGATAGGCTCCAGCCCCTCGTGACCCTGAATACAGGATAAAGTGGTATAGACGTGAGTGAGTGAGTTAGTTTAAAAGTTTGAAATGAGGAAACCAGGATGCGTCACGTTCTTGAAAAGTTATTTCGGGTTGCTGTAGGTTGCTGTCGGGTGCCGATAAGAACGATCTCCTTTGTGTTTAATAAACACAATAACAGAGAGCTTGGAGAGGGCAAAAACTGAGCTCAGTATCAGGAAGTGTGATCGATGAAAGTGATAAGAATCATACCCATACCTACTCAATACCCTGGTACGACTGAAGTGGTTTCTTTGCACCATTGCTTTGAACTCACGAGTACCCAAAATCAGTGTGTACAGTACATAGTGTGAACTTACACGTCCTGAAAGTAGCGGTGATGCCCGGTCCCACCACGGAGCCGAACAGGACATAGAGGGAAATCACATACTCGGTGTCATGGACCAGATTTTTCAGTAAATACTCTGTAATGCTTTTATTCAGAGCCATCTGCCTGGGTCGATCTCTTCCAGTAAATTCTGGTAAAACACACACACATGATTACTCCCACTTAAATAGGAGAAATAAAGCTAAAACAGATAAAAAAGAGTGAGAGAGATCTTCAGATTAAGGCACATTGGTATTTAAATATAGTCATTAAAAAAAAAAAAAAAAGTAAAGAAAAGTCACAAGAACCCCGTCTCTAATCTTTCATCCTCTCTCCTCCACTTTCCTTTTCAATTCCACTTCTTCTCTCGTCTGTGATTTAAACTCATCCCTGTGTCAGCCCCGGAGCTGTGAGTCATCCCGCTTCCCTTCATTACGCCTTTACGAGTCCGCAGGTTGCTCGTTTCATGTGCAGCCCAACTCGTTTTCCATCAGCCTCTTTCAAAGCCTCGGTGTTCAGAGAGGAATTCAAGGTGACATCCGGCTCATACCTTGTTTCCGGTCCTTCCTGTCAGCACGCGTGTATACGTTCATGTGTAGGCGCATACGCAAAACTTTTAGTACAATGACAGCATGAATCACTAGCTTGCCCAGTCGAGGAGAAAAAACAGTAACACGATGAAAGATAGAGGTAAAGATGAAGAGATGGGAAAAACAAAGTACTGTTTTTTGAGCTGTGTGTGTGTGTGTGTTTGTATACTGTATGTTACCTGCAGTGGGACCCCAGGCCAACCTGTATCCTGTGGCTCCCGCAACAGCGTTCCATGAAGTCAAAGCGCTGTTGGTGCTCACCACGGTGGCCTTAAGAGTCTGTACAGCGCTGCTTTCCACTGACACACACAGACACACACACACAGAGAGGCGCATTGTGTAACTCAGACGATCTTCAGTAAGCACTGGTCAAGCGGAAGTGGAGGTGGCGGGCTATCCCAGGAATGCTAGATGTGAAATGTGAAATGTAAGGCAATCTACTGTAGCCAATCTACCTACATGCACGTTTTTAGGAGGTAGGAGGAAACCGGAGAACTTAGAGAGAACCCTCAAAGACATGCAAAGCAAACAAACTCAGGATCAAATCATCAAGCTGTCCTGATCCCTGATTCAACATATTCTTAAAATGAAACATTTCTAGCATCTAGGTGGCAGGACGGCTTAGTGTCACCCTGCACCTCGAGGGTCTGGGTTCGATTCCCCCTGTGCTTGGTGAGTTTCTTCAGGGTACTCCGGTTTCCTCCCACAGTTCAAAGACATGGGTGGCATTCCCAAATTGCCAGTAGTGTCTGAATGAGTGTGTGAGTGTGTGTGCCCTGTCCAGGGTGAACCCAACCTCGTGCCCTAAGTCTCCTGGGATAGGCTCCAGGCCCCCTCGTGACCCTATTTACAGGATTAAGTGGTATATTAGGTACTGTGAGTGAGTATTTCTAGCGTTTAGCTCCTCACATGTCTTGACCTTGGTGGATGTCACCGGTCCTTCTACATCCACAAACACAGGGTTGATGCTGACAGTGTACTCCGTTCCAGAGTGGAGACCCTGCACCATGTAGAACTTGTAGTTCCCTGCAAGGTTGACACTCTCAATGTGGCCATCTGGAAAAACACACACAAAGAAACAAAACAGTCAAGCTTAAAATGATTACTATAAGATCTAAAAGAACGACCCAAACTGTCACCTTTATCTGACAGGAAATTGATTTTGGATGGGCAGAAACAAGCAAACTGCTGAACCTCCAGAGTAAATGTCTATAGTCAAGCTAGTTTTACATCTCCATGGACTGAAAGGTAGCCATTGAAGAAAGAAGCCCCGCCTCCAAAATCCACATCTTCAAGCTCGGCTGAGGTTTATCACTTACAAAGATAAAGCCTTCCTTAAAGTTTTGACCAGAGTTAAGATGAAGAACGTAGCCAGACTAGCCATCAGGAATACCATGGGCCGCTGGACAACTAGGCCAGTAAAAACACATGGTCTTAAAATAGAGAAATTTGACATTAAAAGACATTTTAATTCAAAACTAGCTTGGCGTTGCAATGAGGATATGACTAGGTTAGATACAGTACATAGAAAAATAATAAATGTTTGCAAGTCATCTTAGTCTCAAAATGTAGACTCTGTTAAAGAGACAGATATTCTTGCAGACATTAACAGAAGATGCTCGGTGCTATTAATCTCTCCAGAGGTAAAGGTGAGGACCGGTGTTCTGGTGCTTCCAGGAAGACCTTGTGAGTACCTGAGGATGCCCAGGTGAGTCTGTAGCCTGACGCTCCTCTCACCGAGAGCCAGCGAGCCTGCACCGTGTCCGTGGTGGCGTTCTCTACCAACAGCTGCTGAACAGGGATCAGCTTCACTGTAACACATCAGAGACATGAGTCATTACTGCTAATTGTTAAGACATTAAACAAACAAACAAAAATCCCTATAGAACAGGGTGAGTCAGCTTTTACTGCATGACCTCTAATTAATTATCAAAGGTTAGGCAATTTGAGCAAGTTTGAATTTCTCGTCCGGTTCGTGATCACAATTTATTAAAACAGTAGGGTGTAATCATTTCAGTGTATTCATGCTCTCGGCCATAAAACACGGTCCTGGTGCTGATTTTTTTTATTTTATGCATATAATACATATATAAAATATGTGTACAGAAAAGAAGCTACTTCTGCAATTTATGCAACATGGAAGTGAGCAATCGGGCTTCTCTAAAAGTTTCAAGTCAGTTTTCAGCCTTTTTGGAGAGATGATTTTATAAAATGGCCCAAAATGGCCATTTTTTAGCGTTATACCGTCTCGCTTCAAACAATAATCATTTAAAATGCAAATTATTCCTATTTCTTTACCAGTATTGATACTGAAAAATAGAATTGCTGTAAATTTCTAGAAGACATGACGTGTTGCTTAAATTGTTTTTTGGTAAAAAAAAAGAAAAAAAAAAGAAAAAAAAAGCCTAAAATCTGTAGTGTCCGTAACCATGTCTAATTCATGTTGTAATATCTTAACAATTTTGCACATTAGAATAATACACTTTTTCAGGTTTATGTCTTTTCATGTAAAATCTAAACTGGCCGAGTTTCATCTGAGTGACAGTTAAGATCGTTGAAAGATTTGAATTCAAAAAAGTTCTGGACACTAAAACATAAAAGGCCATGAAACTGTATTTAGCAAAATGTGTTTCTTTTTATCTGATAAAAATATAAATGTGTAGCATATTTACAAAAAACAACACATGGATCGGGAGCACGTTCAGCATTAAGTGTTGTGAAAAATGGTGTTATGTGATCATATCTGAAAATTCCCTTTTTCGTAGGTGAGACACTTTTTAGCACCAATACCATGTCCTGTATACCTGATTAAAAACATGCAATTCCGATGTATATAATTACATATAGTTTGAAAATCCAGTGATATTTATACTTTTACAGTCTCATGTGCACAGAAAGAACTGCAGGATGACATCAGAGCCGCGATAACCTAGAGACCCATTCAGGATGCATTAAAGACCTACAGTAAAATTGTTAGATGTCTTCGAGGCTTTTCGGTTTCTTTCACTGACCAATTAGTAATGTCTTGTGTTTGGGAAGAAGACCTAATGACCTATTAAAGAGTTCTGAGTTTAAGTGACTATTTAGAAACCACACCATTGACACATAAGGACAGGGATACCCTCATGTTTTTATTTTAAATAGCCCATTTGTGCAGTGCCAGTCTGATTAGCCTGAGAACTGAAATGATGACAAGTGTATAGCAAGGAGTTACTTTATACACACCGGAGCATGAGGAGGTCTGTGATTAAACATATCCACAACTATAGCGTCATCTAGTGGTGAATGAGGAGACATATATGATACAACTACATTTACTTTATTCCACGAGGGGGAAAACTAGATGGTAGATGGTTAGACGGTACTACTGTATTCATCAAAAACTAGGCTGAAGGAAAAAGGCATGGACTAAAAAAGCAGAACTAAAAAAGATTATACTAAAAAGTTACTAATATTTTAGGTTTATTTCGATATCTGAAATAATAGAAAGTTTGCATTTCTATACAGTTTTCCTTTTAACAAATGAGCGGTGTTGGGTCAAAACAAGTAGTCTTGAGTAGTACCCAAGCACTAGTGAAACACTGGGATAAGTGCATTAGGGAGTTTACATTTTCTGATGCCTTTAATTACTGTCCAGCACTGACTTTGTGCGGCACTGGATGTTTTTTGGCAGGTGGTGTAAGTGTTATGGCTGATCGGGGATTCTGTACACACATACATATGCATATATATATATATATATATATATATAGTTCTTACAGTATCGTTTTGACAGTGAACCTGTACTTGACATTATGCGATATTTCTTATCACCAATCTCACAGAAAGAGCTCATGCTCAGATCTTCTTTCAGAAAGAGCTCAGATCTTCTTTCTTTGTTTATCACATTCTCAGACTACCCTCATAAATATGTCTTTTCTCTCTATGGGCCTCCATGGAGCATTGGAAAGCTTATAGACCAAATCTCAATTTGAGAAAACCCCCAAGAGTACAGTGGATTGCAGCATAACTCTGGTGTGACTATAAAGGTAATTTACAGCTTATATGCAGATAAAAACAGCCTTAAATGTATGATTTATAAAAGGTATAAATTATGAAGTAATGACATGAATCAAGGTATTAATTACAGGTATGGAAGGTTGGGTCATGACCATTTTTGGGGCAGAAATCCAAGACAAAAAAAAAAGAAAGAAAAGAAAGAATTTCATACATGTTCTCCCGATGACGGAAACAGGCTCACTGGGTCCCTCTGGGTATATGGCATAGATGCTAACAGTGTATATCTTATCCTCCTCCAAGCTATCAATCACATGAGAGGAGGCATCGCCCTGCAGCGTCTGCTCATAGATCATCCCGGGTCTGTCGGCTGGGACAATGAAAACAGAGAAAGGTTTGGATCTGATTCCAAACATCCATATAGTAACTATGCACGTTATCAATAGTTATACAATAAACTAAAGTGTGAAACTGGAATCGTTCTCAAACATAAAAAGCGATTTAAATGTCCGTCGCTCACATCTTGGGATGAAGATTTTGTACGTGTCCACATGGCCGAGCGGGGACGTCCAGGCCGTGCGCAGAGAGAACAGCCCCTCCTCGATCACACGGAAGTTTGCTACAGGTGGTACAGGACCTGCAGTAAACAAGCAGAGCACGTGAATGCTGGAGTTTAGAACAAACTTGTACATCACTTCAACCTATAAGATAATCACAGATTCATTATAATGCGCTTGTTCGCGGAGTTCGAGTTGATCATCATAATCTGATCCTAATAATAATAATAAACAGATTTTAAAACAATATGTCATTATTTAACAAAGAAAAACATTTACAATCCACGATATGGTGGAGATGTAAGAAGAAGTTTATCTTCGAGCGAGAGAGACAGAGTGAGAAGAGCTTAGGCACAGATGGTGTGAGATTCATTTGTACTCGAGTGAAGCCACGTTCTGGCTGTGTTTTATGGAAGGGATCTCCAATGTCACTGCTGGGTTTTTTTGTTTTGTTTTTTTGAGTAACTCGAGTGAGACTTTACTTTTGGACATTTCCACAAGAAATGCCATTATAAATGGTTAAGAAGAACAAAAGCACAATGTATAGTAAAACTTTGGCGCATTGTTGTGGCTTAAGAGGAATAAAACCCAAGGACATGCTGTGTTATAGGAAAGTAATCAACTTCACAGAGGCGTTTCATGTCAGGATGCATGATAGTTAAGTATGAGAGGTTGTGCTGTTGTACTGATTATCAGCCTACACAGCTGTGATGCAGTTGTAGGCATGAGAGTGTAGCACGAGTACTGAAGATATCACAGCCATGCTGATAATCAGTACAACAACCTCGAGACCATGACCTCGAGTGTCATATTGCTTTTATACAACAGTTTCACAAATGGCAGTGATTATCAACAGATTATGATTTGTTTATTTATTTAACCAGTTAATTAACCATAATTCATTTACATATGTTTTGGCATTTGGTAGAAATAACTAAGCGCGACCGGTGAAGCTGGTGACTGTCAGTTAGCGTGCGATAGTTGGTGTTATTAAAAGGGAGGTGAAAGTAGTTTTAAATCATTTCTATTTAGCCAAAAGGTGAGGAGAATAAACCACCATGCAGGTGGTGGACAGTCCTGAAAAACTTGCAAGATTTAAAGCAAGTCCCACTTATTGCATTGGGTTAAATCCCAAATAGCAGTAAATGGAAAACTAGTGCACTATGTAGGGTGCGCACAACCCTTTTTCCTAGTAGTGCCCCTTGATCAGGAGTTAGAGATGGATTGGAGATTCAGCCTTGTGTTTCAAGCTAGTTAGCTTTGTAGCTCGCTTTAGCCATCACTTCATAAATTGCGATACAGTGATATCCCCTATGCAAGAAAGTAAATGTAATTTATAGTGTGCTAAAAATAAAAGAATATAGGTATCTGTGATATTGGCCCTGTATTAACTTGATATCGGATCGATACGAAATTTTGCAGTATCGCCCACCTCTACTGTATAGTGAAATGTCCCATCTGCTGTATTATTACCACTTGTGGAACGCTTCTAACTCAATCAGCTTACTCAATCAGAACTAACTCTTGTATAATATTGATTATTTTCCTGATTTAATAATAATCCTTTTATTGAGGATTTTTTAAATTCTTTACAAATGTTTTATTGGTTGTGAATTACTGAAAAACATACCATATTTTCTTCCTTTATATGGGGAAAAGGTAAGAGAGGCCAGATTAAGATGGTTTGGACATGTGAAGGGGAGGGGTTAGGGGTACATTGGGAAGAAAATGTTAGAGATGGAGCTGGATTTGAAGAGGAGGGGCCGAGAGGATGTTTATGGATGTGGTGAGGGTGGACATGCAGGAGATCGGAGGGACAAAGGAAGATGTGATAGACAGAGTTAGATGGAGACAAATGGTCCGCTGTGACATCCCCTAATGGGAGCAGCCAAAAGAAGAGAAGAGAAGAAGAAGAAGAAGCATCTACACTTAAGATGAGACATTCTTAATCATATTCAAGTCATGTTCCTTTTCTGATTGAAGCAGCAAAGTTGACACTATGGATTCCGACATGTGACCTCACTCATCTTTAGACATACAGTATACCCGTAATAGCCAGACATGCTGAAAGTGTTTTATTTGTGATCTATTGATACTTACTCGTCTCAGCGTTTACAGTGGAGGATTCTCCTATAAGTCCGGGGTAGACGGCGTAGACAGTGAGAGAGTACTCTGTCTTTGGGGTCAACCCGGTTACTTTGGTATTTCCAACATCGCCCTTCAAATCAATCTGAGGTACAGGGATCAGCTTTAGTGTGCATGCTTACTGTACGTGTTTATAAGTCATGCTAAAAAATTAACTGTGCAATGGAGTAAAACGTTCAAGTTTAAGCTTAAAGATCGTCATATTTTAGAGGATCATTTTTATTAAAGCAAAGCATTCTGTGAACAATAACATTAAGCCACTTACAGTATGAATCTACATTTGTGCTGCTAATTTTAAACCGAAGTTACTTATTAACCTTATTAACTTATTTCCCTATTATGTTGCTGTAACATTTTATCCCCCCATGTGGGACGTGTAAGTAGAATCTTGTTCATTTGTGTGTGTGCTCTGTTGGCATGTAGCTCTCACCTGTCGGGGTTTTATCGGGAGCAGATGGCCCTTTGGAGACACGGGAGCGATCAGCAGCCTGTAACCTGTCACGTCCCCAGTGGCCTGACTCCAGGAGAGCTGTAGAGAGTTGTAGCTCAACTCGCTGACCTGCAGGTCCCTGGGGCCGACCACTTTCTCCATCACTATCACACAGAGAGAGAGAAAGCGTGATCACAGTGATACAGAGAGAGCGAGAGAGAGAGAGAGAGAGAGAGAGAGAGAGAGAGAGAGTGAGAAGAGCTTAGACACAGATGGAGTGAGATTCATTTGTACTCGAGTGAAGCCACGTTCAGGCTGTGTTTCCTCTCGTGAGCGTGTTCGTGTTCGTGCTGCGCGTCTCACCAGGACGTGTGTGTTTAACAGGTCGAGGCGGCTCGGAGGCGGTGAAACACACTCGGCGGGAGATTTTGGGCAGCAGGTTCTCTAGATAGGACGAGTCAAGGCTGAGCATCAGGTGCTCCTCATGAGGCTCGCTCACTATCCTCTTCAGCTCCTCTGGATCAGCGTTCCTTACACCTGAGAAACACACACAAATGATTCTTTAATCGAATAAAACTGTTTCAAATGTACCTCTGTTCTAATAAACATCTGATTTAAACACATGAATATTCAAAACAGCCTACTAAAATCACACAGCAACTTCTAATGACTTTTCCAGCACGCCTTAGTTTCTTTGCACTGAAGAAAGTTTGCGACGCTGTGTGGATGTGTGGTGCTCTGGTGTTGGTGTACAGAGCCAAGCTGATTTATTCACGCCTCTCCGGGGCTGACTGATTAGAGACTGTGTGTCAGAACATCAGAGAGGAAAAAGGAGACATGACTGATGAGAAATCGCTGCAATTAGCTGGCCGCTCTCTAATGAGCTGTAATTATTGCTGCGCTCTGGGCATCGAGATTGAGCCAAGAGTAAAGGAGCTAACCGCTGACAAATGCAAGCTGCAGCAACACCTCCTTATTTGCTGATATACCGTTCAGTATGTTGACGGGTGTAATGACTAATTTGCATGTTAGCCACAACAGGAAGGAGCGGTGTACAGGATGTCGCTTACCGACTGCAAAAAGAGAGATGCCACTCTCCGCTATTGTTTTAACCGGGCCGTCGATCGCGTCATCCGATCTGCCGTTAGTGATGAGCACCGCAATCTGAAATCAGACAGTGATAGGTTTCTAGCCTAGTTAGGGTTAGGGTTTCACAACTTAATCAATGTTAATCAATAATTGAATAAGTTTCATTTAAACAGGTCCAGAGACACAATCCCAACGAATTAGGTAACTAAGGCTTTATCCTGATTCTAAAATCAGGCTGAAAAAGAATATCACATAAACTGCAAGAGGGCCCTCTTGTGGTGTCCAAGTTAATGGAAATGTCAGCTACAGAGAAATATGGTGCAAAACAAACATTAAATATTTTATGCATTAATATATTTTTAATCAGTTAAAACTTCTAAATGAATGAACCGATTTATGGTTATTTGTTAACATCACGACTTTAAACAGTAAAATACAACTAGAAGTTCCTCAAAAGGTACAGTAGGTTCCAGTAGTTAGCATTGTCAAACAAAACTACTTTAGCATTAATATACATAGCTTTAGTGATTAAAATAATAATAATAATAATAATGTCAGAACAAATTATTTTTTTCCAACATTGAATTTGAAATGAGTGAAGTTAAGACTTTCAGCTTTAATACAAGGGGTTTGACAAAAGTGTGGCATTACCAATTCAGGAATTACCGACCATATTACACACCCACCGTACTAGTGGCCTCATAAATAATGGAACAAACGTACAGAATTACAAACATAAGTGTTTCCTTTAATATCTGGATAAATATTCTTTGTAGTCAGAGATTGCCTGAAGTCTGGAACCCATGGGCATGATAAAGTGCTGAGTTTCCCATCTAGAAATGTTTTGCCAGGTCTTTACTGCAGCTGTCTTCAGCTGTTGCTTGTTTCTGGGTCATTCTGCCTTCCGTCTTGTTCTTCAGGAATTGAAAAGCAAAGCTATTAGGTTGAGAGCAGGTGACTAACTTGGCCAGTGAAGAATATCCTGTTTCTTTGCCTTGAGTAGCTTTCACTGTATGTTTTTGCTTTTAATCCATCTGTCACTTTTATAGCTCTATACAAGAATCATCCTGCTACTTTTATCAGCAGTCTGGTCATCAATAAACACCAGTGACCTGCTTCCACTGGCAGCCGTACACACTTCTCTTCCCAGTGTTCACAAATGTACAGGTTTCTGTGGTCATCTACTTTAGTTGTCTTCCAGGCCTTTTGCTGTTGTTGAACTTTTGAAGAATGTTACAAACTGTTGTATTGGTCACTCCCTTTGTTTCTGCCATCTCTCTAATGGCTTTATTTAGTGTTTTTTTTTTTTCCAGCCTAATGATGGCCTCAATCACTTGCATAGACACCTCTTTGGATCTCATGTTTGAGTAAACCGCTGCCAGATGCAAATGTACTGTAACACTCAGATCCATGTCCAGGCCTTTTATCTGCTGGATTAGTCAGGGAACAGGCCACACCTGACTATAACTGACTATGCAAATGTTTGTCAGGCATTTGTTCCATTTGTTATGAACCCTCCAAAATATGTGTGTGTTTGAAAAACCCTGTACTTCCTGGATGGTTAATGCCAAATTTTCGTTAAACCTCCTGGATTAAAGCTGAAAGTCTTGACTTTACTCAGATCTTGAGTGTTTCATTTCTCATTTAATGTGGTGTTCTACAAATGGCAAAAAAAAAAAAAAAGATCTGAGCAGTTGCGGGTTGAGGGCCTTGCTTAATGTGCCAACTGCAACATCTTGGTGATGGTTCTCCAATCAGTATTCCAGCGTCTAAACCACTGATCTACCCCTGTCTCAGTACAGCTAGTGTGACTGTTTATCCATCCATCCGTCTCCATCTAGGAACTACTGTAGTCCAACTAGGGACTATGGAGGCCAATGTTGACCAATGTATGTATTCCCATTTTGTACAACCATTGGTTTACCACCAGTCAGCATTCACATGTTCATTCACACATTTCGGGCAATTTGGGAAGGCCAGTTAGCCTAATTTGAATGTCTTTGGACTGTGAGAGGAAACCGGTGTACCATGAGTACACCCACCAAGCACGGGGAGAACATGCAAACTAATAACAGCACTTCAACGTGTTTAATCTTCACCTAACACGGTAACCAAGGTTATGTAAATGAGCCTTAACGTGAAGCTCTAACATATGAGTATTATGTACTCTTAGAGATCATCTAATTTAATCCACAGCAAGCTCGGGCAAATCAGAGCTGCCTCAAACAGAAATGATGATTTGTCATTACACTAGTGCAGCTACTTTTTGTTTATAAAGTTTACCTAAAGCACAGGGTCGAGTTCATCAGCATTCACTAAACAGCATTATGCCTCAGCGTGCATGTGTGTGTGTGTATGTGTGTGTGAGCTGATTTTAAATAAAAGTCGATAACTCTGCAGTTAATTACAGCAAAGCTCTCCTTTGCCTGCTGCCTCATTTGCACATCAGGTGCTCGTCTCTCTGCAGGACAAGCAGCTGTACGCGCTCTGAAATCCTAATGAAGTCCTCGTTTCGATGCGCCGCTGTCCTAACATTACAGCTATTACATTAACATAACACCTCATGTGCTGGATACATGTCGGCTCCCGGGCTACAGAATACATGGAAGAAGGAAAAAAAAAGTGATCAAATACAAGATTTTTTTCTTCTTTGGTCATTTTAATGTTAAAAGTGATTACTCCAGTAGGTCAGCTATCCCGTCTCTGAGTATATTAGAGTTGGCCAGGCAAATAAAATGTAAAAATGTTTTGATCCATCATCACACCTTTGGAGTGTTTTCCCGGACAATCGACGAGCTGAAGACGGACTCCACGAGGAACTCCAGGGCCACACCCGTGCGACTGCCTCCTCCTTCATACGGCAGCTCCTCCACCGCGTTTAATATCTCCTCCATGGTGGCGTAGTCTGTCAGAGCGATGCGCATCCTGGTAGCAGAAATACATCAACACATTTCCTGTTTATTACTTTATCCGAAACAAAATCAATCTTCGAGCTTATCATTAACCCTGTCTACACTTATTTTATTGATCAGTCCATGTACGGTATAAAATTCAACAATGGCAACAATCATTTTTTCTTTTGCTATTGTAAAAAATGCTTCACACTCATATCATGAAAATTTGAATGAACCAGGGTTAATGTATCCATCCATGAACCTCTGTAGTCCATCTAGGGAGGCCAGCGGAGATTACCAGTGTATTTATTCCCATTTTGCAACAATAGTAGGACTGCCAGTCAACATTCACACACTACGGGAAATCTGGTAACGCCAATTAACCTAATCTGCATGTCTCTGGACTGTGGGAGGAAACGGGAGGAACCCGGAGGAAACCCACCAAGCGCGGGGAGAACATGCAAACTCCATGAGCACTGACCCTGAGGTGGGAATCGAACCCTGACCCTGGAGATGCCTGGTGACAGAAGTATCCATTACGCCATCTGTTATATATATTTCTGAATTCGTTTAACTACCAATGAGTGGCCAAAGCTTATGTTTTCTATGGTCCTCCATGGTGTCTGGTTGTGTCTAAAGGTTTGCATCTGGAGTAGGATTCCACAGAAAATATTCTTTTTATTCTATTTCTTATGTTTTTTTACCAAGTTTAAATGAGGTTTAAATTCATGCAAACTACAACATGACATACAGACATGTACAAACCCAATCAAAACCTGTGCAAACTGTATTTCTAAATGAACAGTCCATCTTTAGTTGAGACTTTCTGAGACGAGTTAGAAACTGGAGTGATTATCTGAGGGTCTTGAATGGTCTGAATCTTTCAGGTTAGGGCACGCCCCTTTCCAGGCTGAGGGGTATGAATACTTTTGTAAGGTGCTGTATAGAGAACATATTTGTAACAGTAAACAGATACAGACAGTCGAATTATGTTATGCTCTATTTACTTTCTTTATCCATGTGATGATCTTCTCAGGAGCGTGCTCTTAACAGGCATTGGACATGTCTCCTAATATGCCTAATATATTGATAACTTCGATATTATGATTGTTTTTTGTATTTTCTCATTTAGACCAAAACACTGTGTCATCAACATACCTTGTGATTTTTACGATAACAGGCAAAGCTATTCAATAAAATCTAAACCTAAACAAAGAGTGATTCGCTTTCTTGCTTATAAAATCTCCCACACAGTGCACTGTTATGGCTCTGGGTTACTAATCAGAAGGTTGAAGGTTCAAGCACCAGGTCTGTCAAGCTGCCACTTCTGGGCCCTTGAGCAAGGTCCTCAACGCTCTATGCTCCAGCGGCGCTGTATCAGGACTGACCCTGAGCTCTGACCTCAGCTTCCTAACTAGCTGGAATAAGTGAAAAAAAAAAGGAAGCTTAGTGGTTAAAACATTGGCCTACAGTGCTGAAGGTCCCAGGTTCAAACCTGGTGCTTGAGAAAGGCCTTTAACCCTCAATGTATAATAAGCTTAAAATGTAAGTTTTAAGAAGAAGGAGGTCTGCCAAATTCACTGTGTTGTAGTGTACATGTGACCAACGCAGGCTTCTTCTGCTTATAATCCACCTGCAGAATTGTGCAAGATGGTGGTGGTTGTTTCAGCTCTAAAATTGCACTTTCATTTTAATAACTATAATAAACGTTTATACACGACTTGTCCATTATACAGTATCTGATCTGTTACCTTCCTTTTCTTCAGTCCCCAAGAAACGCTTGTTACAAATTCTAAACACATTTTTCCTTATTAAAGCCAGACTAGAGGATTTCAAATTGGCTGACTCTGGATTTTTTTTCCCCCTACACAACTATGAGAGGCCTTGGAGGCATCATACTTTCTGAATATTTTGAATGCAATAAAAAGAAATAAATAAAATAAAAAAGTTCCCTCAGTGGAATATCAAATCTTTCGATCCTGAGCCATTTCATGGGTAGAAGAGTTTCTCGGGATAAAAAAGAGGCATTTGAATGAACTGACCTTCAGCAGCCAGTGGAGCCAAAACAGTTTTACAAATTCTTAAGAATTTGTTTATCACATATATACAGTACATCACAGGAGAGAGAAAATCATTCCTTCACATAAACCAGCTTGTCAGGAAGCCATGACGTGGCACTGATGTACAGTAGTAGACAGGGTTCAGGCCCTTGCTCGAGAGCAGCCTGGTCGGAATAGGGATTGACCGCATGCCGTTGTAAAACTCAGAGACCCAGAGCACCACCCGTGGAATGCCCACTGCTGAGCTGAGAACATGATGGAGTGGTCTACTATACCGTGGAATGTCTGCGTATAAGGTGACTCCAAAGCGGACTCCCTCCGGTCCGATCACGCTGCTCTGGAAGGATCGGATGATTTCAGCGATGAACTCTTTAATCTGACCGAAGCTGGAAGGACCCACTGACCATGACTCGTCCACCAGGAAAACAATGTCTGCAGGCAAGGCTGTGCGGCACTCTGAGCGGGGACAAACACAGCCATGTGTCAATACATTTCAGAAACATTGCTAAAGACAAAAAAGGATGAAACAGGGACGTGCACAGTGAAAGAGATGGCACATCTCTTTCACATAAATGCTCCCAGATCATTACTGATCGATGTTTATGTCACAATACTCATGTTGTGATGTATTTAATGACTGTGGAAAATTATTCAAAACTCATCTGCGACAGGATGACATGAAATTGTAGTATTCTTCAACATTACCACTAGATGGCAGTGTGACCTCAGGAAAATAAGAAGTGGGCTTTTGGTTTTCAGAGATTTCAAAGAGCTGGTCAAGCTGTGGTGTGTGATAGGGACAGGAGAGATATATATATATAGTTTATGAACAAGACTTATGTTCTGTATAATCACCGGCAAAGCTTTGCAAAAGTTTGAAATGTCTTGATGGTTTTAAAAGTTGTAAATTTGAAGGTGTCTAATTAAAAAAACTAGGAAAAATATTGTTCAGAAATCTGAAAAACAAGAAGGAGGAGGAAGAGGAGGTTGAGAGGAAGGAGGAAGAAGGAGGAGGAGAGGAAGAAAATGCAGGAGGAGAGGAGGGATGAAGAATATGGAGGAGGAGGAAAATGATGAGAAGGAGGAGAAAGGAAATAAAAAAAGGCCCAAACCCCTACATCTACATCTAGGCATTTGGCAGACGCCCTTATCCAGAGCGACTTACATTCTCATTATACATCTGAGCAGTTGGGGTTAAGGGCCTTGCTCAAGGGCCCAACAGGGACAACTTGGTGGTAGTGGGAATTGAACCTGGGACCTTCCGAACCGTAGTCCAATGCCTTAACCACTGAGCTACCCCTGACCCCTCCCACTGAATGCAGTCCCAAGCCCGGATAGAAAGGGTATCCGGCGTATAATATGTGCTAAGTTGTTGCACGGAGTGGATGGTCCGTTGTGGCGACCCCTCGATGGGAACAGCTGAAAGACCAACAGTAACTGAAACATGTGGACACCGTGCTGAATAGTACAATTCAGAGAACCTCGCGAACCTCGCTTCATCTCTTTCAGCTTTTTTTAGATTTCTGGCCCAGAAATAGGCTCCACCCCAGCTGAATCAGAGCGGTCCAGTTACTGAATATTATTCTTAAAATGTAAATAAACACACAAGGCATACATACATCGTTTTATCATGTGATGTGATTCTTTAAGGGATACAGTAGTGTATTCATTTGTCGCGTGATTGCAATGCACCTTACAGGCACCAGAGGGCTCTAAAATGACACAAACTGCTTCTTTAATATGCAATTCTTGTAAATAATCAACGCAGTTCATGGAAAGCAATGGCAGACTGTAGGTTAGTGTCAAATTTAAAAAGAGGCTAACATCTGGAATCCGATGTTTAGTGAGGATTTGACCTGCTGATTTTGACCATATACTCCATGTTGTATAAGGGCAGGCCAGATGACCTCAGGCAAAACATAACCTGGTCAGTGCCAATGTCCTCCAAGAGTGGGACACAGGACATTAGTGATATTTAGACGTTACACACAGGTAGCAAGCCTGCTCTAATCAAGCGCTAAGACCTTTCAGGTGACTAATGACTATTCCTGGAAAGGTGAACTTAAGGTTTTCTAAAGGTCATCACCAGTCCACGATAAGTCCACGGGATTATCCTGCTTAAGATGATAATCACATGACAAACACTTGGGATTCAAAAAGAACAAATAAACTGATCTTCAAACAAAACTTTATGCGATGATATTAACAATTACACTTGTTTTTTTTTTTTTTAAAGCCAGTCATCAAACAAATATATGTTTTGTTTTTGGCCATTTGGCAAAACAACAAAAGATCTGAACGAAGTCAAGACTTTCAGCTTTAATTCTAGGTGTCTGACAAAGTGTGACATTAACCATTCAGGAATTACAGCCATATTCATACACACACCAGCATTATGGAGGACCATAAAAAAAGACAAGAATATCCCATGTCCTTGCCTTGGGTAGCTTTGACTGTATGTCCATCTGTAATATGAAGCTGCATCCTATCAGTGTTGCAGCATTTGACTGAATCTGAGCAGAGAGTGTAGACCTACTGTATACACTTCCGAATTCATCCTGCTCCTTTTATCAGCAGTCAGGTCATCAATAAACACCAGTGACCCTCCACCATGTTTGACAGATGAGTTGGAATGCTTCGGATCTTCAGCTGCTCCGTTCTTTCTCCACACCTTTCTCTTCCCATCAGGTTAATTTTGGTTTCAAAAGTCTAAGTCTCAAGAAGTCCAAGCTTTTCTGGCAAAGTCTAATGTGGCCTCCCTGTTCTTGACTGTACAGGATAAAGAATAACGCACGTCTCTTGACTGTAGAGCTTTGACAATGACATACTGAGTGTGTTCGTGACTTGGATAGATGTCGCAAAACGGTTCTTCTTCAACACAGACAGAATCCTGCTTTAGTTGCGTTTCAGGTCTTTTGCTGTTCTTGAACTCGCCAGGTAATTCCTTTTTGCATTTTTGCAACTGTTGCATTGGCCTTTTTTTTGCTATCGCTCTGATGGGTTTATTTAGTTTTTTTTTTTTTTCAGTCTAATGACGGTCTCATTCGCTTGCATGGACACCTCTTTGGACCACACGTCGAGAGTTTGAGTGAACAGCTACCAAATGCAAATTCAGATCCACTCAGATCCATGCCCAGGCCTTTTATCTGCTTGATTAGTCATGCGTTAACGAGGGATCAGGCCACACCTGGCCGTACAACTGCTTGTCAACCATTTGTTTCATTATTTATGAGCCCTCAAAATGGGCTTGTGTGTATGAAAATGGCTGTAATTCCTGAATGGTTAATGCTACACCTTTGTCAAACCCTTTGTCTGAAACTTACATCTCGAGTGTTTCATTTCACATTCAATGTTTTCATTTTTTTATCTTTGTTCCAAAATGTATGGATCTGACTGTATAAGGAATCTCCTCTATACACATCTCTGTGAATGTTGTTACCATAGAAACAACAATGTATTAGAACATTTTCATCTGCACCACTCTGAGCTGCTTTATTACATAATTAAAGAAGAGTTTCTGCTCAATGCCAATCAAGAATTCAGTAGTGATGTGGTATAATCCGCCATATACTGTACATACTCCACGTACTGTAAGGAGCAACAAAATGGACTGTGTCTGTGTTATACCACAAATGCCACAGCGTTCCTCTTAAAGGCACTTCCGGTACAATTTGCCTCTCTTTTTCCTTTTCAGCTTCATCTAACAAACTTTCATATTTTACTATATGTTGAAAGTTGAGTTCTTGAATGGTGTTGTATGATTCCACACTTATGATGCTGCTAATGCTACAGAATGTTCTCGTTCTGTTAGTGCTTGTTTAGTCCTATCCGCCTCTTGCCTACTTCATAGGACTACATCCTCCATGCCTTCCTGTCTGGGACTGCATCCTTGAGATCACTCGTTCTCATCGCGGTGTCCATCAAGACAGTATCAAACCAGCATGCTTTTGGATGGTCTCTTCTGCACGTTCTTCTGACGTTCTTCCAGCACGATAGATTTTTTCAGTGATGAATCGGCTTGCATGACATTTCCACAGAAGGTTAACCGCTGTCTGGTGCTTTGTTCGGTCCATTACATTTTTAATGACCTGTAACTTTCAAAGGTCCATACCACATACAGTACGTTCCAAGTGCCGATTTTTATTGGTTTGGTATCGCACAGATGGTTCTCTTTGATTCTGCTGGCATCAACAGTCAGGCACCCTGGGGCGGTTTGTCCAAACAAACCTGGTAGCTGGTAGCTCCTAGGAACACGTCTTTGCTCTTTTCTAGTCGCATTTTGAACATCGTCCAGACTGGAAGGTCCACTGTCCGATGCCATGTTGTTTGTCTTCCCATGACGCTTTTTTGGCCAGAATATAAGGGGAGGTAGCCCTTTCTGGTCTCAACTATGAATGGTTTGAGACCTTGGCCTGCGGTTTAGCCCTGGAGGGTAACCACAGTCGGTCCCTGACACCACAATGAGGTGAAGGGGGTGTTGACCAAGAAGGTAGAATTTTATGTGATAAACATGGATGAGTGGAGCGAAATGTCCCAGTCGTGCATCTTATTTTATATGTATGGTTAGATTTAATGTTGTTGATTTTAGAGGCATCTCAGAGGCAAGGTGTCTCCCCCATCAAAAATTTTACCATGGTTAAATGGTTCATATGGTTACTTACCTAGGTTAAACTATAGAACTGCACATACCATAATATCTCCATCCATACATCTACAGTAGGAACCTCTGTAGTCTAACTAGGGACAGAGGAAGCCAATGGTGACCACTGCAGTATTCATTCCCATTTTTACAACTGTGGTAGGACCTCCGGTCAACACTCACATGCGAATTCACACAATACAGGCAATTTGGGAAAGCCAATTGGGCTAATCTGCATGTCTTTGGACCGTGGGGTTGTCTTTGGACAATGTACATGCATACACACCTGAGGCGGGAATCGAACCCAGACCCTGGAGGTGCAAGGTGACAGTGCTAACGCCATACCATAATATACCATAGTATTACTGTGGTACTTCAGGCATTACCATTGTAGGCACCATAGGACTTTATAGAGTACCACGGTAGGTACTATGGCAGTCCAGTGGGTAATCATGGTAGAGAGACAATGACCATTGTTAAAAACACAATAGAAATAAAAATTTAATTGAAAAAAATACCATGATACTATATACCATGGTAACATTTCTTATGCGTCCTGTTCTCATTTATGTATGTTTTAGGTGCATTCTATCTAAAAATCTCTCTCTCTGTTAAAAAAAGAAATGAATGACGTGATAGAATGAGTGCTGTTGTTCACTTTACAGACAGAACCACGGGCCCGAGCTAAGCTGTACTAGTGAAGTAACCCACTCATTCTGATTTGCGTATTCAATCATACAGTGGTACAGTATTAATGTACGTATGTAATGTGCTTATGATCATGTATATACAATTAATCATCCCTAACATGAACGGAATCCAGTAAGAGATTACAGACTGAAATAGTTTCTATTTCATATCTGTAGGAGAAGAGTTACATATTTACAGTGCTGCTACACTTGCTTTATTTCCCCCTATAGCACAAATCCTCATCTCCTCATTTCCTTCAAAAGGAACGCTACATTAAACACACGATTGTGTATCTTTCTGGCCGCGCATCTATTCTCAACTGTAGCATTTAGATTAAGTGCGCAATCTCAAAAAAATACATTACATTCTCAGTCTCGGTTAGCTGCTGATGCAATAGCTATACTTTTAGATGTATGTTTGAAGAAGTTACACAGAAGCGTGTGACTAATGCATGCGTGCTGATTATGAGGATCTTGGTGTCACGCGGATAACGCTGCAGGCCGCGTTATAGATTCAGACAGGTCCAGCCAGAGGCCGAGTTAAGAACAGACGAAGTGGAAAATCAGTTCAAGCAGACAGATGTTATCTGCCTCTGACTGTCTGAGCATGCAGGTGAAAAGCAGATGCAACACGGGGATATGAATCCAGTATCTTTCTCCTTCTCCCTCTCTCTCTCTTTCTCTTTTTTTTTCTTTTCTCTTCACACCAATAAATCTAACTACACATCCTTCTGCCCTTCCTTTCTCCCTGCATCCATCAACACAACTAGAAATACAAATACAAGCAATTCAATCGACCTTGTATCTCTCGAGCCACTGGTGCTGATGCTGGCCGTTGTATAATACGGAGGTGACAGAAGGTGAAGGCTTTATTCGACTGAACCCAGCTCAGAGTTGCGGTGTATGAGCTGGCAGTGTTGAGGAGAAGCCACTGTGACATGTACAGCACGGTGTATCGGATTGTGTGGGGATTACTGATGTTTAATTAACTCACGCCGTGCCTTCAGGAAAGATTCAATTCGATTAAAATCATTCAGCCTATAAGTAGTAGTTCAGTACACGGGATATGAAGCGTAGCCGCACGCATTTGATATTGTAGTAGGAAATAAGAGAGCAGAATATCATTGATTTTTTTTTTTTTTTTAAGAAATCAATATGATTTTTTTTTTCCCTTCCAATTTAGTACTTTGCCAATTCTCATATACCTACAACTCTTTCATCACAGACAGTTGAAGTTACAAGTTTGCTGACACTGGAGACTCCTTCCAAAAATGGTCTGACTTTAAATTTAATTGTTATAGAGACTACACTATATTCTAAATTATTACTATATTCACTATTAGAAATCAGGTTCTTATAGTTTACATTCTTGATTTTTTTTTTCTACAAATTTAGTCATTTAACAAAAATTATTCATATCAATTTTTTTAAATGAATATTATTAATTAATTTCTTTAATTTTCTTTATTAATTTCTTTTTTTAATGGCATGCTTGCAGATATCTCAGTATAAGGTACATTTTCTAGTCCTAGACAAAGACAGAACTCATTCTATGTCACCTTATTATGTTACCATGATAATTATAGCTGGGTTTTCTTGCATATACTGTATACAGAAAAATAGATGCAAATTTTATATTTCACTAATCGGTTGACAAAATGATGAAATTGTATCTAGATAAAATGGTGAGGGAAATCTTTCATGACTCATGATATAATTTTGCTAGCGGTCTCTAGCTAGTGTTAGCTAACACTTGAAATGCTCCACACGGACGAGCACAATCTGCATGATCTTGTTAAATAAAATAAAATAAACAAATAACCTCATAAACAAGTGTTTGGTTGTGGCAGGAGTAAACTTTCCGTCTCCGAAGCAGCAAGAAAAAAGTTGTGTGTGAAAAGAGCTTAGCCAGCTCTGCCCAATCACAAGACCGCTAGCAACTAGCACAGTGTGAACACTAGCACATACTTCCTCAGAGTCATGTAAGGCCAGGCAACTGTATGTTTTACAAATGTTACATATGCTACAGTACATCACAGGCTGGCTGAACACTGTCTGGAAAGCGCTATCCATCCTCTTCTGCATACTGCACATCTATGATTGGTTAATGTCACTCAAAAGAGTAAAACTGTCTCTTTCATCCGGAGAACACTATAAAGTTTGCTCTCATGGACGAGACAGCTGCATCACCATGAAACAAACTTCCCTAATGATAAGGAGGGCGCTTTGCGTCGCTCGGACGCCCTGCCGCGTTCTTTTCACATACCTGTCTGTCACGGTAAACTTTCAGAATCCATCATACAACCTAGGTGTGTAAAAGGACTGTGCTTCAGGGTATGGGTAGGAGTTAATAATCTCACCTCATACCTCTTGTAATGAAGCACAGCGAGCACACACACACATACGCACATACGCAAACCGTGCAGAATGAGGTGGGAACTTCAAAGTGGTTATTGGTGGGTCGTAGGCATGATGTGAACTTTCTCCTACATTTTCTGCTTCGTCAGAGAGACAGGAGTGTGGAAAATTTACAGCAGGAGAGGAATTCGGTTAGACGTACCAGAGCTGTACAGGTGCGGAGGACATCCAGATGTTAAAAGTCAGACTTCACTCACCAACACTACTGTGTCTGCCTGTGGAGTTCAGGTTGTGCTTCTTTTTCATTACACAGAAACATCATATACCGTTGTAATTTATTATTCTTAAACACTTGGAATGACTGTGCTGTATCTGCTGTACTTTGCTAAGCTAATTTGGCATTTGTGGCTTTTTTGAAAGTGTGTGTTGTCCTCTAGGTCTTATCTGTTAAACAAACGCAGTGCTTTGAGTAAACACAGGGAAGCACAAGAGCCAGGCCTCGTACCTTCAGCTTGCGCAGACACACTCTGATGCGAGAGGGAAAGAGACAAGAGCAAGATCCACAAATACGAATGATCCATCATCTCTCTCTCTCTCTCTCTCTCTCTCTTTTCTCCTCTATCGGTCGCTCCTCTTGCGTCTCTCCACTATCTTATCTTTCCTCCAGCAGGCCCGATCTTCTGCAATGACGCTCCACTTTGCTTTATTCAGCCGTGACTTTTTCTCCTTTATCTGACACAGAGACAGAGAGTGTGTGTGAAAGGAAGAATGAAGAAAGAGAGAGCGAGAGAGAGAGAGAACAAATGATCATTATCAGGGCTACAGTATATGTGTATGCATATGTACAGCATAAGTTATGTTTTTTAATGAGTCACAATATAAACTGTGAATTTTACACAATGCTGTTTTATTCAGTCTTTAATGTGAGTGGATCTTATTCCTGTGGATGAGGCATCAACATACTGCACTGGTGTAACAAAGGGACGAAATAAAAAAGGTACAAATAAAAATAAGAAAATACAACACAAGAAAATAAGAAAAAGACATTACAAAAGACAAAATGAAAATGAAAAAAAAAATTTTTTTTAAAGAAAAAGTAAAAAAAAAAAAAAACAAATAGAAATACTCAAATAAAACACAAAAAATAAACAAAATTAAAGTCCATGGAGGAAAAGGGTACAAGAAATAAAGTATCAATGAAGATAAAAAAGATAAGAAAATAAGTGGAAAGGTTACAAAGAAAGGCAAGAAAAAAGTAACAAATAAAAGGACAAGAAAAATGGATGAGACAGGGCATAAAAAGGCAAGAAAAAAGAATAACAAAGGATAAGCAAATGTTCAAAGGACAAGAAAATGCAAAAATTATCAGGTGAAAGCCAAGAAATAGCACAAGAAAAATACAAAAATACAGGTCAGGAAAAAAAGAACCACAGAATAAGTTACGACAAAGAAAAGAAAAGAGAAAATTTAACAGGACAATTGGGCAAGAAAAAAAAGAATGACAAGAAAATTCTCAAAAGAAGACAAGAAGGACAAGAAAAATTGGGGAAAAAATGTACAATAGAATAAAAGTATATAGAAGATAAGAAATAACATAAGAAATATACAGTAATGATAGTTTTAAAATGAAAAAGACAAAACAACTTATATTCTGAATGCACCTATCTAGCAGCAAAGTCAGTTACAAGATACTTGTTAATGAATAAAATCAAAAATATAATTATACTCAAGTAATCTGAATGGATGAGAGGCTTTCCACAAGAGGTGATAATGGTCAGTAACAGCACTGTGAAGTTTAACTCGAGTGTCCCAGGTGTTGTCCAGTGGTTAATGACACTAACTGTGTGTCTCAGCGTGGGTGAGAGTTGGTCTGTCCACAGTACTGAGGAGAGAGCAGCTGCCTGACAAAACCCACTTTCACAACCAGAAGCATTAAAGCACTTTCAGCAACAACACACATCTGATAACGTTATAAAATAAAGTAATTCTGAATTGCCTCTCAACTGTCCATGTTGTTCTGTTCACGGCTAACACAAGCTACAGCGCTAACTAGTTTCTAGCACAAGTCTTAATCCCAAATCACTGTCTAATCCCTGATCAAGGGCACTACTTGGTGTGTGGAATAAGGGATTGGACACCCCTACACACTGCACTAGCTTTTTTAACAACTTCAGGATCCAACCCCAGAACCTGAAAGTTAGCTGATATTCTAAAGTAGAATAAGTGGAAATATAAAGTGAAATATAAAGCTATTGTGCTGAATATATTGTGCTCAGGCTGTGGTTTTAGAGTTCTGCTCTATGGTCCAGTTCTGATGCTCACGTGCCCATTATGGGAGCTCTTAGTGTTGGACACAGGTCAGCACGGGGTCACCACGCAGCCCTGTACACAACAAACAGAGACGCACAATGTGTTCTGATTCCTTTCTATCAGGACCAACATTAACTTTCTTTCGCTCTATTGAATTGAACTACACAGGGAAGCCTTTGAAATCATTGAGCCTTGGTCACCCATGACCCTGTCGCCGGTTCACTGGCTTTGCTTGGACCACTGTTGTTAGATGTTGACCACCGCAGACCAGGAACATCCCACAAGAGCTGCTGTTTTTCAAATTGCTCTGACCCAGTCGTCTAGACATCACAATTTGGCCCTTGTTAAAGTGACTCACATCCTTACGCTTGACCGGTTTTTTTTTTTTTTTTCTGCTTCCAACACTGAATATATATCTCACCCACGTCCAGGTGCCATTGTACCGAGATAATCAATGTTATTCACTTCACCTGTCAGTGGTCAGACAGAATGTTATGATAGTGTAAGAGGAATGAATTGGGGAAAAAAGAAACTCTGCAAGGCGCACGCTCATTTTATTACAGCATAGAAAACGGCAGCTTTTCAATCTGTCGGGGTTTTGTCAGTAATATAGCTTTAATATCTACTAGACCAATACTTTTTTTTTCCTTTTAAAACAATAAAAGTATCGTTTTCATCTCAGAATTGGATCTGAGATAAACCCAGCACCGTTTCTAAAGACTTCCCGTCTCCCCATTCATTGATTTACAGAGCGGTGCTCCTGTCCAAAGTTGCCATGGCATTTTAACAACAGAGAACTGAGGCTTGGTGTTCACATACCAATGAAAGTCAGTCCTGTTCCTGCATGTAAGGCCACATGTTCTTATCCAGCTGGCTCCATTCCAGGATTAACAACTCACTTCACACACACACACACACACACACACACACAGATACACCTAAAGCAGAAGATAAGGAGTAGATGCATACAGTATCAGCATCGTGGTTCAATTATTTGGGCTTGAACGTGCCTCCTTCTGTTATATTGTATTAAGATCTGACCCCAAAGTTGCACTGTTACTCCGCAGGCGCGACTGTAATCTACGCTTAACGGATGAAAACGGCTTCACGATGTCTGTCCGTGGCTGTGAAGTGCAGTTTGACCCATGGTGTGCTGTGGCGCGGGTGGACGTGGGGTTTCTCTGATCTTCGCCGCGTCTCTGGATGTCAGCTGGTTCTACATAACAGCATTTCTCTACTTTATAAAGGATTATCCCTGTAGGTGTGAAATTGGTTGACACACACACATAAATGTGCAGGAGCTTAAATTTTGACACCAGCACATAGTGTATATATATATATATCTCGTCATTGCCTGCACCGCTTTATCAGGTATACAGGGTCGTGGGGGTCTCCCAGGAGACTTATGGCAAGGGGCGAGGTACACCCTAGACAGGGTGCCAATCGATGACAGGGCACATGCAGATACACACACTCATTCACACACTACGGGCGATTTGGGGAAACGCTAGTTAGCTTAATCTGCACGTCATTGGACTGTGGGAGGAAACCGGAGTACCCGGAGGAAACCCACCAATTACAGGCAGAACATGCAAACTCCATGCACACAGACCCCGAGGTGGGAATCGAACCCGGACCCTGGAGGTACAAGGTGACAATGCTAACCACTAAGTGCCACTATATATATGGCTTGAGATGAGGCTACTATTAATAAATGCTATTAACACACACACACAATAAATTCACACACATTACCATGACCGTTAACAGCTGTGTTTGCATCATTAAAGTAATGAATCGTCTTTGCTTTGTGCACTTAAGGTCAAAAGCCTGGCGGATTCACTGAGCGGGGAAAAAAACTAACAAACAAACAAAAAAAAAATGTAATGTAAATTGTTTGGCAACTGAGATAAAGTTCTCAAATGAAAGACAGCACAGATTTAATTTAATGCTTTATTTTCTCCTCATATTCAGCATACAGAATCTCGTCGCGGCAAAGTCGAACATTAAATTTGCATTGTTATTATTATCATTATCATAGAGAAGCACAGTCTGCACTATTACTAATGCACTCTCTATCACGATGTATGAAACGAATGAAGGGTAAATGAGATTTGAGTCTTATGATTTGAAAGTGAGGATGCGTAAGCCTAAATTATAACAAATATAAACTTTAAATGGAAAGGGGACGTGATAAGTAGCTTGTACAGACTTTCTTCTATTGTCAAAAAAAAAAATGTTATGCATGAAAATGTATCTTAGAACTTTTTGGTAATATCGGAGCAACTCCAGCATCGTCTCAGTAATATTCATGACTATCATTATTTCTTATCGATCTTCGCCCCTTGGTTCTTGTAAAACTCTGATTGATAAAGGTTCCACATCAAATCAGTCCTGGAGACTTTGACATCTTCTTCTTTTTGGTTCAACAAATATTTCTCTGTTTGTTTGTTTGTTTGTTTTTTGCATGATATTTCATTTACAACTATTTGCACTCATAGAGGGTATAAATAGTTACCCCCAGCGCTGTTATTTACGGAGTCACTGCATGACTAGGGCATTGTGATTGGCCAACGTCCAAATGAAGAGAAAAAGCTTGGCAGAAGTGACGCAAATACCAAGTGCAAAGTGAGAGCAAAAATAGAAGAAAAAAATAATAATAATAATAAAAAGAAAGAAGGAACGAACAAAACATGCATATTGCCATCCATTTCCATTCCAACTCACCTCTGCCATCCAGCTACACAGTCCCACCAAAACACATCCACACACCCACGGCTCTCCTGGACATACACACACACGACATCCGCTGGAAATCCTGCACCCAACTTTTCTATGACAGCCTGTGAAACTCCAAAAGTCTCAGGGAAAAAGTATCGATGTGGATAAATAAGTGAATGAATGAAGCACACACCTCTCAGAGCGCAAGCTCAGGGGGTGTGTGCATGTGCAGCAACAGGTTGAGCCGTCTAAAGCGACTGAAAGAGTGCGAAAGTATGAAAAGTAGGTGAGTGGGATGGTGGTGGTGGGGTGTTAAGAGCAAGGGGCTGGAGGGCACTGACTTGCTCCCTCGTCTCCTTCAAGAAAATATTTGTCGCTCCCCCAAAACACACACACACACACACATCATCTGTCTTCTGGTTTCTGCAGTAAAGTGAGCTGGAATGTATCTTCTGTTGCTGGTATGTCGAGAGGAAGACTTCACACTGCTCAGCAAAACTGTAATGTAATGTAACCACTGCTGATTGTGTTTACATTCATTCGAACCCGGCATCGTTTCTATAGTAACAGCTCATTCATGCTTTACGTATTATAAAAATACTTTATTTATTTATTTTATTTTATTTATTTATTTTTTTTTTTTTGGATTTTTCCCCGATTTTCTCCCTAATTTAGTCGTGTCCAATTCCTCCCCGTCACTAGGGGGCTCCCACATTAAGGCTACTACTACCACTCAGCCGGGAGGGCCGAAGACTATCACATGTTTCCTCCGAACCACGTGACGCCAGCCGACCGCATCTTTTCGAACTGCTCGCTCGCGCACCGTTGGGGGCGGCGTAACACACTCGGAGGACAGCGCTATCCGCTCCCTCCGTTGCGCGAGCTCACAGACGCCCCTGATTGGCTGTAGAGCCGTGATTAATGTGGGAGCACTAAGTACCTCTCATCCCTCCCCTCTGAGAGAGCTCGGCCAATCAGCTCTCTCTAGACCTCCGGCTGCGAGAGGTTACAGCACCACCTGGGATTCGAACTAGCGATCTCCGGATGATAGGGCGAGCGCTTTAACCACTGCGCCACTCGGAGGCCCCAAAAATACTTTATTTATATGGTGGTTTTCTGCAAGGAGGAAGGAGTCTCCAGTGTAACAATGGGTTTCCCAAGATTCATGCTAATGGGAAAGCGTTACGATTTCTCAATAACATGGTACATTGGATTATTTCTTAATGTTAAAATGGACAGAGAGAGAGAGAGAGAGAGAGAGAGAGAGAGAGAGAGAGAGAGAGAGAGAGAGCGAGCGATCTGGACCTACAGTACAGCTGCTATAACATAAATGAAAACAGGAACTAACTTGTCTTTTTTGGATGTTCCACCACCAAGAGAAATATAATATGAGGACCATACAAGGATATACACATAAGGTATTTGGGAGAAAATGTCATTTCCTCAAATGAGTACATTCAGGTCTCAACACGCCAAAGGCAAAATTATTAAACAAACATAAAAAATTAGGCCTTAGGCTCTGTTATTTAAATGTGTACAATAAAATTAAATAAAAAATATATATTAGAAAAACCACACCCCTTACATTGAAAAGTACAACTTTTATTAATAAACCGTGTAAAACCTTGTTGTACAGTAAATGCTTACAAACGTCTGTAGCACAAGCGGAATAAAACACTTTGAGTGCGCAGTTCTAAAACAAATAATTAACTTTGGGAGGAATGTATTCAGCACGGTGGTGCAGTAGCTAGCATTGCAGGGGTTCGATTCCCGCCTCAGGTCTGTGTGCATGGAGTTTACATGTTCTCCCCGTGCTTGGTGGCTTTCCTACCACAGTCATGACAGAGAGTCGAATTGGTGTTCCCAGATCGCCTGTAATGTGTGTATGTGCCTGGCGATGGATTGGCACCATGTCCAGGTTGTACCCCGCATTGTGCCCATAGTCTCTTGGGATAAAACTCCAGGCCATCCATGACCCTGTATACATGATAAGCAGTATACTGTAGGAGTTGAATGAATTTGGTCCTGCCATGTTAACTCCAAATTCAGTGTCGCGCTCAATTTCCAACCACCACTGACACCAACTCCCAGGTCACATGCTTGAGTTCAGTCAATAACTGATTGCACACTGCATTTGGCCCTAATCTCCACCACATTACATTAGCATGCTCCCAACACAAACACTTCGCAAAGTACAGTATTCGTTAAGCTCTTTTCACCTGACCTGCCAAGCCTTTGTTCATGCCTGCCAGCTTTGACCCACCTTCGCGTTCTTGTTTGGTAAATCAAAGTCTTGTTCTTTGACACCCTGTTTGTTGAAAAATGTAATAATAACCAGAAATACTTTAATATTGCTATGTTTTACAATTATGCACATGGATGTAATACACACATTACAGATCTGAATATTTTTAAATAGTAAATTGGTGCGTGTCTCTCTCTTCAAAAACTATAAGGTGACTTCCTTACAGTTTAATTTGAAAAAAAAAAAAATCGCAAGGAAAAAAAAGACACTCAAACTATATGATAATCTTTTCTGATTATTAGCTCATGTCAAGACATTTTCACGACAAACCTGACCCTAATACAGGCCAGAACCATATTCAACAGTGTTCTTCTGGCTTCATATAAACGAAACTAAATCCGCTAAACATTAACTTCTGGCTTATCCTCATATCCGCCTTTAAACATATTATTCAGCATCCACTATGAATTATTCAGGAACTACAGTAAAACTAAGGCATGTGAGGAACTTCAGTCTGGACCAGCTGGGTGTTTAAGGGGTTAAGCTCCGGCTACTCATCACAGCATTTTCAAAAGGATCAGATCAGCCAGATCCAAGAGATTATTTTGTGCTTAAGGTGAATTTAACCTGGACACCTACAGTAGCACAAAAACACATCAACGTTACAACGCCAAATCTTATTTAAAAACCGAGGTTGTGATTTATGATTTAAGATCCTAAACAAGACACGCTGATTTATGAGTGCAAGAGGATGAGTTGTGTGTTGCAAAAAGAAAATGGGAATAAAACAACATGTACTGTACTGTACATATGTGGGTTAGTGTACTGTATCTTTATATATCTACGAGACTCCTTGTGGAGTTATTGTATATTATAAAACCTGGGCCAGGCAGATATAATTGCACACTGCGAATAAAAGGTTACTAAACTGTACTTTATAGGAGCAGATACCCTCAAGGCTACACCTTTTATACTTTAATGTCTATCTATTACATGGTATTGTGAATGTAGTTCACCTTTAAATTATTTAAGGAATATAATTGGGTCTTAAAGAGCACTTTTGTGCCTTTAACCAGCTTTCAGAAGAAAACTAAAATCACATATCCAGGTAAATGCTACCTACTGAAGGGAGAAAAAAAGATGAGGCCTTGAGGGTACCACCCCAACTATAACAGAAAGTACAGTTTAGTGAACATTAACATTAGTCTAGATAAAGGAAGAATCAAAAAAGGAAGAAGCTGCTTTGCCACTATGACCATTGTCGAAAGCGCTATACAAATTGAATGGAATTGCTCATAATTGTTCTAAGAAACTTTTGCCTCATTGTTTTTGTCATATATTAAAGCTACAAAAAATATCTATAATTTTTCTCTGAAAGTGGTGGACAGTGGATAATTGTTGCAGGTACAGTACTTGGCATTCCCATATGGACTTTCCTACTTACAGTACAGCATTTGGCAGACAACCTCATCCAGAATGACTTACATTTATCTTATCATATATCTGAGGGTTAAGGGCCTTGCTCAAGGGCCCAACAGAAGTAGTTTTGGTGGTGCTGGCATTTGAACCTTTCAGCCCAACTTAACCACTGTGTTACCCCTGCTACCCCTGTCTGTACAAATTGTTACAAGCAATATATCTGCATTAGCACTGCCTCAAATTATATAATCACTAATTCACTAAACTGTGCGTTATATCACTTATACACCAAAGGTTTTCATGTTTCGTTACCGGTGCTATCACGCCGGCACATGTATTTACTAGGGCTGTCAATATTAACTTACTTAACTTAACTGACAGTCTTAACGTATGTAATTAATCTAGAAATTAAATACGCAAATTAATCATATGACTAAGTTTGACCCTAATGGCTTTCCATAATCTCAGTGCAATTACGCGGCTGTGTGTGATAATGGCACATTTTCACAACTAGAGCTAAGGCTCTAGTTTGTTGATCTCTTCTTCTGAGGATCCAGGTTTGAGCCTCATTGTTGATGGGTTGCCACATCCTCGACAATCCAGCCACTGCAGTGTCGGTCCCATTCAAGAGATTTAAATTTAGCATTCATATTAGAAAACTGCATAATCTGGTTTCTCTAACTAGTTTGTCATGCATTCCTTTATTCCAACATTGCGTGTTTATAATACAAATCTGTATCGTGACTAATCATACATTATGACCGTCATTAACTAGATTACAATATTTATTCGATTGATACCACTAGTATTTACCTTCTCAAACCAATAGAACACCAAGGTCTGACTTATTTAAAAAAAAAAAAAAAAAAAAAAAGTGAATGTGTTACCTGAGGTCAACTTTAACAGCCTATCACTGGAATGCTGAGAAGGTTTATTGGTGGTTTCCAGCTGTCACTCATGACACACCATAACTCAGCAAGGCCAGGTCACAAATAGGGACATGACCTGTGAGAAAGTAAAAAAAAAAAAAAAACTGTCCTGACCCCAGGATATGCGCAGGACCAAGCAAAAAAATAAACAAAATTAATTACATTTTTTAAAAATGGAACTTGAACAATCCATTCAACTATTCACCTATTCAACTATATAACCATAATGTGCAGCACGGCATCTGCAACTATATAACTATAATGTGCAGCATAACACTGGTATAACCACAACATGCAGTATGCCACTATATAACCATAATGTGCAGCATGACGTATGCCACCATATAACCATAATTTTCCCTTTGCAGTATGTCTTTCCTCTAACTACAACTACTGCATAAATCATAATATGCAGCATATTGCTACAGTAGGTAGCCATGACATGCAGCGTGTCTTACTCTGACTTTTATCCTGATCTTTAAACCCATGTGTAATGCCAGTGAGAAGATAATATTTTTATATGTGCAATAATCTGAAGTCTTGCTTTCATCCTATTGCACAAACTAAATTAATAATAAAAATTAAAACTCCCAACATTGCAGTCACCTCCACTCAGAGAGCTTACTACCCCCTGCAGGCTCTGCAGGCAAAACCACAATAAATGAGATAGCTGTAAAACTAGGAGTCTATAAAATTCTAATTTTCTACCAAATGTTCACAAGTCTACATCCAGTTCAAGAATCAGGCATATCCAAGCATTTTGCAAAACATAACTATTAAAAAAAAATCATTTATTTTAAAGACTTTAAAGCATCTGTTGGAACCCTATAAATAGCGAAAGCCCCTGATGAGATGGAGAAAAGATAAAACGGTCTGCTGCCGCTAAAGACTACTGCATACATGCAGCGTCTCAACCACGCTCGAGCCTAACCACATATTAACAAAGTCAAACACAACCCTGTGTTACATTGTTCTTTTCTCTTGTTAGTAGAGAGGTGTACATGTAAGTGAGAGATGAGTAAACAGTCATATAGAAGGAAAGGAGGAACGGCTGAGGAGGTTATAAGAGGAAGACAGATCAGATTGGCCCACAGGTGTGTGTGTGTGTGTGTGGAAGCCTGCTAGGCATTGCAGAGTCCCTCTTTCATGTTGCATGGCCTCTAGGTTAGCAGCTCCACATGGTGCCAGAAAGGTCATAAATCCTACTGGATGTGTGGTTTGTAGATAGGCAGAATGTTGGCTCTCTTGCAGTGGGAACGGTGCACAGTGTAGCTGGAGGACATGTTGAGAAATCTTTTGTGCTCTCGTCTTCGTTCTGCAACGATTTGTACTGATTTTGAAACCCTGGAGATATTTTCTGCATGCTATTTTCTTTTTAATATTCACAGAACAAACGGTTGCCATCCATCCTGTTTTCAGGATGTGTGTCCGGATTTCCTGTTTTAACTGTCATTTGGTTGTTGTGTTTTTTTTTTTTTTTTTTTAATTAATGATCTCACATTTCTGGTACAGTCAAAGCATGTTGTTCAGTTCATTTAGCATAATTGTGACACTTTTTAAAAGGAATTGGCCGACCGTAGAGTTCTGCCACAAGTCGCAGTATGCATCAGGAATTTGCTAAATGGATAAGGGGGAATTCCATAAAATACAATTAACAGGAAATATAAATGTCAAAGATAATTATAAATACATACATTTGCAATTGATTTATTTTCAGACTGTCAAGCTGACGTCTATTAGCTTTTTATTTCCGTTATTTACATAGCTGTAAGGTGAAGTCCAAGGTACAGCCAGAAGCAATATTAGAGTGAAATGGTGTCTGGTTTGTTAAATACACTATAAAAAGACTAGAAGAAACCTAGGAGAGCAATAATACTCTGGGGACACTCAGAGACAAATAGAGAGGGGTGTGTTTAGCGCACATATATTTTCCTATAACAGTTTTCATTCAGACATTCGTTCATTCATTTATTCATTCAGTCTCTATCCTGCTTACTCTAATGTATGGTCACATAATCCTGGAGCCTATCCCATGAAACTTGGGGCACAAGGCACACCTTGGACGGGGTGTCAACCCTGTGCAGGGCAAAAGCACACCCACTCAGTCATACAGTATACTGTGGACAATTCTGGAATGCCAATCAGATATGTGAGGAAACCAAAAAACCTGGAAGACACCCACCAATGCAGGTGGAGATCTCCACACACACAGTCCGAAGTGTGGTCCGAAGAGATTCAAACCCTCGATCCTGGAGGTACGAGGCAGCGTGCTAACCACTACGCCACCGTGCCACTATTCTTCTAAAATTATTATAAAATGAAATAACATGAAACGACCTCAGCAGCGACCTTATTTCCCCTCTCGTCTGTTCCAACCACTCAGCATTCGGCATCAACAGTAAACTAATCACCTCCTGATCATCTGTCATCATCTGCACCTGCTTCTCGCTCAGTCACGTCTTAAGTTAGATGAGTTTTACAATATGTTTGAACGATTCATAGGTCCCTGTGTGGTCCCTGCTCAGGTTCTCCCTGCATCAAAATTAAAACCGTTTCAAAGTCAAAACTGCCACTATAAAATAAAACAAGCACTTCAAATAGTCTTATTTTTAGCAATAGACTACTCTCTAACAGTGGACCATGAAAGGATCAATATTCTCAGGATTCAGTCATGTTAGAACTTCGTAAGCAAGGAAATTTGTATAAAAATTCTATTGCACTGATTCAGACACTTAAATATTCACTTAATGACTGAAACATAAAGCTTAAAAGCAGATTTGAGTTTTTGAGTTTAGAAAAAAAAAACGATCAGCACGATCTTTAAATGAGAATACAATATAGTAAGTGCAACAATAAGAATATGATAATAAGCTGGGTTCAGGTATAAGCCTTTGAAAAAAGTTAAAAAAAAAAAAAGAAGAGAAGAAAAACAGCAGCTGTTAATGACACTATTACTGTATAAAACGATTGACTAGCTAACTCTGGAATAAAGCTGATAATGACTTATCGTCCTGAGAATATGAATAGGACATGCCCTTATAAACCACCGGCTAATTACTCTTTTCAGTTCCTCGGAGTCCCCGAAGCCATCCGTTCTATTGTTAAACTGTGATTTGATTAAATTCGAGTTTAATGTGAAGGGGAGGGAGAGGAATCTTGCATACTGGGATTAAGACATTTGCAAGGGCAGTGAACTATTTTTGTCTTTCTCTAGATCTCTCACTCTGTCTCTCGCTTCATTTCTATGTGCAATGTTTATAGAAAGCATTTACTTGCCATGCATTAGGCTGCTGAGACGCAGAGAAGCTATGGAGTTAGAAAAACAACTGCAGTATAAAAGACATTTCCATCTCAAGGTATGAACGGCTTGTTTTAACAGGTAGTTTGGCCCCGGACTCAATTTACTGCTATACACCATTTCCTTCCGTTAATACAGCATATCAATTCCTTTCTTAACTATCTTCCCCTCTCAGTGACCTTTTCTACTCTCTAAATGAGTTTTTTTTTTTTTTTGCTTTTTCAGTAAAAAAAAAGAAAAAAAAGTTGCCTTTAAGTACATTAAACTATATAATTATTATAACCCTCTGTAATTTTTATTCTACAAGTCTTGTAGTTTATAGACCCCTATGAATAATAAAAGATCCACCGTTGCAGGAAGTCACCTCATTATGCAATTATGCATCGCTTAATCTGAAGCAACTGTCCTGTTTATTAATCGGCACATCGATTGCTCTTATTCACTGGAGATAAAGTCACATTTAGTATGCATAGGTGTGCATATTAATGATATCAGTCCAGTGGGGAGCCTTAGTTTGTCAATGCGGACCATGAACGGAACGAAACACTTAATATTGTGCTGTTTAGGAAAATAGTCTAGTAATCAACAGGGTGGTGTGATGAGGTACTGCACTAATGCTGCATGATGTCATGTACCCTAAACATAACTTTGCACCAAAGTCATTTTGTAAGAATTTCTTTGATAAAATGACACTATATGGACAAAAGTATTTGTCCAAACCTGCAGTGACATTGTATCCAAATACATACACTTCAATGTGGAGTCTTTCCCGCCATTGCAGCTATAACTGCTTCTACTCTTCTTGGAAGGTTGTCCACAAGATGTTGGAGTGTTTCTGTGGGAATTTGTTTCCATTCATTCTGTAGAGCGTTTATGAAGTCAGGCACTGATGTGGGACGAGAAGGCCTGGCTCGCAATCTCCCAAAGGTGCTCGATGGGGTTGAGATCAGGGCTCTGTGTTAGGACCAGTCAAGTTCTTCCACACCAAACTCATCAAACCACGTCTTTATAGTCCTCGCTTTGTGCACTGGGGCTCAGTCATGTTGGAACAGAAAAGGGTGTTCACCAAACTGTTAAGCATAACATTGTCCAAGATGTCTTGGTATTCTGTAGCATTAAGATTGTCCTTCACTGGGTAAGGAGCCTGATTAATTGAAACACCTGAATTCAATAACTAACCGGTTTGGCCAAATACTTTTGTCCCTATAGTGTAAAAATTAATAAATGCTCCTGCACAATGTTGTAAACACAACCTCAAAAGAGTAAAATATCAACATTTCTTACAGCATTCATGCAGCTTATCTCTTTATGTACTACATCGTACATAGTCCATTAAGTATAGAAGAGTTCAGAAACCGCAAGGTTAGCCGTTTGCAGTTACGGCTAATTGCTAAAGGTTGACCTTAAGCAATCTTAAGCTCTTCAGAAGAGTCAGGTTAGCTGTTAACAGTTAGAAGCTAACAGCAATCTAGCTTAGGCTTATTTACAGCAGCATGGATTTGGAAGATTTGATCAATATAGAAACAGAAAGATGACAAACAGAAGGAAATGCTTTTGTTTTCTCTCATGCTTTTGAATGAATTAATGACTTAAAAGTGAATTGAATATTAATATTAATAATAATAATAACGACAAATGCAGTACTCTGCCAAAGTCTTGAGATTACACTTATTTCTTCATATTTGGATTTCAAAGAGCCAGACTTTATTGTATTTTAATGCATTCTAAGGAATAGTTCTCCAGGCTTCCTTTTTGTCTCTCATATATTTTCAGTCCAGTCCCTGTACCTGAGCAGTTTCAGAGGAATGTGTTTTGTTTGTTAAGCCACACAGTGACCTATGAATCATTCAAACATAAATCAACATCTAACTTCTAAGTCCTGACCCAGTGAGAAACAGGTGCAGATGATGAGAGATGATCAGGAGGTGTTCGTATACTGCTGATGCGGAATGCTGAGTGGTTGGAACAGAAGAGAGGGGAAAAGAGGTCGCTAACATAAACAACCAATATATAAATTGTATCTTCACTCACTTTGCATCCTGTAGGAGTAAAACATTTGTTTCCTTTTCTGTAATTTAATAAGAGCGCCTATTTTTATTTCATATGAAGAAATGAGTGTCTGCGCAAGACCTTTTTGTACAGTCACCTTTAATCTGTATTAATTTGCTTGACTAGCTCCTGTATATAGCTCAGCATACGGTGTTACGTTAGGAACTACTCTTTTTTTTTTTTATCCTAGTTACACAACCAAGCAAATGACAAAGTTATACCAAAGCAGAAATCGTAGGTTTGAAGAGGTTAATATCTTGTGTGCGAGATTGTGTTCATAATCATTCAGAACATGACTCTCTGACTTCTTGGGGGGAAATACAGGAAGAAAGAAATGGTTTGATTTTACGAGGTGTAGTTTTAATGTAACAGCATCCTTAATTACGCATTAATTTTATTTGCTCCGCTGGCTCTATCGCTTCACATACGAGTCAGATATTATTCTGGCCTTGAGTTCTCTTCTCATCTTCAGGCTCGTAACAGCGTGTTTAAATAATGCAGAGATACAGTACATGTTCGCTCTTGGGCATTACGCACAATCTGATGTTACATAAACATTTAAAGTTTGGAGTATATACAGTGCCTTGCAAAAGTATTCATACCCCTTGACCTTTTCCACATTTTGTCACATTACAACCACAAACGTGAATGTATTTTATTGGGATTTTATGTGACAAACCAAGTAATTGTGAAGAGGAAGGAAAATGATAAATGGTTTTCACAATTAAAAAAAAACAACAACAACATTTTGGACATCTATAATCATTCACTTCACAAATCTGGCCTTTAGGAAAGAGTGGCAAGAAGCAAGCCTTTGTTGAAAAAAGTCATAAGAAGTCCCGTTTGCAGTCCCACAGTCCTGTGGTCCATAGACGTCCTGTGGACACATACTCCCACCTGAGCTGTGGATCAATGTAGCTCATCCAGAGTTACCATGGGCATCATAGCTGCTTCTCTGATCATACTCCTCACCCGGCCTGTAAGTTTAGGTGGATGACCATATCTTAGTAGGTATGGCAGTGCCATACCCATTCCATTTTCGGATGATGGAATAAACAGCGTTCTGTGAGATGTTTATACTTCTCCACAACTTTATCCCTGACCTGTCTGGTGTGTTCCTTGGGTGTTCATGATGCTGTTTGTTTATTAACGTTCCCTAACAAACTTCTGAGAGCTTCACAGAACAGCTGTATTTATACCAATATTAAATGACACAAAGGTTTACACAAAATTATTTACTCATTAGGTGACTTCTGAAGGTGATTGGTTCCACTAGATTTTAGTCAGGGGTATCAGAGTAAACGGTGGTGGTGAATACAAATGCACAGCACAACTTTCAGATTTTTATTTGTCCAAAAATTTGAAAACCATTGATCATTTTCTTTCAACTTCACAATCATGTGCCACTTTGTTGTTGGTCTATCCCCCCAAAAATCCCAATAAAATACATTGACGTTTGTGGTTGTAACATGACACAATGTGGAACAGAATCACAAGGGGTGCATACTTTTGCAAGGCACTGTACAGTGGGAATAGAAAAGAATCACCCACTTTAGAAATAATCATACAGCAAAAATGGAGAAAACGATGAATGTATGGCCGAGACTAAACCCCCAATGTGGAATGACTTGAAGATTGCAGTTCACACACAGTGACACACATCACATTTAACTCAACTTGAGCAGTTCTGCAAAGATGAGTGAGCAAATATATTGCAAATTCTAGATGGACAAAGTTTTGTGTGCCATTGAGAAGGTGATTAGCTTCACCTGATCGAGCTTACAAGTCATTTTTAGGATGGCAAGGTGTTCCTTTTCCAAATCAGTGATTCAGTTTTTTTTTTCCTTTTCTTTCTATTTTGTTGTTGTGTTATATTGCAGTTGAGTAAATAAGCTGGATAAAATAAAAAACTGTGTCTGTCTTCATTTCAGGCTGCAAAGGAACAAAATGTGATTATTTTAAAAAGGCTGATTCTTTTCTATACCCACTGTATATAGCGTGTGCGCTGTGTGAACCTCACCCTGTTACAATCTAAGCCACCGCACTTGCTATAACTACGGTCGATAAAGTAGTAGGTGCAGAGCTGAGTTATGGATTAAGAGGCAGTCGGAACATTTGACTGCTACTAGTGTGGACTTTTGGTCTTCAGATATGGATGCGCCCACAGACCGGGGATCAGGGGCGTATAGCTGCCTAAAAGGAGACGATTAACTGGTTGCTCTCGTTGTCATCATCTTAATACAGTTCATGTTTTAACTGTTTTTTTTGTTGTTTGTTTGTTTGTTTTTATTATTCATAATAGTGGAAATAAATAGCTTGTTTGTCACTCATGTGTGTGTGTGTGTGTGTGTGTGTGTGTGTGTGTGTGTGTGTGTGTGTGTGTGTGTGTGTGTGTGTGAGACAAAGCATGAAATTGAATAATTTCATTACACACACCTTGGCTTGTATCTACACAAACAGTTTGCTCTGTAGAGTAAAGTGCAGAAAACTAGAAAGTTAAAATTGTTATTGTGTGTGAATGTGTGTACGTGTGTGTGTGTTACCGTGGCACACCTGGCAGATTCTCTCTCTCTCTCTCTGGAGCTCTGTGGACCCTGGGGATCCAGATTCTGAAACAGATCCACAGTCGTCATGCCAAGCCACAGCAAAAATCCCAAACTCAGCCAAGAGCATCGTCACCTGTACACACACACACACACACACACACACACACACACACACACGGAATCATTGCCAAATGTGCAGGTGCACATGAGCAAACCCACACTGCCTAAAGTACACCGCGACAGGCCCGTCTACACTGTTTAATCTCAACCATTCAAAGTCAATACGGCTAAGCATGCACAAGTATGTGCACCCCTCACCAAACAACATATTTGTCAACCTCTGCGGGACAGATGTAAAACAACAGAATAATAAATAAATAAATAAATAAATAATTCACTAATTAATTTTTTTATAATTTACGGCGCTTATCAATCCACTAAGAAGTGCAGGTACTGTAACTGTGGTGTGTGCAAAAGTTTGTACACACTTCTTTATTTGGCAGACATCACAGCTTGCAAACGCTTTCGGCCAAAACACAGTGGTGCTGAATTTGTTTTTATCTTATTTTATGCCGTTCATACAATACAGAAAAAGTGTGTAAAGCAAAGAAGCTTTATGCAACACGGAGGACGTTAACCAGCCATTTTTCAGCGTCTTGCTTCAATACAATAATTACAATAATGATTTAAAATGCAAATGAATCATAGTTCTTTATGAGTATTGATGCAAAAATTCTACAATCATATGGCCTTTAAAAACTGTTGCTTAAATTATATAGCATGCTGTGCAAATAATATACGTGATGGATTTTTTTCACCAAATTGCTAACAACAGTCGTCTTGTTTAAATGCTACAAATTAGACACAAACATTATGTTATGTGGCCATAAAACATAATATATATAGATTATTCAGTTAAAATTACTTTTTTGTAATCTGCCCAATAATTAATGTTGACACACACACCAAAATTCCAGGGGGATTCCATTGCTTTGCATGTGAGATAGTTTTCCCTAGAGGCTTCAAAAGCAAATCTGTAGTGTCCGTACCCATGTCTAATTCATGTTGCAATATCTTAACAATTTTGCATTTTAGAATAATACACTTTTTCAGGTTTGTGTCTTTACATGTGAAATCTAAACTAGCCAAGTTTCATCTGAATGACAGTTAAGACCATAAAAAAGAGTTACAGACACTACATAAAAGGGCATGAAACTGTATTTTGCAAATGTGTTTCTTTTTTTATCTAAATGTATATGTATATTTACAAATAAAAAAGAAAAGAAAAAAAAAAGAAAAATGCCAACACCATGTTTTGTCCGTTTCTGTAGTCAGCTAGGAGTCTTATCTATCTACTCTTGTAGGTAGACGCAAACGTTTTTTTCATGATGGTTTATTAAAGAATGTCTGATCCGTCGCTTCAGTCAGTCTACTTAATGTTTTCTCGCAGGATCCAAGTCCTTAGGTCTTAACAGGATGAGTTTCTTCTTGGCAAGCTTTCCTTATGTCTAGATTTCTGTTTGAAACACATTATCTGTTTATTCTGAATCATATATTAATATTCAGTTACATCCCTACATGATGATCGATTTAATATTCAATTGTGATCCTTAAATTGTCTCTTAAATAATAATAATAATAATAAAAAATAACAGCATAGAGTTGGTCATGTGTCAAAAGGTTTGTTTTAGCATGAAAGGAACAAGCTATTGAATAGAAAGAATGTAAAACACAAAAAGAGAAGGAGAGACCAGACAGAATCTGACTGACAGAACGTAACGAAGTGTAGGAGAAAATGTCATCCTGTAAATCCCATCCATCCACACGTCATCTCATCTGCACTGTTACAGCTCATGCTGTGTGCTCGCTGTACTGTGTGTACTGTATAAAGTCTTTAACGCTGTTTTATATTTTGCATAAACACACACATATATATATATATATATACATACTGTATGCACAGAGTGTTGCTTTGATTTGTTTGTACTCGTAAGAACACCTGAAAGAGCGTGACCTCTTCTGACTTATGGAGGATCAAACAAGAATATGCAGTTTGATTAGAGATGGAATGCAGTGTGCTCATTCTCTGACCACAAGCAGGAACAAGTCCCAGCTTCCCTAAGGTGAGAGAGACAGAGAGAGTACCTACACTACACCTACACCTACACTACACCTTCACTACACCTACACAACACTTACACTATACTAGAACTACCTAGGGATGAAGATCAGTGCCTTAGGAAAGTTTGTAATAGTATATGTATTTTTTTTAAATCTAGAAAATAGGAATTCCCATAAGAATCCAGTATAAAACCTTTGACGGTATTATTGTGCATACTGCACTCTACAGATGTGAAACACTATAAACACTGTCCCCAAAAACTCAGCAGACCAGCATGGATCACTACGGTCAAATCAGAGTCTAACAAATAAACTAAACAGATGAGAAGAGTATGTACAGTACACAGAGCACTGCGACAGTCCACATTACACTACATTACAGCCGTCCTGTTGGAGTATTTGTGAACTGCCAGATACACAAAGCAGAGATAGCTCTTGACAAAGTGAAGGCTGAATGAGTACTGGCACAAGGAGAACCTGAATCTCTGGAGATTCTGGTACACGGATGAAATTTAGAACATGGGAGAACCTGGTTCACAGGAGATCTCAAGACACAGCACAACCTGAGAAACAGAACAACCTGAGACACAGGAGAAGCTGTAATATGGAAGAACCTGGCACACAAGGGGAGAACCATGACAAATGGGAGAACCTAGTAAAATAGAAGAACCATGAACATGGAAAAACCTTGAACACAGGAGAACCTGGAACACAGTAGAACATGGGACACAGGACAACTCAAGACACAGTGGAACTTGGAACATGGAGGAACCTGGAACACAGGGGAACCTGAACATGGGAGCATGAGAGAACCTGGAACACAAGAGAACCTGGAGCACTAGAAAACTCTGGAGACAGCACACCCTGGGACACAGCAGAACCTTGAACATAGGAGAACTCGGAATGCAAGAGAACTGGGAAGACATGATAACCTTGTACATGGGAGAAGCTTGAAAATGGGAAACCCTAGTACATAGGAAAACCTTAAACAAAAAGTTTAAGAACCTTGAACATGGGAGAAACTGGAACACAGTAGAACATGGGACACAGGACAACTCAGGACACAGTGGAACCTGGAACATGGAAGAACCTGGAACACAGGGGAACCTGAACATGGGAGAACCTTGAGAAGGAGAGGACCTGGAACACAAACTCTGGAGACAGCACAACCTGGGACACAGCAGAACCTTGAACATGGGAACACATGATAACCTTGAATATGGGAGAACCTGGAACACAAGAGAACCTGAAACATGAGAGAACCATCAACACAGAAGAACCTGCAAGTAGGGTAGAACCTGGAATGTGGAGAACCTGGTACACGGCAGAACCTGGCTGGTGAGATTGAGCCAGAGTTGTATTTCACCTTCATGCCACAGAATATCACATTTCTGCAAATGAACAGAATTCACCATGGACAATGAGACACAATGTCCTCCACACACCCTGAATACACACAATATGTCCACTCACTGACCTGTCAGGTTTGTTTATTACATTTCTAATGTTTATGCACGAATGTATATACATAATATATATTATTTTTATAATGTTTAGTTCACTCTATCCTGCACTATTTAAAAAAAAAAAAACTATTTAAAAAAATGCCTGCATATGCTGTACAACACTGCTGAACTGAACTAAGAAACAAAAAGACAGAAGTCAAGACAGAGAGATATAAAGTGAGACAGAGATGGGAGCAATAGAGAGACGGAGACACGCGTACACACAAGCTCTGGTTTGTAAATGTGTTTTCCCATTAAAACAAAAATGGAAGGTTGCAAACAGCAAAACCCTGAACACAGGCAACGCCATAATCTCCATATGGTTTCACGCTGCACCTGCAAAAAGCCTTCGTACTGCCAAGCGCTCCTTTGACCTTGCCATATCGTCTCATTTTATTCCTGCCACAGACTCTGGAAGCTGCAGAACATTCCTCTCACTTAGCAGGGCTTTCAAAATACGCTCTTGGCCTCGTTTCATATGCACCGCTCAGTATGAGCTTCAGGAAGCCTGCCATCAAGCCCTGCAGGGGAATGTGAGACAACGAGACAAAAATCCAGTAAAAAAGGGAAAGGAACATAGAGGACGCTATTAGACACAGTGTTAGACTATAGTTAATGTTAAAAGAAATGACAAGATAAAAATGAGTACATTTTACACATTTCATGGCACATACTGTAATGAAGGGTTGGACATCAGCACGCAGGAAACAATCCAACCCTAATGATGATGATTAAAGCAAGACAGAGTGATGCGCGTGTGTCGATACTGTAGCCAGGTGTTGAATGATGGAAGCAAATGAAAGGGTTGGGAATTTTTTATTTTTTTAAGTTGAGAAATGAGGTCAGTGCAGTGAGACCTGGGTCGGTGGGGTTCCTCAGCAGGGTTAAGCAGATTAAGTGCTCGGTAGGAAGGATTTCTGCATCTGTTTAGTGCTTCAAATATTCATATCCACATTTGGATTGAGACACAAAGTGGGCGTGGCATAGTCAAAACCAAAAGAGTGTTATACATATCACACTAATCAGTATGCATTGTTATTTCCTTAAATAATATTAAACCTACCACTATACAGTATATGCTCCAGGAAACACTGAAAACTGAAAACCCAAATGTATAAAATGGCAGCCGTGTCAGCATGGTGTGTGGCAGTGTGCCCAGAATATAGTAAATACATATTTATAAAGTGTCTGGCAATACAGTTCACCTCTTTGAGATACAGTATGCATCGTCTGTCTCTTCACAAAATAAGCACAAAGGGGTCACACTGAGCCGTGTGATCGCAGTATGAACTTGTACAGCTTGGCAGGAACACGGTAGAAACCAATGGAGGATGTGATCAAAGCAAGATGCAGGAAAAACTTCATAAAGACGTAATGATGACAGAATTGGGATGTCGCTGCGTTATTGCTAGTTCTCACAACAGCCTCTTCAGACTTATGCTATGACCATGGTAGGTCCGTGCCATGTTGTAGAAGACCACATTAAAACTACAACGTTTTTGGCATGCATGCAGAGGCTTATCAATGTGTCTGTCATTTTCAAGGAACTGAGTTTTAATACTAAATCCAAGCTCTCACTTTGTGATATACAAACCCACTGGACCGGTACTACAATGTAGCAAGCATGTGATGACTGCCTGGAATTATGCCGTGTGATCTGATCGGACATAATAATAATCATAACTCCATTCTATCTCGTCGGACCTGGAACGTGCTTCTCCGTGTGATTGAGAATCTGGCACATACATGGCTAGGAAGTAGTATGGGCTTAATAAATGCACATTTTTCCATTCTGACCTCATTCCCGCTGTGTCCACTGAAATTTTTAGGGCACAGTGCGAACATCATGGTCTTGATAAGAGTATGACACGGGCTTTACATGAGAAATGTCACTGCAATGTTTTACCATGCAATCCCTCAAAGGCTTTTTGTTCAATGTTTCAGTTTAATTGTAATAAAGATTGTAATATTGTAATAGAGATTCTTACTTAGCTACGTACATACCTGTACACAGTAAGTATATATTTAAATATCTTTCTAATTTTGTGTGCCACTGTGATGCTTAAATTTCCCATCTAGAATCTTAATCAACCTGATTATTTATGTAAATGGAAATGAAACTATTTAATTTGACAGAAAACCATTTACTAACATTATCTAGCAGTCTGCTTAAGCTACAATAAAAATTGGATTTCATCTTGTTTATCTTCGATATAAAAAATTTACCATTCAAACAACAATTTAAGTTGTGACAATCCTTATTTATTTGCTAATGTACAGAAATATATACATACAATGTGTACTCATTCAGAGAAAACCCTGCCTCGGCCGCTCTCCTTCCTCTTTCATTGTGAATCCCCAGATCCTCACTTTTTCTCTTTGCAGTTTGAACTGTAGACTTTGACCTAGTCCTGGATGACCTGATTCTTCTAACTGTATATCAAGGAAAGCTTCAGGTTCATCACCTCATATATCCTTACTGCTGGATTCCCTCAGGGGCCAGTCCTTGGTCCGCTTCTGCTGTCCCTCTAGACTAAACAGCTCAGGGTTCACATCTCACATCACATGGTTGTGTATGGCTGTGATGATTTCATATCAATTCACAAATCCTGAGGATTTCTTTTTCATACCATTAGATAAACATGGTGCATTTCTGCCCAACCTCATGTGCAAGCTCTGGTTATTTACAGATTTGACGAACTTTTACTTTTTTCCTTTATTTTGACCTTTATTCATATTGGATATTTCCTCTACAGAAAATTTAGTATGCTCCTGCTCAGCTGGTTCACAGAGTTCTCACATGCTCGCCCCTTTTACTCAGGTCACTGTGCTGGTTTCCTGTTGGAGCAAGAATCAAACTCAAAACTTTTGTATTTGCATTCCAGGCATTAAAGGTATTACAGACCGGCAAGCCAGCTCAGGTCTTCAACCTCAGGGGTCCTGACATGTCGTTCTCTGAGGTCTAAACATGCTCAGCAAGATCATGCTCCAACGATGTCCGGTGGTGAAAGTTGTAGTAAAATTAGCTTCCATTTTTACTCTGACTGACCCTTCCAAAAAAGCTTAAAAGTAGCTCAGTGGTTAAAACGTTGGACAATTGATTGGAAGATCCCAGGTTCAAACCCCAGCTCTCCCAAGTTGCCACTGTTGGGCCCTTGAGTAAGGCTCTTAACCCTCAACTGCTCACATGTATAAAATGAGATAACTTTATAACATTATATAAAATTAACTAAAGTACTGTATATACCAGTAAACTGCAACAGGTTCACATTGCCTATGACAAAAAGGCACCAGAAAACCCCAGGGCATCAAAATCCACTACACATGGAGCCCAGCAGGAAAAGAGCTCAGAACCATCCCATCCTGTCCATGGAGGTCCCACCCAAATTCCAGAGCACCCAAAGGATCCGCTGCTAATGACCTGGTGCCAAACACCACATCACACCCCTAGAGCTGCCACCAGAAGGGCCAAAGCTGCCCCGGTAGCACAAGGGAAATCTAAAACCTAAGTTGTTTTAAGGCAAATGTTTTTATTGCTTTAGCTGATTGATTGATAGATAGATAGATAGATAGATAGATAGATAGATAGATAGACAGACAGACAGACAGACAGACAGATAGATAGATAGATAGATAGATAGATAGATAGATAGATAGATACTTAAAATGTGTGAATATATAAACTTTAATTAGAAACTATTTGAACAGCTTACAACTAAGGATCGTACTGTACCATTCAGACATGATGTAATCCTGTAAGTAGCTACTTATCACACTTAAGTATGACCTAAAACATCACAAATCTCACTGTGTTCAAACAAAATGTTTTTGTTTTGCTTTGTTTAACAAATCCAATACAACATTCCCATCATTTCTACTCATCTGCTGTGTATCATTACTGCTTTGTTGAAACACGATTATTTTTTTTTGTTTTGTTGTTGTTTTTGATGGTGAAAATACTGGGGTTGCGATGTCCCAAATACTTGTCCACATTACATCAGGAGTTTTGACAGTCTGTCAACACGTCCTGAGGCCATACATCTGTTCAGTTATTATGAGTGCTCCATTATGAGTGAGATGGAAGGAGCTGAACTTCCATATGCAGGTACATGTCTTACTTAATATTTAAAAAATAAATTACATGCTGTTTTTGTTGCGATCATTGTTACTTCCTTTATTGGCAAGCTGTTTTAATAATAACACCCGAGTTACAGTAACAGGCAGACTAAACAAACAGCCTTTAAGTCATTTACTGCTACATTTAGTGGTTTAAACCTTTGAATAATACAACTACTGCATAAAACCCGAACATCTCAGTGGCCACCAGAAAAAAAAGAAAATAGCTCTAAATGAGTAGATATAGTATCTCTACCTAGGATAAAGCATATATTAATATATAATCAGGGTTAGAAGGGATCCGGTGTGAGATATTGGATCAAAGGATATTATGACACATTTAAAGGCATGCTTTGGTGCAGAAGAAGGAAACTGGGAGATCTGGAGGAACCCCGAGAGTCCCTGGAGCCAGCACAGCTACACCCTGCATCAGGGTGCACCCATGTGTAAAATAAATGTAGTTTAAAATTTCTATAATATAACCACTTTCCCAATTATTCGAGAAAGAATAGAAGAATTGGGAACAAAAAGATGGAGGATTAAACTTATACATATTCCACTAGTGCATGTGATGAACTATAACTAGGGCTAGTGCTATCGTAAAAAAATTATAATAATAAAAAATACTATAACTAGGGTTGCTATTTATTAAAAAATTTATAAATATATGCGCTCATTACTACACTGTAAATAAGGATTAAGATAAGAGTAGCAAAGTAAAGTGAGTAACAGTCACAGCTAACGCAAAATGCATCAGTATCAATCATCTAAGTGCCTCGCTTCAATACAAGTGCTTTACTTTCTCTGTGCTATTCGTACATTTAAGAGCATGAGGATGATGTTTCATGTGTTGTGCACTATCCCAGCATCACAGGGACGAGATATTGCTCAACATGTGCAGTATATTAATCACCAAAGTTACCTTCCATTAACGCTTCATTATTCAAAGTGATGCTTTTAATTAAAGGAGTCACAACACCCATGCAATTTAAAGAAGGCATTCCTGAATTAAAAACAGAAAAAGCTAAACTAATTCACATCCGAGTCTGACAGGTGATTCATCTCTCCGAGTACTTCATCATAGCAGATCTTTTTTTTTTTTTTTTTTTACTTAAAAAGGAAGACCAATCAATCTGATGTGCATGTAAACCATGACTGTAGCTTTATCATAAGTTTTAATACACTGCCTGGCCAAAAAAAAATAAAAATAATAATAATAAATAAATAAATAAATAATAAGGGTGAAATTTTTGGACTGCATCGAGCAAAGAAAACAACTAAGATTTTAAAATGACAGCTAATATTATTTTAAGTATTATGACAGTGGTGGTACAACACTGAACTGCACTAACAGTTAAAAGTTTGGACTGTTAGTTTATTGAGATATCCTATGTCAGCTACTTTATGCTCTGTAAATCCTTCATAACGGCTCTAATCCGAGGTGCAGTTTGTTAATTGGTGATTTCTGAGGCTGGTGACTCTAAATGAACTTCTCCTCTGCAGCAGAGGTAACGTTTTGGTCTCGCTTTCCTGGGAAGGTCTTCATGAGAGACAGTTTCATCATGGAGCTTGACCAGTATTGTTCTAGAATGTAGAAAATAAATCCAAACTCGTGTTTGTGACTGGTACTGTACATTACCCATCATATTTATATATCATATATTCATATTTAATGTCTTGTTAAGCACCATTATTTAATGTTCTGTTTTTGCACCATGTCTTTCTCAAGTGTCTGTTAACGTTGTGCATGCTACTCTTATCCCTTTATATGGCTTCTAGTCATAGTCTCCCTCGCCTAGTAACCAGAGCTCTTCACTGTCAAGTGTTTGTGTTTCAGGGAAATAAAACGTCTGCACTTTATTCGCCTCAAATCCATAACACTGAAAGATTATGGCATTAAATAATATAGTATCTAATTTATAGGCCCCAGAGATCCAGAACTCCTCCGAGTTTTAATGAATGCTATGCAAATAATGTGCCTGAGGCAACGTATTCATACGAGCTGAGCACTCCGAGAAAATTAAACACTGTAATGAATCCTCTGAAACTTGTACAAAGAGTGAACAAGTTGAAGCTGAACGCCTGTGTATAAGAACTCTGATACAGAACAGCCTGGCTGAGAGGCGATATAGAGTGAATAAAGATCACAGTGCTTGAGTGTGTGAATAACAGCAGGGTTTATGTTTGATGCTCTGTCTCTGTATCAACTGAGAATGATGCATTTGTGCATTTTGTTGTAAATGTATATTTGTTTTTGTTTAATTTAGTGGTTGAATCTGACAACACTGTTTAAAAGGAATTTTAAAAGGTTTCATCGTTAGCGCCTAAAAAAAAAAGAGCAAGGACTTTAGCTTTTAACTCACAGACCTTCAGAAACATATTAATGAGAAACGCAATGAAGAAGCGGTGAAAGATTCAAGGTCTCAGAATGCAACGCTGCTATACAGATGAATAAATGAACAAAATGGTGCTAACGATGGAGTTACAGTAGAATTATGGTTGACATTTTGATCGCGATCAATCAAGCGCTAATGCTGCATTTGACTCAAGATTGTAACTTGCACTTTTCTGACTTGCAACTAGGAAAAAACAAAACACTTCATTTAATATCTACTTTTAACATCAGAATTAGTCTCTTTACCCTGTGGTTACCTATTGTGACATCACAATAACATGGTTGCCTAGGTCTGTGGATCATAAGTATTTGGACACTGAACAGTTTCATTTGGTGTACATCCAGTCATTAGGTGTAATGTTTTTGCATCAAAGAATTAAAAATAATCCTGGTACTTTTGATACAATTGGTTTGTGCAATTATGTTTGTGATTTTTTTTTTTTTGGTAAACAAAAAGAGAAAAAAACTAAATGTAATTCCTTAACATTTGATGTCATATTCTTGTTAAAACGCTTAAACTGGAACGTACACTTCAATCACATTGTAATTGCTTCATTTCAAATTCATTGTGGAGGTGTACATGGATACAGTAAAAATACAAACACTGTTAACTGATCATATACAGTACTTATGGAGAGGAGCGTATTAGCCAGGGCTGTAAGACTGACTTTACTGTTTGTTGGATTAAGGAGTAAGAGAGTAATGTCGATGAAATAATGAGTAGCCTTTAAACGACGACTCAAAACATTTCTGTTTCTTCAGTACTTGGACTAAACACCCCCCCCCCCCCCCCAACCTACTCCAAAAAAAAAAAAAAAAAAACATAAATTTACTTCTCAAGTTTGACTGGTGGCACTTAGTTAGTAACCTAGTAACCCAGTGTAAGTATCTATCCAACGACTGAAACTTTTTTGTAAGATGCTCTGGATAATGATGTCTGCCAAATGCGTACATGTAAATAACACTCGCCACAGGACAGACATAGAGCTAAACAGCATGGTGGCGGGGTGGTTAGCACTGTGGCCTTGCACCTCCAGGGTCAAGGGTTCAAATGCCACCTTGGGTCTTTGTGTATGTTGAGTAAAAGACAGACTGCAGTGTGTTCAACCCATGCTTGGCGGGTTTCCTTTTCAGATTAGATTCCCAAATTGCCTGGCTATAGTTCATTTGTGCCCCGTGCGATGGACTGGCACCAGGGAGTCAAGGGTGTACCCTGCCTCATGCCCTCCTGGGATAGGCTCCAGGCCACCCCTGGCATTCAGGGTGAATTTTTATTTCAATAAAATTCATACATATCTTTTTTTAGCTTCTTATGAAAACACGGGGCCCCCTGCTGAGGTGTTTAATCTGAGGGACGGGTGAAGACAGACGTAAGGAAGGTTATGCCTGCAAGCCGCATTCTCCTGCATTGTTGGCTTGTCTTGTCTGAAACTGCCTCTGAATTATGAGATTATTATAACATCTGCCGTTTGAGGCTATGTCACTGACAGATGGCCAAGTGTGTGAATGTGTGCAAGCTCACACACAGACAAATCCTCACTCTAATACCGCACATAGATTCCAGTGAATGATTCTCGAATGGCAAGCTTTTGACAAAGTTAATCGATCACCAATTACCAGCTGTGTGTCTTATTGAATTGTTGCATACAAAACAAAATAAATCATACAATAAAGTTTGTGTCCTTATAAACAAATACACACCCTATTTGTCCAAACCTGTAATTATTGAATTCAGGTTTTTCAATCCTTATCCCCAGTGAAGGGCAATCTTAATGTTTCAGCAAACCAAGACATCTTGGGCAATGCTATGTTTCTACGCAACTTTGTGGCAACAGTTTGGAGTGCACTAAGGAAGACATTGTTTGATGAGTTCGGTGTGGAAGAACTTGACTGGCCCTAACACAGAGCCCTGATCTCAACCCCAATAAGCACATTTGGGATGAACTGGAATGGAGATTTTGAGCCAGGGCTTCTCGTCCAACATCAGTGCCTGACCTCATAAATGTCCTACAGAATGAATGGATACAAATTCCCACAAAAATTCTTCAAAATCATGTGGAAAGCCTTCGAAGAAGAGTGGAAGCTGTTATAGCTGCAAAAGGGGGACCGACTCCATATTAAGATATATGTATTTGAAAACAACATCATTGCAGGTTTGGATAAATACTTTTGTCTATACAGTGTACATACTGTGAGACCTGAATTTGGTAAAACAGATTAAACTTGTAGTGCCATATTGTTGTGATTAGATGAGGGGAGGACAGGAGGGTAAGTAAAAGACAAGTTTTTATTTCATACAGTAAGCTTTAGAAAAAGACAAATCAATCACGGGTCTCGAAAATGGCATCAAGTCACAGGCAATGGTCGGGCGATCAGCAAACAGAGTGTCTGTCAGTCTGTATACACGCGTTGACAGATAACTAAACGGCAGTGAAATGGGAAGTTGGCGTGACTGCTGACTGAGACGTATAATAAAAAGGGAGACTTATTCTAGTGTATTATGACTCGTGTTGTTTGACAAGGAATTTTGAAGATGTGACTTATAGTTATACATGTTCCAAGCACTAGCATCCAGTAACAGCAGTGATTAGCACCCATGTGCATATACTATCAACAAAATAGGATGGCTAGCATAACCGTGGTGATTAGCGCAAGTTTACATATATTAGCATGATTTTAACATAGTTGGAAACTGAACCCAGTGTTATGAAACAACAAAATAGAAATAGAACACACTGCAGTCTGCTGGCTTGTGTACGGTAGTACTGCTAATTCACTAACAGACTTGAACAGAGACATTGGTCATGTGAAGTCTGGAGTGAACTTATAAGAGTGTATACTTCGCAGTGTCCTGCAGGTATAGAGTGTTATTCACGGTATACTCCTGCAGAGATTGGCATCAGGTGTGTGTCACTATTACTCCAACGATCTGGAGCGTGCATGCTGGGAATTGCAGTCTGTTCGACTTGTCTGCCTCGCCCTTGATTCTGCTGCATCTGGTGAGACACCCATCATCACGAGAATGACTTCAGAAATGTCTGGAAGTTGTGCAGTTAATCTTGTTATCGGATTTTACACTATTTAAAGGAATTAATTTAAAATGGTGTTACAGTGCTGTTATAAATGTTATCCGTTATGAGCTGCACATATCACGTGTTTTTCCTTTTTGGGGCTTTTAGTTTTAAGCAATCTGCTTAAATAAATGTTAAATTAAAAAGTAATAATAAATATTATAAATAAATAAATAAATGTGGCATTTATCTGTTGCCCGGGATCAGTATCAGGGCGGATGAATTTGTTTGTATTGTGTGTATAACAGATTCAGGAAATCCATTTCAATGCAGTCACTTTCATGCAGTTCTTTGCACAATTAATATTATTTGCACTATTGTCACTGTGCCACATCCAGTTTTTCTCCTGCAATCTGCTGTACTTAATTTCACTTATTAGTTATTTTTTTCAATTTGTGAGTTATATGCATTCTTTTATATCTTTTTGTTCTTAGCATACCCAGTGTATACTAACTATATATAAGATATACAGTGTGAAATCACATCTACAAACCTGTCTCCGTGTCATTCGGGATCAATAATCAATCAATCAATCAATCAATAATCAATCAATCAATCAATCTCTCTTTCCCTTTCTTTATGCAGGGTGATAGACGGGGGTCTGTAGATGCAAGTCATTTGAGTTAATTATTCAGTTATGAAAAATAATGTATTTTACATGACGACTATCCTCTTGAACGCAGTTTTCAGTTCTCGTCAGTTACCCTGTACTGTATATACTGTAAAACCTGGTGACTTGTATACTTGTGGGTGATTTTTTCATTGTTTGTTGGACAAAGGTTAAACTAGCGTAACAAGCCTTATTATTAATAACATCATTATTTTAAAAAAACCATTTAAAATAATAAACAAATGTGATTCAGACTGACACTGAGATTTAATTATTATTTATATTTATATTCATGAAATTGTGCTAAACCCTGCTAACAAACCCCATTATGTTTAAGTCATTCTCATCTCGTTCGTTCTCTAACAATGGTTTATTTCACCCAGTTTCATATTACGTGATGAGAATTCTTGTAACCAGTTATAATGCAGAATGTGGGATTTGTCAGAAAAAGATGGGAAGTACTGTATAACAAACCGAGCCAAATCTAACCAAACATAAGCTTGCTACTGTAACTTCGTTTTTTGGTAAGGAAATAAACGAAAATGAAGCATACTTCAAAAACAACACATTTATAGAGGTGACTTTAGAAACTGTCTAGCAGTCACTGTCATTACACTGACCCAATTATACAGTGCACTCCATCCATCTCTCAAAGATAGGGCAAACCATTGTCTCTTCTACAGTACATATTTGTTTCTCCTACTACAGTACGTTCCTTTGGGCTCTCGGTAGGTAACAAATAACAAAGACTGGAAAAAAACAAATATTCCTTTTTAAATATATGGAGGATCTTTAAAAATGTTTAGAGTTTGGATTGTGAAAACCATTTATTTTCACATTTTAGACTAAATAAACTGTAAAAAAAAAAAAAAAAAATTATAATTTTTTAGCGGTTGCTCACTACACCAATCTATAGTTAGCTTTCAAGCTCTTCAGGACATCAGGCAAGTAAGATATTGCTTTTAGGTTTTACATCACTACTCTCATGATGATCTGCCTACAAACGACCACAGGGTTTACCTCTGACGTTACAGTAAATTTAACATATTGTACAGGACCTTGACTCTATTTGCAATTTGTGTCTATTACCTACTATTACCTACGATAATCCCATTCTTATTGCTCTCTCTTTCAGCTATCCCTCCTCCACCTGTCCTGTCTGCCCTGCCAGCTGCTGTTTAGATCCAGATTCAGTGGCTTTGCGCCCCAGCGGGATGGGGGGAAGGATGGGTTTGGCTTTGGAGCCCGGACGTCCTGGAGAGGTGACTACAGTCGGGGATGTTCTCTCGGGAGCTGAGCTTGAAGAATCTGGGCTCAGACCTGGCTCCATGCGATCTGCAAGGAGAGAACAGTCAGACAACTAACTTGCTTCACAAACTTCCCAAAACATCAAGTGATTAAAAAACACAATGAGACTTTCATGTAATTGTTGACAAATTTCTGTCTTCTATGAAAAATAAAACTGAAATGTGCTGTTATATTAAATCAGTCCTTTTTTTATATACCATCACACCCATAATTGTCTGATTCCTTATATAATATGTATTGTACACAAATTTCTTTAGGTCAGAAAGAGATCCTCTTTTAAAAAAGAGGCTTTGGTAGTCGATTTTACAACCATACTGTGAGTGTCATGTTCTCTTAAAAGATGGAGATTATGAAAACAGTCAAGAACCTCATTTACTTCCTCTGAGCCTTAAAAAAACAACTGAATGTTTTTGATTGATGCTAAATTTAAATCGTTTAATTCTAAGCAGTAATCGGAGCGGTACTGTAGGTGTAGAACTTGCCTCTGAGTGCTTCGAGGTTTTGCCCCAACAGAGAGACATCCAGAGGCTCGGCTTTTGGCCGTGACACGGCGTCCAAACCCTCGGCTGGGCTTCCGACAGAGCGGACTCCTGCTGAGCTGTTCATGCTCAGGCCAGAACTGGTGCAGGATTCCTCTGAGCTGAGCCAGAGAGGGAGGGAAAGGGAAAGGAGATTATACTGTACTCATATGAAGACGGTCTGATTTTAAAGAGCTTTGGACACTCTATCTAAAAGGAGAAGCAAAACACGTGTAGATTCTGGTTTGAAACATGACAAACATAAATTTGTCTGGTTTATCTCGTATTTGCTTTATGTTAACATATTTAGATTTCTTGAGCAGACTTTTTTGTAAGATCTTTCTTCCCAGAGGTGGCCAGAAGTGACGTCCAGGCCAGAAGATGTTTCTGTAGAAGTGTGTTTTGCACCATAAAGATTCTTTATATATATATATATATATATATATATATATATATATATATATATATACAGTGGAACCTCGGTTTACGAGTGTTCCGCAAGACGAGCAAAGATTTTTAATACATTTTGACTTGAAAAACGAGCATGTCTTGGTTTACGAGTGCCAAGTTTTTTGACACCGACACACACTCTCTCGCCTTTACACCCCCCCTCCCCGGCTTCACACAGACACACACACACTGCTCTACACAGAAACTCTGCTCTGTCGTGATTCTTTTCAAAGGTAAAGTGCTGGTTCATTTGTTTTTTGTTTTTTTTACTTTACAGCAGTGATTTCGTTAGTCTGCGCTCACGCGAGTGTCATTAGAGAGATTTCTTTTTTCCCCATTAAAACAGTGTTTCCGTTGTGTGCGTGTTTGTTGTGAAACTTAAAAAGCGAGGTGGGGGGGAGGGAGGAGGAGTTTTACTGTGTAAGACAAGGCGAGGGAAAGAGCTAATTCCACACACACACACACACACACGCGCGCACACACACATATACACACAAATACACATACAAATACACACACAACTACACGCAAACACTTATCTGTTGGGATTTATTTTTACTTTTTTTTTTTAAGGTAAAGTGCAGATTAATTTGTTTTATTTTACTTTACTTTATATATTGTATTATTTTTCTGTATTTATTTTTTTGGGCTGTGGAATGAATTATTTGAGTTTTCATTATTTCTTATGGGAAGGTTTGATTTGGTTTTGGAATTCGAGCCCGCTTCCGGAACGAATTATGCTCGTAATCCAAGGTTCCATTGTATACATATATATATATATATATATATATATATATATATATATATATATATATATATATACACACGCACACACATATGTGTGTGTATATATAGATAATATAGATATTCTCATTTCATATATTTTCATATTCTCCATTTAATATACAGTATATCCTTTAAAAAATTTCATTCTATTTTTATGCTTTTTAAAAAAAACTTTTTTAGTGGCATTCATTGGGGGAACATGTTTCTTTACTGCGCATATGACAATAAAACTTTTGAAACTTGAAACTTCACTGTGCTGTAATGTATATGTGACTAAAGAACCCTCCGTGGCCTTCATGCCTATTTTCACTTCTTCCTTACTTGCGAAAAAAGAAAAGAAAAGAAAGAAAAGTTGCAGCAGGCTGCCTCGGAAACTCATTGTCACCCCCAGGACTTTTCTTAACAGCCTAAATTAGCACATGTTTAAATATCTTGGAGCTACAGTAGGCATATTTCACACATGTAGCTGTGAATTCTCAGTTTCTACAAGAGGACCCAGAAGACTGACGCAAACACCGACAGCTATACGCTAAATTTGCATTTATGTACAGTATATTTCAGATGTATCCACCCCCCCAGGCCCCTTGTGAAAGGTACCACAACCCTGCAGATTATTCCTTTAAACTTGGATGAATAAACACCCAAAATCTGTGATTTATTGCGGAAAAGAATACTTATTTACGTGTGTGTGAGAGTACATAATAAAAAACACATTTTTCAATTTAAAAGAATGTACACTGAGTGCACAAGGTTATGAGGTGAAAGGGATAAGGGCAGGTCACAGGTTAGAGGTCAGTCAATAGGTCATACCTGCTGTGCTCATTATGGTCCGCGGACAAAGGATGTGGGGTCAGTAAGGACGGAGCTGTGTGAACGTATCTGCAACATGCAAACACATTTTAATGAGAAGACAATTAGTAACCTTATTCATGATTAAGAAGAGATAAAGATTTTCTTATTAACAGAAAGAGCTTTTGGGTTTTTCTGCATGACTGCAAGGTGTGACAAGGTCCTCAGAAGGACTGTGACTGGTTCTGCTTGATGTTTAATGAAACTGAGCAGCTCATTCCATTATAACTGCACAAATTGTACCTGAAAATAAATTTTAAACAAAGGATCGTCACATCAATTACAGCGGTACCTCGACGTACGAGTGACTGAACCGAGCTGAACCAAACGACGACCTACGTTGTGCGAGTCGTTCAAAACTTATTTGCATCAGTGGAAAGCCAAGTGAAGTGAGTTTACGTATTATTTTTGTGGGATTTTTTTTTTTTTTTGCACTTTGTGCAAGAAGCAAGGGAGCCACTTCATGTTCGTTTTTCAAGCAGCCAGTGACAAGATGAAGCTTAAATTTTAGATTAATTATTAGATTTATTACATTTAGATTAAAATACCTAAAAAAAAATAGGTATTTTACTTAATTTACATATCTTTCCTAAATGTTTTAATTGCTTTTATATGCAAAAATATAAGTATAGTTTAGGAAATTGGTAACATTGGTGATATTTTGGGTGACTGGAACGGATTATCTGCGTTTACATTATTTCCTATGATAAAATGTATTTCGCAATATGAAATTTCGCCTTAAAAACTCGTCTCCTGAAAGAATTCAAATTTTATAATGTAATGCACTTTATAGTATTTTTATAAGGCATCCTTGCTCTACAGCCTGTACTCTTTTGTACTGACTTTTGCATAGTACATGTACAATAAATGTGAAATATTATTTCATAATGGCTACATAGCTATTTACTGGATCTTTCCCATCATATATATAAAAAAAATCCAGTTGGGCTTAAAACTATTGAATTCAATGGGGCCAATCAAACGGGTCAATAAACACATGTGGACACCTGACCATCACGCCCATACAGTTGCTACAAAAATGGACGCAGGCAGTTGTCTAGAATGTCTTTATAAGCTGTAGCATTGCGGTTTCTCTTTACTAGAACTAAGAAGCCCAAACCTGTTCCAGCATGATTGTGTTTCTGTGCACACAGTAAAGTGAGCTCCATGAAGACATGGCACAGAGCCCTGACTAACCTCAACCAAACACTGAACGGCTTGGTGATGAACTGGAACAACATTTAGGCTCCAGGAGAGGATGTTATTATAAACAGCAAAGAACTAGGACTAGAGCTAGAACTAGAACGGGATGTAAAAATATGGGAGTGATGTCATTCATCTATATAGTGTATCTTTAATAATGGATTTGGACTTCCATCATAAGAATAAATAAACAATCTTTATGAGCTACTTGAGGATCCCAAAGGATCACAATTAAATGTGTGTTTATTCACGGACGTATGTGTACATTCAGACATCACAAAAGTCACAAATCAAGACCTATGTTATTTAAAAATTATTGCTGACAAAAAAAGTCATCAAAATTCTTTACTCAAAATTCTTTATGCCACAGAACATGTAAAATAAAGAAAAAATAATTTTAAAAAAGCAAACTTTAACACTTTATATGTGTACTGTGCAAAAGTCTTATGCACCCTGTATTTTTTTTAATACAAACTTATATAGAGATTTTTTATTTTTTTTTATTTTATGATTTTACTATTGAGTCATACATTTTGGATTTTTAAACATCAGTATCCCACAGGAAAATTAAAAGTTACAGAAAACTACTTACATAAGCGTAATATAATACTTATATAAGCGAGCAACATAAATAAGGCAACACTTTCTGACAAAAGACTAAACTGAGATTTAAGCTGCTGAGGTTTGCATGCAGAAAAGAAGCAGGTGCGATAGTCAAAGTCCTCAAAAGAACTGTGTGAGGTTCTGCATGACACTCAGTAAACCTTATTAGTTAATTTTCCTGATAAAGCTACACACATTGTATCTGACGCTAAAGGCTCCTCAAAGCCTCGTTATACCAAATACTGACTTTGTTTTTATTAAATAATGATTACTGAGATTTATATAGATATAGATATATATATATATATAGATATATATATATATATATATATTCTGAAGACCTCCTTGCTTTACAGTATTTATTTGCATATTTGCATGCTAAGATGTTTGCACAGTGCAGCATATTAAGAACACTGGACGAGGCACCAGTCTGCGGCATGGCACCACACATACACTCATACACACACACACAGCTCAATGCACAGAGATCTTTCCCTGCTTGTCCGTAGGCACAGATTTAAGTTCTTAAGGATCTTATAACCTTATCCAAAATGTTCTAGCGCTATTGGCCAATATTTACATTTTAACTACACTACTGTACCGTTTAAAGAGCTGTGTGTAAGCCCTGGGAATCTTTCCCACCAGGGCTTCTCGAACCATCTGCTGCCTCCTCTGGATAGACGCCAGTTCCTACAACACAGGCACACAGACAGCCAACCGCTTCAAGCGCTGAAATTTATCCAGACATAATTATGATTTCTAAAGCAGTTTTCTTTTTGCACCGTGTACTTATTAGTCATTTGTTCGCTCTCTCTGACTCACTGCTGAGGTTTTGGGAGGCAGCAGCAGCATCAGCCTGGCTTGGTATTTGCTGGAGTCGTTCTGGCTGTAGGCGTCTATAGGTTTGGCTTCTAGCTTCTTGAATTCTGTAGATTCACCACCCTCATCTGACACACACACACACACACACACACACACACACACACACACACACACACAAACAACATTTGAGTGAGTTTACATAGAAAGATTGCTATGACTATTTATTTAATCAGCTGTTTTGCTTTTAACTTAACTTAAAACCACTGTGCTTTGAGTTCATAGTTCATATGGACCAGTAAATCAGTCACTCAAAACACAAACCAGCTGTGGGAATTCTCTAGAAAAAAATATAGCTTCCATAAAGTCTGGTAAAGTGACATAAGAATGTAATAAATGTATATACATCATAGAAAGCTTGAATAATCCTTTCTAACTGGTCAGAAAAAAAAGTGCATTAATTTTATACAGTTTATATAACATCACCCAAGATCAATGAATCTCTAAAGTAAAATCTCTGAAGTTCATATACACAGATCAGTGATGGGACACATTAGGCTGCAAGTGAACAGTCAGGTCCTGAAGTCGATGTGCTGAAAGCAGGAAAAATGGGCGAGCATAAGGATTTCAATTTATTTGAAATGGTCCAAACCACCGCACATCCCCTCCACAACCTACTGGCTAAACAGCGGAGCACTTTCAGAAAAAGAATTTTCAGCTACGACAAAGAGCGCTACATGACGTCTTTTCTGCTAACTTTTTGGCAATTAGACTTGTACGGGGGAAGAGGAATCTCCTCCTCTGATATCACTTCTGTATAAACAGTCTCATATATATTCTGTTGTCCACCTGATCGCATTAGATTGAAGGCGTCATCTCTCTCTTCACCTATGGTCTTGTGGAATGTTCTCTACCAAAACTGCTCCAAAGAAGGACAACCGCTGAACCAGACTCATTGATGAGCTTGGAGAGCAAACATTAGATCCCAACAAAGCGCTGCATTAGTACAAAATGCTGAAAAGGTGAATGATGACTATGATAGAAAGCTAGCACACACACACACACAAACACACACACACAATGCATCGCAGCTTGCTGACGAGTATGGGTCTGTGTAGCAGGTGAACGATTCTGGTGTCAGAGCGCTCATGCTGACCCGCATACACAACCAAAAGGTTTTAAGATTGGCATGTGAGCATCAGAACTGAACCTTGGGCCAAGATGGAAGAAAGTGGACTGGCTTGATCGATCAGTTGGTCTTCTACTTTATGTAGACAGTAAGGGGTATGTGTTACTAAAATGGAGAAAAGATGGCACCGGAGGCAGCTCTGTGCAACGGTCAGTATAGTGCAGTGTGCAACAACAAACTGACCGAGTTTTA